>CM077479.1:7524048-7636548 GCA_039654755.1 Calcarius lapponicus
TGCCAGAACCGGTGCCAGTGCCCACACTGGTACCCACAGCAGTGCCAGTGTCCAAACTGGCACCAACAGCATTGCCAGAACTGCTGCCAGTGCCCAAACTGGTACCCACAGCACTGCCAGAACCGGTTGTCAGTGCCCAAACCAGTAACCCACAACAGTAACAAAACCAGTGCCAGTGCCCAAACCAGTACCCCACAGCAGTGCCAGTGCCCAAACTGGTACCCACAGCACTGCCAGAACCAGTGCCAGTGCCCAAACTGGCACCCACAGCAGTACCAGTGCCCAAACTTGCACCAACAGCACTGCCAGTACTGCTGCCAGTGCCCAAACTGGCACCCACAGCACTGCCAGAACCGGTTGTCAGTGCCCAAACCAGTACCCACAGTGCTGGCAGTGCCCAAACCAGTGCCAGCAGCCACAGCAGTGCCAGCACACTGCATCCTGGCACTGGACAGCCTCTCCAGGGCAGCACATGGCACACAGGACTTGGCACAGGGCACACATGACACATGGCACACATGACACATGGCACAGAGGGACATGGCGCACAAGACATGGCACACAGGACATGGCACACAGGACACATGGCACACAGGACATGGCACACAAGATTTGGCACACAGCACATGGCACCCAGGACATGGCACAGGGCACACATGACACATGGCACAGGGCACACATGACGCATGGCACATGGGACATGGCACACAGGACATGGCACACAGGACTTGGCACACAGCACGTGGCACCCAGAGCTGGCAGCCAGCACCTTCCCATTCCCTGGTGGATAATTGGCCACTAAATCCCTCCGGGGGAGAAATGGTTGGGAAAAAATTACAGCTGCGGAACCAGCTCTCCAAAATTATATCACCTTCTGTGACAGGATAATTGCTCCTTTTCCCTGAGATTTAGCACGGATCTCACATCCTTAAACACTCGGGTGTTATTTTAAGGGCTCCCAGCGTTTCTCCACCTCCTCTCCCCAGGTACCGGGACCCGCGGCAGGGGCGGCGGGAGGTGGGGACACCTGTCCCGGGAGGTGACAGAGGGGAGGACACGCCTGTGGCATGTGGGGAGCTGGGGATGCTCCCGCCGCGGGTGGCACCGGCGCTGTGCCTTGTTGTCCCCGCGCTCTAATGGCCACATCAATATTATCTCGGCTCCGCGCTGGCCTGTGACAGGTGAATTAATGACACCCAGCCGGGCGGGGACACGCGGGGACACACAGGGGTCTGCTCAGAGCCCACCCCGGGGGGATTTGAGGGCGCAAAGCCCTTGGCCAGACCCCGGGCTCAGAGCTGGGCACGAGGAGCCCCTCCCTGAGCGCCCCCCGGGTATTTTGGGGTGCCGGCTGCCAGGGTCGCAGCCTCTCCCTGCCCTCTGGCTCCCGTCCAGCCTCGCAGCCCGCAGGCCCAGCTGGGGGCCGCGATCAATCAGCGGAGCCCTCGGTGTCACCGGCGCTGCCACCGGCCCAGCGCCATCCATCATCCCCGCCCCGCCGCCGCCTGCCACCTGCGCCCCGTGACCCTCACCGGGGATGCTCCGGGGGTCCCCGGCAGCGCCAGCCCCCGGCACAGCCCGGGCTGCTCGTTAGGGTCCCCGGGCCAGCGCTGTGCCACCGCCAGAGCCACAGGCAGCGGCGACAGCCCGCAGCAGCTGGTGGCCGGCGCCCGGCAGCAGCTGGGGAGCGTGCCCGGGAGCAGATCCCGGGCATCTCCATCCTGCAGCACCCCGCAGCTGCCGCCCAGCCCCGGTGCCACCCTGCCGTCCCCCGGCACCGAGCCCGTGCCAGCCGTCCTTGTCATTGCCGGGAAAACAAACCCCCATTAAAGCGCTCGGGGATTACAGCCAAGCAAGATCGAGTTCGTCGGGAGCCAGGGAGCGTGAAAAGACGGCTCAGCCAGAGGATTTCTGCCTGCCAGCCCTGGTCGGGAGCATCGCTCCGGGAGCCCTGTGCCGTGCCCGCGTCGCCCCGAGCGGGACTGGCACCCTCGGGCAGAGTTCGGCTTTGCCGAGCCGCAGCGGGCACCTGCCGTGCCACGGGGACATCCCCAGCGCTGCGAGCGTGTAAATATATTATTTATTCTCTCTATTACCCTCCTCCATTATTCATCGTTTAATCCGCTGCTATTCTATTATTAACTCTCCCAAGCGCTCCGGCGCTGCTCTGACATGAAAGAGGCACCGCGAAATTCCTCATCCCGCCCCTCCCCGCGCCGGGACCGGCACCAGGAGCACCCGCAGCCAGCATCCCGCTGGTTTTCCTCGCGTTTGGAGCACGAAAAACCCCTCAGTGATGGATGGATGGATGGATGGATGGATGGATGGATGGATGGGATGGATGGATGGATGGATGGATGGATGGATGGGGCAGCAAGAGGTCCCCGCTCCAGAGGGGAATTTGGGGTTCTGGGGAGCAGGGAATGTTCTCCTGCAGCCCGGGGGAGGAGGATTTCCCACATTCCTGCATGAAATGGCTCCAGTTAAATTATGCAGCAGGGGTTTTGAAGAGCTGCTTGGGCTCGGAGGGAGCCGGTGGGGTTTTGTGGGCAGCGCCTGGTGCCCAGCTCGGCCTCTGAGGTTTCATCCCAGGGTGATCGGAGGACTCCAAATTCCTCCCATTTTGAGATGCAGGAAGCAGCTCCTGCCCTGGCAGCTGGGCATTGCAGTGCCCAGCAGAGCAGGCTGCAGCCCTGGTGCCTCTTTCCTCCTTGGGTTCTTTTTTGGGGTGATTTTCAATGAAGGCAGTGAGAGTGAGGCTCTGAGGGCCCTGAGCCCGCTGTCTGCATGGATTTACACCGAGGGCCAGGAAAGAGGGGGTGCTCATTAATTTGGGATGGTCCCAGTGAGAATTGGGATCTGCAGGGGCAGGATCCAGCCCTGGGAATGTGCCCCAGACCCCCCCAGGCCCTGGAGCCGTGTGTCAGAGCTCTGCTCCTGTCACACCTCCCGGTGTCACCCGGTGTCACACGGTGTCACACGGTGTCACCGGTGTCACCACACCTGCCCCCCTCCGGAGGGAGGGCGAGGAGGCACTTCCATCTCAATCAATTAGAAATAAGGCAGCCTTAACGACAGGGCAATAAAAGAACACTTTAATTTTAGAGCTAATTAAATATCAACAATTGGGATGCGGCAGCAGACAGTTAACCTGGAGTATCCCATTATTTATAAGGAATAGAACGCACTGACTGGAGGGGGGGGTGGTGGTGAAGTGAGTTGTAGTCATTTTAATATCAGCTGTCACAGTCTAACTGTTCTCTTTTGTCTCACTCCAGCACAATCATCTCCCCGGCTTCCTCCGGGACCGTTCCCACTTCTCTGCTCGACAGCAGATTAATTAAGCCCGGGTCCCTGCAGAGGCCGGCTGCGTGCGCTCCTGGCCCCGCTCCCGAGCCCGGCTCGCTCCGGGGCTCCGCGGTGCCTCCGGCGCCGGGGCCGGCTGGAATTGTCACCCCCGGCCGGGGTGACAGCGCTCCGGAGCTGGGGAGTTATCGATGGGGAGCGCTCAGAGCTCTGCCGGCCCCGGGACAGAGCCAATAGGGGCAGCTGCCGCGCCAGCGCCCCAAAACCTGCGGGGAGGGTTTTGCTGTGCTCCCCACACTCCCCACGAGTGCCAGAGGAGCCTCTGGATGTGGAGGAGCCCTCTGGGGCACCCCAGAACTGCTCCGGGACTCTGGGTCCCCTCCCTGAGCCAGCCCCAAAGTGGGGATACCCAGCCCCAAAGTGGGGATACCCAGCCCCAAAGTGGGGATACCCAGCCCCAAAGCGGGGATACCCAGCCCCAAAGTGGGGATACCCCAGCCCCAAAGTGGGGATACCCAGCCCCAAAGCGGGGGGTGCGCCTCCTCCCTAAAGCCTCGGGGGGCTGCACATCCGTGCCGGGGGCTCCGGCCAGAGCCTCGCGCAAGGGAATTTTGCACGTTTGGTGGATTTTTAATGCCTCCAGCAGCTGGAAGAGCCGCCGGGACCGGGCGGGTCCGGCCACCCTGGAATGCCGAGGGTCCCCGGGAAGCCTGGGGGGACACGGGGCTGAAGTGACACCCCCGGACACCCTGAGGGGACCGAATGGAATAATTCCATCCCCCGGCAGCCGCTGTGCTCCATCGCCACTCCCGCATTCCCGAAATTCGCGTTTTCCTCCGCCAAAGTTGCCTGGAGCTCACCTGGGTCTCACCGGAGCTCGCACCCTGCCACCGTCACCGTGCCACCCTTGTGCCACCCACCCTCCTGTCCCCATGGCAGCTTCCAGAATGTTCCTGCTCCAGGCAGGGGCCTGGGCAGTGCGGGAAGGATGGGGATCACCCTCAGCTCCCCACCCGCCTGCCCTGGGGGGATGCGCCACCCCCGCACGGAGGCTGCACGGAGGGAATTCCTCCCGTCTTCAGGCAGTGGTGGTGGCTTTCCCCTCTCCGTTTTCCCACGCTGCTGGTCTGGCTCTGGCCTGGCTGCTCCCTGAAGGAGCCCTGGGGCTGCAAACAGCAGCGAGGAGCAGCTGCAGAGGGAAGGGATCCATGGGGATCAGGGTCCAGCCCTTGTGCCTGCCCCTCCTTGCTCCGAGACCCCAATCCCGGGGAGGAAAAGGGGGATTGGGGGCTGAAGGAGCAGTGGAAGGGGAGCGGCGCCAAGGCAGGGAGAATGTTTTGATTCCCAGCCTCCAGTCACAGGTTGGAGATCCTGGATTCCAAAGCAAAATGCCAGCGTGAGACAGGGAGCCAGGGAATTTTCTTTGGGAAATGTCAGAGCAGAACACTCCCAAAGGGAAATGCCTCAGTGCCCCCGGTGCTTGGAGCCTCCCTGCTGCTGGCAGTGCCACCCGAGGGGGCTGGGGAGGGAGGACAAAGCCCCCATCACTTCACCCACAGCGTTTCCATGGGAGCTCCACAACCCTCATTACCGGCAAAAATAATCCCGAGCCCTTTTCCACCTGCCAAGGAGGGAGAGGGGCTGCTGGGAGCGGGAAGTTCCGTGGGATTTCATTAGCGTTATTATTGTTATTATTTAATTCTCAAGGTCGCGGGATTTGGGCCTGAGCTTACTTATTATCCAAGCCCACCAAATAAATGATGGATTCCCGTTCCTGCCTCCAGCCGTGGCTATTACGGCTGCTGAAAAACGTTTTCTGCTCGTAAAAAAAAATAAAGGGAGAGGAAAGGGGAAAAAAAAAAAAAGGAGGAGAAGAGAAAGAGCGAAAGGAAAACTGCAATCGGAGCCAGGGAAATGATGGATTGCGGGAGATAATCCATCTTGTCAGCCCAGGACTACATAACCTTGATGTCAGCCGGTATTTTTCTCTGCCTGAGTCTCCGGCGGCGTGAGGCAGAGAGAGGAGCGGGGATGCTCCCGCCAACACCTCGGGAGAACCGCCGGGATTTGGGGGGCTTTGCCCCTCATTTCCCAGGTGGGGAGGGGATGGGGAATGCTCAGTGCTGGAGGTGGGGAAGGGCTGGACACCTGGGGACAGCGGGGACAGCGGGGGCAGCATCCCCCGGCGGGCCCTGGCAGCAGGATTTCCCTCCCCTCGGCCTCTTTTTGTCACCAGCCGGTCCCTCCTGTCCCCACCACTTTTCTCCCCCCGCCCGTCACTCCCCCTTCCCGCCGTCTCTGCCATTTTTATCCGACGCTGCCCGTGAAAATTGGTGTGAAATAAAAAAAGGCCTCTGTGCCCAGAGATGAAATCAATTGATTTGGCAGGGTCGCCTGTGGACACCTCCGAGCAGCTCTTCCAATTTGCAGGACGGGGCTCCGGCGCGGAGCAGCTCCTTCCCTTTCTTCTCCTTTTCCTCCGCCCAGCTTTTTTATTTTTTCTTTTTTTTTTTTTTTTCTTTTCTTTTTCTTTTTTTTTTCTTCTGTCTTTCCAATTTCCCTTTGATGTTCCCCTTACTTCTGCTTTCCACTTAATGGAAATCAGCCCTGGGTGTGCGAGGCAGCCGTGGAGGCGGCTCGGGATGCGCTGGGTCCCCGGAGTTCCCGGGGATTGGGGGGATCTGGGGGACCCCAAGGGCTGGGCAGGAGCATCCCAGCGCTGTGGGCTCCTGCTCTGGCTCCCCGGGTGGGTTTGGGGATGGGGAGGGTCCTCTGAGTCCACAGCAGCCTCACACACGGCAGGGAGCAGGACCTGGAGCTGCTGCACCTGGAGCCAACCCCGTCCTGGGCTCTGCTCCATCCCTCCTCTGCCTCCTTCCTTCCTTCCTTCCTTCCTTCCTTCCTTCCTTCCTTCCTTCCTTCCTTCCTTCCTTCCTTCCTTCCTTCCTTCCTTCCTTCCTTCCTTCCTTCCTTCCTTCCTTCCTTCCTTCCTTCCTTCCTTCCTTCCTTCCTTCCTACCTTCCTTCCTTTCCTTCCTTCCCTTCCTTCCTTCCTTCCTTCCTCTTCCTTCCTTCCTTCCTTCCTTCCTTCCTTCCTTCCTTCCTTCCTTCCTTCCTTCCTTCCTTCCTTCCTTCCTTTCCTTCCTTCCTTCCTTCCTTCCTTCCTTCCTTCCTTCCTTCCTTCCTTCCTTCCTTCCTTCCTTCCTTCCTTCCTTCCTTCCTCCACCCACGTCTCCACTGCCTCCATCTCCATCTCCTCATCCCCTCTCCAGCCCTCCACCTCCATCTCCCTGCCCTCACCTCAATCCCATCCCTCCCAGCGCTGGAGGACACCAGAGCTGGAGCCAGAGGGGTTCCAAACCAGCTCTCCCGGCCCCTGGGTGAACGTTCAGCCCCCAAAGCAGCCCCAGGCACCCCCAAAACCCAGGGAAAATCCCAGTGTGGGGGTGGGAGCAGAGCCACTGCCAACAGGGAGGAACCTGGGCTGTTCCAATCCCCTGTTTCTTGGGGTGATTCTCCCTTGTTTGATGGATCTCCCTTACCTCGGGCAGCTCTGAGCCTTTTTGGGGTGATTCTCCCTTGTTTGATGGATCTCCCTTACCTTGGGCAGCTCTGAGCCTTTTTGGGGTGTTTCTCCATGTTTTGGTGGATCTCCCTGACCTTGGCCACCTCCAAGCCCCATTGGGGTGGTTCCCCATGTTTTGGTGGATCTCCTCGACCTCGGGCAGCTCCAATCCTTTTTTGGGGTGATTCTCCCTTGTTTGATGGATCTCCCTGACCTCGGGGCCCCTCCAGGATGGGCACAGAGGTGGCAATGCCTGGAGAATCCCGATGGATCCTCACTGGAAGGGCTGGGAAGGGTTTGGGTTGCCTCAACCCCACTGCCAGCAGCCCAGCTCTGCCCAAAAATCCTCCCCTGCCACAACTTCCCTTCATTAGAGCTTCAAGGCAGATGCGACTCTAATCAGGAAAACCTTGATATTCTGCAGGAGCCTTAAGCCCTGAAAGGGAAGGGGAAAAAAATCCCACGCTCGCTTTGCAGCGCTTTCAGCGCGCTTTGAGGTTAATGGAAGGCTAATTTGAAAGGACTCGGTTAATGAGAAAGCTAAAAATATTCCTCCCCTCCACTGCAGCCCCTTCTCCGCGAGCCAGAGGCTGCCGTGGTGCTCTGTGAGCCCAGGGACGCCGCGTCCCTCACCCGAGCCCGTCCCCCACCCCTGGGGACATCACCATGGAGGGCTTTGGGTGGCATCTCCAGCAGGGACCTGTCCTGGACAGCAAGTCTAAGGTGACTCTGAACGAAGGGGAGAGAGTGATGAGGAGGATTCTGTGGATATCAGAAGGCTAATTAATTACTTTATTATACTATACTATATACAGTATATGTAGTGTAGTATAATACAGTAATTATAGAAATGATTACTAAATTATTATATTAATTGTTTATTATTATATTAATTCTTATATATAATAATTCATTTTTATAATATATAGTATCTAGTATATAATATATAACATATAACATATAATATATTATATATTATATATTATATATTATATATTATATATTATATATTATATATTATATATTATATATTATATATTATATATTATATATTATATATTATATATTATATATAACACATAATACATAATACATAATACATAATACATAATACATAATACATAAAACTTTAGATATAAAATTTAATTAATTATATAAATAATTACTTGATTTTTATATTTATTATTTAGTAATAAATAAATCACTAAATACATCTAGTATAATAAAGTAATTATTTACACACACCCCAATAGGCCAAGGAATGTGCCAGGAGTTACCCAGAGATGCTGGGATGTGCTGGGATGTGCTGGATGTGCCAGGAGATGCCCGAGATGCCCAGGGATACTGGGATGTGCTGGGATGTGCTGGGATGTGCCAGGAGATGCCCAGGGATGCTGGGAAATGCTGGGAAGTGCCAGGAGATTCTCAGAGAAGCTGGGAAATGCTGTGTCATGCCAGGAGAGGCTGGGACAACTGGGGACATGCCAGGAATTCCCCATCCATGGGCAGGAGCAGCAGCCAGCAGCGGGTGGCTGTGCCCACACCCCTGGAATTCTCCTCTCCAACGCCCCCCCCCAAAGGTTTCAGCACAAAACAGGGATCAGGAGGGCAGGGCTGGATTGTCTCCCTGGAATAACCCAGGAGAATTTGATTCCCTTTCCACAGAGCCGCATGAAAGGGTTTGTGCTCTCCTCTCTGGAGAGAGGCTGGCACTGCCCGTCTCCCCTCCCTGCTCCTCCTGGGACAGATCCCACATTTCCCCTCGAGGGGGGGCCGGGTGCCTTCACCCCTCCCCTTCCTGGGAAATTGGGAAAAATTGCAGGGGTGGCACGGGGGGGATCCAGGGAGAGGGAAGGCACTGGAGCTCCCCAATCCCATGGATGGGTTCAATTGCCTTGGGAGAAGTGGAGCAGCAGAGAATTGTGGCAGAAGGGGCTGAGCAGGGATGGCTGGGCTCCTGCTCCAGCCCTTCCCCAGGGGGCCCATTATGGAAATCTCTCCTCTCACCGGGAGATTGTAGAACAAGTCGGGATGAGAACCAGCAAAGCCAGGCAGGAATTCGTGTTTTAATCCAAGTCCTGTGCCCTGATGTCCCTGAGTCCTGTCCTGTGAAGTCCCCACGTCCTGTGCCACAATGTCCACATGTTCTGTGCCACAATGTCACCAAGATCAGCTCCAAGATGTCCCTAAGATCAGATTCACGATGCCCCAAGCCCTGTGCCACAGTGCCAGTTCCTGCACCACAATGTCCCCAAATTCAGTGTCATGATATCCTCAGTCCCTGTGCCACAGTGTCAGTCCCCCGTGCCACAATGTCCCCAAATTCAGGGTCATGATGTCCCCAAGATCAGCTCCAAGATGTCCCCAAGCCCTGTGCCACAGTGCCAGTCCCAGTGCCATGATGTCCCCCAAGTCCTGTCCCTCAATGTCCCCAGTCCCTGTGACACAGCATTCCCAAACCCTGTCCCTCAGTGTCCCCAAGCCCTGTGCCACAGTGCCAGTTCCTGTGCCACAATGTCCCCAAATTCTGTGTCATGATGTCCCCAAGACCTGTGCCATTGTCAGTCCCCGTGCCACAATGTCCCCAAATTCTGGGTGATGATATCCCCAAGATCAGCTCCAAGATGTCCCCAAGCCCTGTGCCACAGTGCCAGTTCCTGTGCCACAATGTCCCCAAATTCTGTGTCATGATGTCCCCAAGCCCTGTGCCCATTGTCAGTCCCTGTGCCATGATGCCCCCAAGTTCTGGGTCATGATGTCCCCAAGATCAGCTCCAAGATGTCCCCAAGCCCTGTGCCCACAGTGCCAGTCCCAGTGCCACAATGTCCCCAAGTCCTGTCACACAACATTCCCAAACCCCATCCCTCAATGTCCCCAAGCCCTGTACCACAATGTCAGTCCCTGTGCCACAATGTCCCCAATTTCTGTCCCCCAATGTCCCCAAGCCCTGTGCCAGCTCCAGTTCACCCAGAGCATCCCCCTCCCCAAAACCCAGCTGGTGCCACCCCAAGGTCCTGGCAGGGCTATGAACAGCTGCCTTGGGTCCAGTTTGAAGGTTGGATTAAAAACAAAAGAAATGAGTGGAAAAAACCATCCCTGGGACCAGCAGCCCCTCTGTGGGGGTCACAGTGTCCCAGGTCACCAGGACAGCCACCTGTCCCCATCCCTGTCCCAATCTGGAGCCTAATTAGGAACAAACAAAGCCTCCCCCCCACAGGGAACTGTCCCCAGATGAGCAATGCAGGGACACCCAAATTAAGTTATTTTCTTGCCCTGTTTTATTCCAGTTTTTAATTAGGTGGCTGCTGAGATGTGACGTGGCCCCGTGTAATGGTGTCGCCGTGATTTATTAGGGCTGGAGTCCCTGTCACCCTCCAACCTCCGTGTCTCTGGTCACTGATGGGGGTCCCATGTGTCCCTGTCCCCATCCCCCTGATGGGGACACCCTCCTGCCACCTCTCCAGGGGAGGAAAACCTGATACAAACAGAGTTTTTAAAAAATAACACAAAAAATCCCCTAGAAAAGAGATGAAAATACTCTGTGCCTTCTTTTTAAATAATTAAAATTTATTTTCCAGCAGAGCCCCAATGCTGCCAGAGGGAAGGGAAGGGAAGGGAAGGGAAGGGAAGGGAAGGGAAAGGGGAAGGGAAGGGAAGGGAAGGGAAGGGAAGGGAAGGGAAGGGAAGGGAAGGGAAGGGAAGGAAGGGAAGGGAAGGGAAGGGAAGGGAAGGGGAAGGGAAGGGAAGGGAAGGGAAGGGAAGGGGAAGGGAAGGGAAGGGAAGGGAAGGGAAGGGAAGGGAAGGGAAGGGAAGGGGAAGGGAAGGGAAGGGAAGGGAAGGAAGGGAAGGGAAGGGAAGGGGAAGGGAAGGGGAAGGGAAGGGAAGGGGAAGGGAAGGGAAGGGAAGGGAAGGGAAGGGAAGGGAAGGGAAGGGAAGGGAAGGGAAGGAACTCTCAATGCTCCACTCAAGTTCATTCCCTGACTGTGATCCCTGAGTTATAGCAGCTCAGGGAAGACAAACATGTTAAGAAAATTAGATTTTTTTAATTACCAGATTTTCTTTAATATTGCAATGAAATGAGTTGGAGTGCAAGGAATGGCACAATAATTCATCCTGAAGATGTTGGGCACTGTGCCAGGAGGATCCTCTTCCTGCAGTGAGAAATTTCATTTAAAAATGGTTTATTTTACCTCTTTTTTTCCCCTTTTTTAACAGTTGTTATTTTAAACCCAGAGGCTGTAAAGTTCTGAGCAATGAAAGCCTCTCCAAACTTCCCACCACATGAACTCCTTCCAATGACCAGGCAAACACTTGACCCTCCGCTTCCTTTTCCCATTCTGATATTTTAATATAGAATTATTTTATCAGCCACTGCCACAAAAAAAAAAAAAAAAAAAAAATTAAAAAAAAGGAAGTGCCTAAGTAGTCATTTATTAACAGTTATAAGTATCATTAGGTAGAAAGATGTGGTAAAATATAGATTAGAGCGGGAAGAGCGCAGGATCCGAGTGCCATTTTTCCTGTTCAGCGTTGTCATTACACATCCCGGCGTGCCGGATCACAGCCATGATTAGTGGCATCAAATGACTCCTGAAAAATGATTATGTGCCATTAAAGCCATCAGTCTGCCCTGAAAGCAGCACAAACAAATGGCCGTGCCGGGCATGAGGCAGCAGCTCGGGGCTCGGGATGTGACGGGAATCCCGGAGCCACGGGGATGGGGCTGGGATGGGGGCTGGGATGGGGGCTCTGTCGGGGCTGGGGGGCACGGAGGGAGCAGCAGCCAGGGCTCCTGGGGGGATCCATGGGGCTGGTAGGGCAGGATCTGGTGGGAAATGGCTCCCAGCACCGCAGGCTGGGGTTGTGGGGTGCCCCCGCTCCCCTTTCCTCTTTCCCTTTCAGCAGTTCCACAATGTGGCCCAGGCACCACCCTCACCCTGGAAAAGAGCTCCCTGCAAGGGCTGTGGCATCAGCTCCCAGCACCCCAAAACAAACCATCACCCCAAACCATCACCCCAAACCATCACCCCAAACCATCACCCCCAGATCCCCAGCACCCCAGCACGTCACCCCAGTTCTGTCACCCCAACTCCATAACCCCAACCCATGACCCCAGTCATTCATCCCCAACCCATGATCCCAAATCCATCACCCCAAACCCACCATCCCCAATCCATCACCCCATCTCCATAATGCCAACCCATGACCCCAATTCTTCATCCCAGTCCATCATCCCAGACCTATAACCCCAAACCCACCATCCCCAATCCATCACCCCAACTCCATAATGCCAACCCATGATCCCAACTCTTCATCCCAACCCTTCATCCCAAATCCATCATCCCCAAATCCACCACCTCAAACCCTCCACCCCAAACCCACCATCCCAAACCCACCCACACCATCTCCATAACCCCAACCAATGACCCCAAACTCATCATCCCAAATCCATCATCCCAAATCCACCACCTCAAACCCACCACCCCAAATCCATCACCCCAAACCCACCATTCCCAATCCACCACCCCATCTCCATAACCCCAACCAGTGACCCCAAACCCATCATCCCCAAATCCACCACCCCAAACCCGTCATCCCAAACCCACCACCCCCAAATCCACCATCCCAACCCATCATCCCCATTTCATAACCCCAACCCATGACCCAAACTCTTCATCCACAGCCCATCATCCCCAACCCACCATCCCCAATCCACCACCCCAAATCCACCATTCCAAACCCACCACCCCATCTCCATAACCCCAACCAGTGATCCCAACCCACCATCCCCAATCCACCACCCCCAAATCCACCATTCCAAAACCCACCACCCCCCAACTCCATAACCCCAACCAGTGATCCCAAACCCACCACCCAAATCCACCATCCCAAACCCACCATCCCAAACCCACCACCCCATCTCCATAACCCCAGCCAATGTCCCCGAGCCATCACCCCAACCCCAAGCCTGTGCCCAGGCCGTGGCAGCCCCTCACAGCCCTCACTCCCTGCTGCTCCCAGGCCATCAATCCCGTGAGTCTGTCCAGGGCAGTGAAACCCAAATGTCACATCTGCCAGACGGCTCAATCGAGGCTATCGATTGTCACCGAGAATATTCGCACTTCATTCACCTACTTAGTCCCTTCCCCCAGGCACACAGGAATTCATCAAACCTTGTCACACCACATAATAATTCTTGTTCCCAGGTGTTGTCGCAGCAGCTCAGACTTTCCCCAGCCTTCCTGGGCAAGCAGGAATTTAGGGAAGAAAGGATTCTCCAGCAGAATCAATGTGACGGTGCTGAGACGTGAATTAACCCCCTGTGCCAATGCAGAGGCTGCTCAGGCTTTGTTTCCCAGCTCCTCGGGGTTTTTGGTGACTGGAATGAAATTAAACTGGGGAGAAAAGACATTTTCCCATTGTTTGGAGCCTTTTACTGATGTGTCTGCAGTGCCTTTGAACCTTTTGGAGCAGAGCAGGGACATGGCTGCTCCCTTTCTCCAGAGGGGAAGGAAATACAGCTGGGAAGGAGATTGGCAGGAGAAGGGAAAGGTGGATGAGGAGAGGGGCTCAGGGTGGTCCCTGCAGGGCTGGGGGGGCTGCAAGACCTCATTGGGATGAGCAGGGTGCTGGTGAGCCCCAAAAGGGCCCCACAGAAAGGGTCAGGGTCACTGGCACATCTGTCACTGTCCCCAACCCGAGTGTCCTCTGTCCCTGCCCCACGTGGGGGTGGCAGCCACCAGCCCCTCCCCTCCTGGCTGCGATAAACGTGAAGCAGGAGCTGCTGCCCCCGAGGCACGTTTATTATTCATATTATTTGTGCGCTGATCTGACTCCGTGTAATGATTTAATCTGTTAATGGCCCCTGATTCAACCGCTCCTCTCCCGTTAATCTCCTCTCGCCATTTGCACCTGATTTCCTGATTTTTCTGACGCTGTTTTGGCAGCTGAGGGTCGGGTTTGCAGCTTTCCACGGGCACGGTGCCACGGCAGGTCACGGAGGGGCTGGGACAGGATCCTGCAGAGCCATGGATGGGAGAGGGAGGAGGAGGAGGAGGAGGAGGAGGAGGAGGAGGAGGAGGAGGCAGCAGATCCCTCCCAAGGGAAACCTCTTGAGGCTGCCCAAACCTGGGGATCCAGAGGGCATCGGGGGAGGTCCCAGCTCCAGCATCACCCCTGGACACAAAGGTGCTTCAGCTGTAGGTGCTGGATGGGAGAAGCTGTTCTCCTCCTGGGAAAGCTCCTGGCATGCCAGCGTACATCCCGACCCAGTGACAGGGTGATCCTGGTCCCTGCATTCCACCCCAGGGGACAGGGTGGTCCCTGTGTCCCACCCCAGTGACAGGGTGATGCCTGAATCCCATCTCATTGACAGAATGGTCCTTGAATCACATTCCAGTGGCAGAGTGGGTCCTTGTGCCCCATCTCAGGGACAGAATGGTCCCTGAATCACATCCCAGTGACAGGGTGATTCTGGTCCCTGCATCCCATCCCAGTGGCAGGGTGGTCCCCGTGTCCCACCCCAGTGACAGCATAATCCTGGTCTCTGTGTCCCACCCCAGTGACAGAGTGATCCTTGTGTCCCAACCCAGTGACAGAGGGATCCCTACATACCACCCCAGTGACAGAGGGGTCCCTGAATCACATCCCAGTGACAGAGTGATCCTTGTGTCCCAATCCAGCGACAGGGTGATGCTGGTCCCTGTGTCCCATCCCAAAGATAGGGTGATCCCTGTGTCCCATCCCAGGGACAGAGAGGTCCCTGTGTCCCACCCCAGTGACAGGGTGATCCTTGTGTCCCAACCCAGTGACAGAGTGATCCCTACATCCCACCCCAGTGACAGAGGGGTCCCTGAATCACATCCCAGTGACAGAGTGATCCCTGTGTTCCACCCCAGTGACAGGGTGATCCTGGTCCCTGTGTCCCACCCCAATGATGGGGGGATCCCTGTGTCCCATCCCAGGGACAGAGTGATCCCTGAATCCCACCCCAGTGACAGAGGGGTCACTGTGTCCCATCCCAATGATAGGGTGATCCCTGTGTCCCATCCCAGGGACAGAGGGGTCCCTGTGTCCCACCCCAGTGACAGAGTGATCCCTACATCCCATCCCAGTGACAGAGAGGTCCCTGCATCCTGTCCCAGTGACATGGTGATCCTAGTCCCTCTGTCCCACCCCAGTGGCAGAGTGATCCCTGTGTCCCACCCCAGTGACAGGGCGGCCCCCGTGTCCCCCCCAGCGGCACGGCCGTGCTCATCCCCTGCCTGTGCCATTGCCATTTTTGCCATTCCCCCCCGCGCTCCCCCGGCCTCCCGGGCTGATTTATGGACGCCCAGGACTGCAATCAAGGCCGCGGCCCCCCGAGGACGCTGGGGCCGGGAGCGGCGGCGGCTGAATGCCAATGGGGCCGGAGGGAAGCTGGATCTCTGCACCTGAGGATGCTCCAGCAGGGCTGCGGGACGCGCTCCTGCCGATGGGGCTCCTGGTGGCAGGAGAGGGGACGCGCCGCATCCCTAACGCGGGGACAAACGCCATCCCTCCGGGAAGGAGCCCCCGAGGCAGCAAATATCTCAAATATCTCCTTGCAAAGACGACACCAGCGTGGCGAGTGACGGGGTTTGTCACCAGCCGCTGGGAAGGCTCCAGAGCCGCGCAGCCTTCGCCTTTGGGGAGCCCCAGGCACCCCGGACCCCAACAGCCATCCCCGAGCTGCCCTCCCCGCTCCGTGCTGGCTCCTCCGGCCCGACGTGAGCTGATTTTGGGAGGCAGCGGGTGGCGAGGGAGTACAGCTGCCGCTAAGTTATCCAAACGATTTATCTTAAGATTCATCCAGAATTCATGGCGCGGGAGCCGGGGCCGTGTCGGCCGTTAATATTCATGCGGATCCGGAGCAGCGTTAATCACCGCCGCTGACAATTGGCACTTCCCTTAATTGCCCGTGCAGCCGGCTCTGCCCGCCGTGTCCCTCCTCCCCGCGATGCCTGCGGGCTCCCTCAATGTCCCCGCCTGGATTTTTGTCCCCGTTTTGCTGTCACGCGGGGGCTGCTCCCCAATTCCCTGCTCGGAGCATCCCCGGGCTGGGGAATCGCTGCACGCACAGGGAGCCCCGAGGGCTGCGCATCCCCGGGGGCTGTCGCTGTCCTCCAGTGCCACATCCCAGCGCGGGGGACAACGCGGGTCTGGGCCGTCCCCGTGGCTGGCGGAGCATCCCCAGGGTGACATCGCTGCGGAGCTCAGGGGGCTGGATGGACACCGGGGCTCTCCCCGTCCTGCCGTGCCCTGTTCCAGCGTGGGCGCACGGAGCTGATGCCAGCGGAGCTCTGTCCCCGCCGTGCCCATCCGCAGCACCCCGGAGCATCCCCCGGCGCGGAGAGGCGGGCGCGGAGCCCTGGCCCGGCTGCCGAGCCGCTGTCGCCGCGGCTGGCGTTACCTGTCACCGCTGTCACTCCGCTGCCATCCCGCCAGCTGCCGCGGCGCGCCCGCGGAATTCCAATGAGGATCCGGGAGCTGCGGCACCCCCGGCGCTGGGGGGGACAGCGTGTGCCGCGGGCAGGGCTGGCAGCTGTCCCCAGAGAGGCGCTGAGAGCCCTGCGGGTCGTGACAGCCACCGAGGTGGGACGCAGGGGTGACAGCAGCCCGTGGAGGACACAGCCGTGAGGTCACTCTCGGGGCCGTGCACCCCAAAACCAACTCTGGGAATCAGCACAAGGGGCTGGGATCCCAAGATCCCATCCATCCCCCTGCACAGCCAAAGTAATCCCAAAAAATCCCCCCTCCCCAAACCCCAGTGCCCCCCAGGTCCCAAATTGTGTCACCAGGTCACTCTCGGGGCCGTGCACCCCAAAACCAACTCTGGGAATCAGCACAAGGGGCTGGGATCCCAAGATCCCATCCATCCCCCTGCAGAGCCAAAGTAATCCCAAAAAATCCCCCAAATCCCCCCTCCCCAAACCCCAGTGACCCCCAGGTCCCAAATTGTGTCACCAGGTCACTCTTGGGGCCGTGCACCCCAAAACCAATGCTGGGAATCAGCACAAGGGGCTGGGATCCCACGATCCCATCCATCCCTCTGCAGAGCCAAAGTAATCCCAAAAAATCCCTCAAACCCCCCTCCCCAAACCCCAGGGGCACCACATTGTGCCCCCCAGGTCTCATATTGTGTCACCAGGTCCCAAATTGTGTCACCGAGTCACTCTTGGGCCGTGCACCCCAAAACCAGCACTGGGAAGCAGCACATGGGGCTGGGACCCCCCCGTCCCATCCATCCCCTTGCAGAGCCAAAGTAATCCCAAAAAATCCCTCAAACCCCCCTCCCCAAAACCCAGGGGCACCACATTGTGCCCCCCAGGTCTCATATTGTGCCACCAGGTCCCAAATTGCGTCACCAGGTCACTCTCAGGGCCGTGCACCCCAAAACCAACTCTGGGAAGCAGCACATGGGGCTGGGACCCCCCCAGTCCCATCCATCCCCCTGCAGAGCCAAAGTAATCCCAAAAAATCCCTCAAACCCTCCTCCTCAAACCCTGGTGTCCCTCAGGTCTCATATTGTGCCACCAGGTCCCAAATTGCGTCACCAGGTCACTCTTGAGGCCGTGCACCCCCAAAACCAACACTGGGAAGCAGCACAAGGGGCTGGGACCCCACGATCCCATCCATCCCCCTGCAGAACCAAAGTAATCCCCAAAAATCCCCCAAATTCCGGCGCCCCCTGTGGCCCCGTGGCTCCGGGCGGGTCCCAGCTGTCCTCGCCCCGTAATTGTCCTAATTAGATCGGCAGATCGGGATGAAGGTTTCGCGAGGAAGCGGGAGCGGGGAGGCAGGAGGAGATAATGGAATCGCAGATGACATTCCCATCACCCAGCCTCTCCCAGCGCCGCCGCCGCAGCCCGGTCGGAAAATTATGCGGAAGGGGGGGAGGGAAATTTCCATAATCTTCCTCTGCAGGATGAGAGCGACTTGGGCTGGAGCAGAGAGGGGTGACAGGGAGCGCTCTGTCCCCACAGGGTGTCACCCACCCTGTGCTGTGTCCCCCCCGGGTGCCTGGCCTGCCTGGGGTCTCCCTGCATCCCATCGGGTCCTGGATGCGTCAGGTGCCACCCCTGGGTCACCGTTGGGGTTTGGGGACAAGGATTCATCGTGGATTTTGCGCGGCTTTATGAAGAATGTTGTGAAAGGATCATGGCAAAGATGGGTATCCATGAGCCTTTTCAGGGATATGGACCAAAACTGGAACACCGTGCCCTGCCGCCTTCCAGCAGAACTGCCATGTGCCCTTCTTTGCTACCTTAAATTCACACGTGGAAATATAAAATCAAGAAGCTGATGGAAACGAGATACTCAGTGAGCGCGCACTGCTCTCCTAGGACAAGACAAGGAAGAGATGTGGGGGACACACACGGCTGGCCTGTGTCCCCAGCCAGGGCAGAGCCCCTCTGAGGGGACATTGGGGTGTCCCTGCGCTGTTCCAGCTTCTCAGAGCCCCCGGAACGATCGGGGCCAGGGCAGGAGCCGCTCCCCGCTCGGATGCTGCTCCTGGCTCCGTCTGGGTGCTCTGCCCGGGCAGGATCCAGCCCATCCTTGATTATAAAAAATATCTGTGTTCCAGAGCGTCCCGCCGTGCCCGGTGCCTGCAGGAAACTTCCAGCCCGGTTTCCTTCTCTTCCCCTCCCAGACCCTTCCCCAGCTCTGTGCTCCCCATTCCCCAAATCTGCTGCCTCATTTCCGGGGCATTTCCATGAAAACAGGCGCTTTGTTTCCTGGGATTCGGCTCTGCCCGCTCCCCCCTCAGCCTTTGTCCTCCACGAACACTGAACAAAAGCGGGGAGAGGCAGGAAAACCCCACACAGCCTCCAAAGGGGTGGTTTGGGTCCCAAATTGCTCCTGAAGCTGCTCGGGGCTGGGCTGATGGATGGGCTGGGAGCTGCACCACGAGCCCTGCACGCAGGAAAATGAGAGAGAAAGGGGAAAAAAGAGGGAAACAGGGAGAGATTCCTGTCCCTGCTGGTGATAAATGCTGCCAGCACACGGGAGAGAGGGCGATCCGCCTCGCTGCTCTGTGCTGGGGGAGAGATCCTGCTAAACTCGGGGAGAAATCAATTCCTGCTGCAGTTTGTGTGCCCTGGATCTGCCGGGAACGTGTCCTGGCGTGTCTCTGCTCCCTCTGCCAGCCCAGTCCCACCTCAATCCCACCTCAATCCCACCTCAATCCCACCTCAATCCCAGCCCAATCCCAGCCCAATCCCAGCTCAATCCTGACTCAATCCCAGCCCAATCCCAGCCCAATCCCAGCCCAATCCCGGCTCAATCCTGACTCAATCCTGGCTTAATCCTGGCTCAATCCCGGCTCAATCCCGGCTCAATCCCACCTCAATCCCGGCTCAATCCCACCTCAATCCCAGCTCAATCCTGACTCAATCCCAGCCCAATCCCAGCTCAATCTTGGCTCAATCCCACCTCAATCCCGGCTCAATCCTCACTCAATCCCACCTCAATCCTGGCTCAATCCCGACTCAATCCCACCTCAATCCTGACTCAGTCCCGGCTCCGAGGGACACGGGGCTGGAGGAACACAGGGGCTGCACGGTGACAGTGACAGTGACGGTGACAGAGGGGCCAGCACGGTGCCACAGCCCTGGGAATGGTGTGGGGACACGCTGCTCTGTGTTTGTCGGGAAAAATTCACTGCGAATTCCCTCCTGGAAGGAGCTGCCCAGGGAGGTTTGGGGTGCCCATCCCTGCAGGTGCCCAGGGAAGGGCTGGAGGTGGCACTCAGGGCTGGGGACAAGGTGGGGATGGGACTTGGATTCACTCCTGGAGGTCTTTTCCAGCCTGATCCTGGGATTCTGCTGCAACAGCTCCATCTGCCACACCCCAGGCGTGTGTCAGTCACTCGTGTCCCCAAACCGGGGCTCAGCCCCCTGGGATGTCCCCGTTCCCGAGGACAGGGACACCTCCCGTGCTCAGGACTGCTGTGGGACCCCGGAACTGAGGCTGGCCACAGAACCATGGGATGGTTTGGCTGGGAAGGACCTTAAAGCTCATCCCATTCCACCCTTGTCATGGGCAGGGACACCTCCACATTGAGCCACCACATCGCCCAGGTCCCTCATTGTGCCACCAGGTCCCTCATTGTGCCACAAGGTCCCTCAATGTGCCACCAGGTCCCTGAGGTCCCACATTGTGCCACTAGGTCCTCGAGGTCCCAAACTGTGTCACCAGGTCCCAAACTGTGCCACCAGGTCCCACACTGTGCCACCAGGTCCCACATTGTGCCACAAGGTCCCTCAATGTGCCACCAGGTCCCTGAGGTCCCACATTGTGCCACTAGGTCTTCGAGGTCCCAAACTCTGTCACCAGGTCCCAAACTGTGCCACCAGGTCCCACATTGTGTCACCAGGTCCCTCATTGTGCTACCAGGTCCCGAGGTCCCAAATTGTGTCACCAGGTCCTCCAATGTGCCACCATGTCCCACATCATGTCACCAGGTCCCCAGGTTCCCCAATGTGCCACCAGGTCCCTCATTGTGCCAGCAGGTCCTGAGGTCCCACCTTGTGTCACCAGGTCCCCCAGTGTGCCACCAGGTCCCACACTGTGCCACCAGGTCCCCAGTGTGCCACCAGGTCCCCAAGGGCCCAGGTGGCACCTGCAGGAATGATGGAACACCTCGGGGTGGCTTTGGAATCTCATTTTCCCTCCAAGGACTCCCTTTGGAGCTGCTGCAGAAGAGGAGGAGGAGGAGGAAGGGGGATGATCCCCACCGACCCCACAAACCCCACTCACCAAGGGGTTCAGGGCACCCCCAGACCCCGAGGTTCAACCCCCCCCCATCCTTTCACGGCGCTTCCCGAGCAGAATCCGGGGGTTTTTCCATCTCGCTCGGCTCTCAGGGTGAATTAAGGCCGTTAATTGAATTTCCTCCGGCGGCAGCCGGGCCGGGCCGGGGGGAGGCGGCAGGAAACGCATTTGATGTCTCAGAAAAGCTGCGGATCCCGAACGTGCTGGGGTTTGGAGCTGAGGTTTTTTAATTTTTTAATTTTTTTTTTTTAATTTAAAGTCGGTCGTAAAAAGAGCCTGACTTGGAGGAGCTAACTACTCTCATGAATTATTTTTGTTGATTTAGACGCCCACTCGGCTTTAAATATTAATTAATATTATTATTTATAATATTTATATAATTATTTATATAAATACATCCATATAATTAATTATATATTTATAATATTGATGTATATTTATATACTATATATAATAATTATAATAAATATATCATTATCTTCATATTTATTATATTTATATATATTTCTATATTACATATAATAATTATAAAATATAACTAATTATTTATATATTTATATAAAATTATATGTTTATATCTAATATGTCATAATCATAATACATATAGTTATTTATATATTTATAATATTGATGTATCATGTATATTTTTATATAATATATTACAATTGTTACATATCATTCTATATATTTATAATATTTTTCTACAATAGATGCATTTATATATAATATATAATATATAATATATAATATATTATATATAGTCTATAATATATAGTCTATAATATATAATATATTATATATTATATATAGTCTATAATATATAGTCTATAATATATAATATATAATACATAATATATAATAATGACGATATATTAACATGATTTATAATTATTATTAATGATGGAGAAGGAGCTGCTGGGAATGTCCCCTCTCCTCCAGAATGACAATGGCTCTGGGTGCTGGTGGCCATCGGGGTCCTTGCTGGGACCAGGGCTCCTTCACATCTTCATTAATTAAACAACAACGGAACGGTTTGGCTGGGAAGAGACCCCAAACTCACCCCATTCCTCCCCTGACACCTTCCACCATCCCAGGCCGCTCCAAAACATCCAACCCTGGGACACCACCAGGGGCAGGGAGAGCCTTGAGCTCCCTCCCATCCCCGATCATTCCATTCTCCCGTAAAACTCGTGAATTTTGGGGTGCCTCAGCCCCCTCGGCGCCAGCATCCCGCGCTGGTGCCAAACCGGGCCCTTTTCCGCGGCACTTTAGTTTTATTGTCGTGCCAAAAGCTTTAATTCGGGGCTGTCGTCCTCCCGCGCCGCTGATTTACGCTGCCAGGGCTTTAATTACAGCGTTCAGCATTTCTGAAAACGTGAAAAAGCGCTCGGCTCCGGCAGCAATTAAAAGGCAGCGGAGTAGAGCAGCCCGTCGGAGGGAGGTGAGTAAATCAAACATTCAAAAGCTCGTTTGTGCCAGGGGGGAAGGGTTCACCCCAAAATCCGCTCCTGGCGGAGCCCTGCGCTGGCAGCTGCGGGTGCCACCCCAGTAAATGGGTTTGGGGTGACACTGGGAGCTACTGGGAGGGGTGTGAGCTCATCCAGCATCCCTTGGGAACATCCCAGCACCCCAAAAACCGGCCCAAAACCCACCCGGGGCTTGGCAGGACCGCGATGGGGACAGAATGGGGATCGGGATGGGGACAGGACAGGATGGGGATGGGGACAGAATGGGGATGGGGATGGGGACAGTGACGGGGATGGGGACAGTGACAGGATGGGAATGGGGACAGAATGGGGATGGGGACAGTGACAGGATGGGAATGGGGACAGAATGGGGATGGGGATGGGGAGAGGGACAGGATGGGGATGGGGACAGAATGGGGATGGGGACAGTGACAGGATGGGGATGGGGACAGGATGGGGATGGAGACAGGATGGAGTTGGGGACAGTGACAGGACGGGGATGGGGACAGTGACAGGATGGGGATGGGCACAGAATCGGGATGGGGATAGGGACAGTGACAGAATTGGGATGGGGACAGTGACAGGGTGAGGATAGGGACAGGATGGGGATGAGGACAGTGACAGCATGGGGACAGTGACAGGGTGGGGACAGTGGCAGGATGGAAATGGGGATGGGGACAGTGACAGGATGGGGATGGGGATGAGGACAGTGACAGGATGGGGACACTGGCAGGATAGAAATGAGGATGGGGACAGTGACAGAATCGGGATGGGGACAGTGCCAGGATGGGAATGGGGATGGGGACAGTGACAGGATGGAAATGAGGATGGGGACAGTGCCAGGATGGGAATGGGGATGGGGACAGTGCCAGGATGCGGTTCCTTCTCCTCGCCACCCATCCCCAAGGATTCTGCGCGGCGTTCGGGGCGGTTTGCCCGGCTTTGGAGTTTTCGGCGGGATCGAAGCTCTCTCTTGCGGCAGAACCGCTCCATTACAGCCCTGTCCGGGTTACCGAGCGCCAGCACCGCCCGGGGCTCCCCGGGACGGAACCGCGGACGGATCATCCCCGGAGGGGAAACTGCTCGGGAAACTGCCAGCAGCCCGCCCTGCTCCCCGTGCCCGGCAGTCCCCGGCCGTGCGCGGCTCCGGGGGGCTGGAGGTGCCCGACATTCCCTCCGCAGCCGCCGCCGGTCCCGTTCGCACCGGGGCTGAGCCCCCGCCCGCTCATCGCAGCTCCCGCCGCCGCCACCGCCATCCGAAGCTTTTTGTCCGCCGCCCGCGCCGTAGGAAATAAAGTCCCGGATGCGGAAGTGCCGCGCTCATTTCCGGTTTGTTGTCAGCGGTTGCGGGTGAGCGATGGCGGCCGGGGGGACCCGGGGGGGGGGGCCTGGGGATCCGCCGCCATCCGCCGCCATCCGCGGCCTCGCGGCACCGGGCGGCCCCGGGGCGGGCTGGGGAGGAGGAGGGAGCGCGGGGACACCCGATGGCGGGCGGGGGGCGGGAGACGCGATGGCGGGGGGCTGCGCTGACACCATCTTGGCCCGTTTGTGCCGCAGGTTGGAGCTGCCGAAGCCGAGCCGGAACCATGGTGAGGGGCCGGGGGCTGCGAAGGGAGGGGGCTGCAGTGAGGGAGGGCGGCTTGGGGGTCTCTGGGGTGGGTGAGGGGGCCCTGGGGGGTTCTGTGGCGGGGGAACGAGCTCTGGGCTCAGAGCACATCCCTGGAGAGCCCCAGGCTGGAGCTGTCCCTGCCCATGGCACGGATGAGCTTTGGGGTCTTTCCAAACCGAACATTGCGTGATTTTCATTCCGTGAGTTTGTGTTTGGCCCCGCAGCCTCGCAAGATTGAGGAGATCAAGGATTTCCTGCTGACGGCGCGGCGGAAGGACGCCAAGTGTGAGTGGGGGTCTCGGGCAGGCCTGGGGGAGGCTCCGGCTCGTTCCCTGTGGAGCTCCTGGCCCTGGGAATGCCGAGCTGTGCTGTGGCTGTGGCTCGGGGACAGCTCCCTCCTCTGGGGTGTCCCTGGAACGCTGTGCATGCCCTGGGGGGTTCAGCCAAACCCCTGGAAACAATTCCCAAAGATCCCCTGCTCTGTGGGATGCTGCAGCTCCCTGGAGGCAATTCCCAGATTTTCCTTGCTCTGTGGGATCATGCATCTTTCCAGAAGCAATTCCCAGATTTTCCCTGCGCTGTGGGATGCTGCATCTCTCTGGAAGCAATTCCCAAACATCCCCTGCTCTGTGGGATGGTGCAGCTCCCTGGAAACAATTCCCAAACATCCCCTGCTCTGTGGGATGGTGCAGCTCCCTGGAAACAATTCCCAAACATCCCCTGCCCTGTGGGATGCTGCATCTCTCCAGAAGCAATTCCCAGATTTCCCCTGCTCTGTGGGACGATAATGTGTGGAATGCTGGGGCTCTGCCACCCCAGGTGATTCATTCACCGTCCTCCACGGGAGATTTTTTTGCTGCCACCACCAATCGAGGGTGACTGAGGCAAAGTGCTGCCCTGTCTCACTGCTCAGCAGCACGGGAAGAGTTCCTTCCCCTCTCCTCCCTCTGGTTTGGATGTGGCTGTGGCGGGATCCCTCGGGGTTCCCGTGACAGGGGAGGGTTGGGCACTCACAGAGCTTTTCCTCACTCTGCACGGAGCTGGAGGTTCACGGGGCAGGGCGTGCTTGGGATTCCCAGGGGTGACACTGGGGGTGTCCCTGCTGTCCCCTCCACCCCACAGCCGTCAAGATCAAGAAGAACAAGGACAACGTCAAGTTCAAGGTGCGCTGCAGCCGGTACCTCTACACCCTGGTCATCACTGACAAGGAGAAGGCAGAGAAGCTGAAGCAGTCCCTGCCCCCAGGTATCCTGGGAATCCCATCTGGGGTGTTTGGGATTGAGGGGGGCTGGGAGAACCCTCTGCAAGGGTCCCTGGAGCTGCTGTCCCTGCTCCCAGCTATCCTGGGAATTCCCTGTTGGGTGTTTGGGATTGAGAACCCCCTTTCTCTGGAATTGTCCCTGGAGCTGGTGTCACCCCCAGTGCCTTGCTGGGGTCAGTGCTTGGTGTCCTCACAGAGCTGGAGGGCTCCAGGCCCCCCCTTCCATGCCTGAGCCCCCTCCCCAGTCCATGTCCCCTCTCTCTCCTCCCCAGGTCTGGCCGTGAAGGAGCTGAAATGAGCCGGGAGCAGCTGGGTACCTGTTGGATTCTCTGTGTTTGTTAAAATAAATAAAAAACTGTTCCCGGTGTCGCGTGTGGTGGTTCGCAACTCGCTGTTCCTGGCCCTGGAGGCACTCTGGGGGTACTGGGAGCCATTCCGGGGGTCTTGGAGCCACTCTGGGGCACCTGGGGCCACTCTGGGGGTCTTGGGAGCCACTCTGGGGGTCCTGGAGCCACTCTGGGGGTCCTGGAGTCACTCTGGGGGTCCTGGGAGTCACTCTGGGGGTCCTGAAGCCACTCTGGGGGTCCTGGGAGCCACTTTGGGGGTCTTGGAGCCACTCTGGGGGTCCTGAAAGCCATTCTGGGGGTCCTGGGAGTCACTCTGGGGCTCCTGGAGCCACTCTGGGGGTCCTGAAGCCACTGTGGAGGTCCTGAAGCCACTCTGGGGGGCCTGGGAACCACTTCAGGGGGTCCTGGAGCCACTCGGGGTTCCGGGTGTCCTGGGGCTGGTGCTGCTCCCGGCAGAGGGGCGGTTCTGGTACCGGTGCGCACCGGGGACTCACCGGACCTGGAGCTGCCCCTTCGCTCTGGGGTGACAGCTGGGGACGGGCCCTGCAGGACCTGGGGCTGGCACACAGTGCCACCAGCGTGTCGTGTGCGTGGTGCCCTCCGCAGCAGGGTCTGACCGCGCAGGAGGTGCCCCTACAGCCGAGGTTCGGGGCGCGGCGCGGCGGGGCCGTCTCGTTGCGCGGTCCCGGCCGGGGCGGGGCGCGGGGCGGTACCGGGGGGCGGTACCGGGGGGCGTCTCCCGGGGCGTGTGCGGGGCGGGCGGGCAGAGCCCGCGGCGTGGCGGCACCGCCGCCCCCCGCCCGGCAGCGCGGCGACCCCGGCCCGCCATGGGGCCCGCCCGCGCCGATTACCTGGCGCCCTGGTGGGCGGCCTGGCTGCACGGGCTCCCGCACCGCGACCCCCGCCTGCAGCCCGTGCCCAGCACCTTCCGCCCGCAGGACCCCGACTACCAGCAGGTACCGGCCCGGGACCCCCGCGCCCCCCGCGCCCTCCCCGCTCCCGCTCCCGCTCGCCCCGCGGCCCCCGCGCCGCCCCCGCGGCGGTGCCCGGCGCCGGCTCTGATCTCACGGCGCACAAAGCGCCTTTCATCGCCCGGGCCGGCCGGCACCGGCACCCCCGGCCCCGCCGCTCCCCCGCCGGCCCCGCCGCTTCCTCTGCCCCTGCCGAGCCCCCGCCCCGCGCTCCCGCAGCCGCCGCGGCCGCCCGGCAGCCCGGGGCACGGGGAGGGGGCAGCGCCGCCGTCCCGGTGTCCCGGCAGCCCCGCCGCACCCCGGCTCGGGCCCCTGCGAGGGAATGGGGACAGGGACGGGGACGGGGACGCTGCTTCCTCTTCCGCACGTGACAGTCCCGTGGGGCGCGGAGCGCCGCCGCATCCCCGGCGAACGGGTCACGGGCACGGCGGGTGACTGTCCCCTCTCTCCTGCCAGTCGCTGCTTGTCCTGGGCCTGCTGGCCGCCGTGTGCCTCGGCCTCAACCTCCTCTTCCTCACCGTGTACCTGATCTGCCTGTGCTGCTGCAAGAGGGAGCAGGACGCCGAGAGCAAGCGGCCCCACTCGTGTTGTGTCACCTGGATGGCCGTCACCGCCGGGCTCATCTGCTGGTGAGGACGGGGACAGGGACCTGCTGCTGTCCCCCTGTCACCGAGGGGACTCTGCGCTCCAGCCTCTCCGAGCGGCTTTCATTAGATCTGTGCGATCAGCGTGCTCCATCCCTGCCTCCTCCCGCGCAGCTGCCGGGGCAGCCCCGGGGAGCAGCTGCGGGCCAGCCCCGGCCCCGTCAGGGCAGCGCAGAATTCCCGGCTAATCCCGGGCCGGTCGCTAATCCCAGCCCGGAGCAGATGGCGGGCGGCAGCGTGACCCAGCTGGCAGGTCCCTTGTGCCCGACCTTAATTGCAACCACAACAATTAAACAAGGGGACTCTTCTTCACCCAGCTCTGGCGGCTTCCCGAGCCCATCCTCGGTTCGGGGTGCCTGGGAGGAGCCCCAGGGCAGCCGCCCCGAGTGTCCCCCGGCAGTGGTGGCCTGGGGGGGAGCAGGATGGGCCACGGGCCCCTTTGGCTGCCTGGCCACGACCCTGGCTCCAGACAAAGGGAGCCGTGCCGGGGCGGAGCGAGATGGCTGCCTGGAGCCTCGCACGGAGCGGGGAGACGGGGAAACGGCACTGATGAGCTCAGCGAGCTCCCCCAGCCCTCCCAGCACGGCAGGGATCCGCTCTGCAGCTCCCGGCGCCTCTGAACCCCCCCAGCAGCCTCCTTTGCGCCGGGGTGTGTTGGTTGTACCGGGGTTTGGTGAGCACGCTGTGGGAACGTGCCCGGCCAGGACACGGCCACGGGCACCTCTGTCCTCGGAGGAGCTCTGAGCTCCATCCCGGCTCTGCTGGGAGCTCTGCAGCAGCTGCAGGGAGCTCTCCACAAGGCCTGGAGGCGAAGGTTTAATCGGAGCCACGGCGGATTCCCCTAATCTGCTTGGCCCAGCCCCTCCGGCCTCAATCTCTCGGGGTTTGGCAGGAGGAGCTTCCAGGCCACCGTGCAGCTCTGGCTGTCCCCAGGCCCCTGTCACCGGCAGGAGCAGGTCCCCACCGTGCTGCTGTCCCTGCCCCACGCTCTGTCTCTGTCCCCCAGAAGCAGGGGGGTGTCCCCTCTCCAGCCAGCTGTGGCAGGGTGAGCGTGTCCCTCCCCTGTCACCAGTGTCCCCTCTCTGCCCGCAGCGCCGCCGTCGGCATCGGCTTCTACGGGAACAGCGAGACCAACGACGGCGTTTTCCAGCTGCTCTATGCCCTGGACCACGCCAACCAGACCCTGACTGGCATCGACTCCCTGGTAGGGCCCCAGGGTGCCTCGGTCCCCGCTGTGGGTTTGGTTGGAGCCCCAGCAGGGACGTCCGGCCGAGCCCGCGGCGTGGCTGTGCTGGCCGAGCGCAGAGGGTGATGTCACCCCACAGAATGGGACCTTTGTGGCCTGCCAGGGCCGGGTCAGGGCCATGGCAGGGCTGTTCTGAGGGCACTGAGGGGTGGAGGGAGCTGATCTCCTGGGGAAGGCATTGCAGGGATGGGGCACAGGGCTCTGCCAGGCTGGTGGGTGCTGAACATCCTGGGGGAATCGCCATCCCTGGGACTGGCCATCCTGGGGAATGACCATCCTGGGGAATGACCATCCCAGACTGACCATCCCTGGGACTGGCCATCCTGGGGAATGACCATCCTGGAGCACTGGCCATCCTGGGGAATGACCATCCTGGGGAATGACCATCCCAGGGAATGACCATCCTGGGGAATGACCATCCCAGGGAATGACCATCCCAGGGAATGACCATCCCAGACTGACCATCCCACACTGACCATCCTGGGCACTGACCATCCCAGGCACTGACCATCCTGGGGAATGACCATCCCAGGGAATGACCATCCCAGGGCACTGACCATCCCACACTGACCATCCCAGGGAATGACCATCCCAGGGAATGACCATCCCAGGGCACTGACCATCCCAGGGAATGACCATCCCAGACTGACCATCCCAGGCACTGACCATCCCAGGGCACTGACCATCCCACACTGACCATCCTGGGCACTGACCATCCCACACTGACCATCCCAGACTGACCATCCCAGGGCACTGACCATCCCACACTGACCATCCCACACTGACCATCCCACACTGACCATCCCACACTGACCATCCCTGTGGCCGCAGGTTGCCAGCACCACGCTGCAGATGCAGGGAGCGCTGGAGCAGCACCTGGCACGGCTGAACGAGCTGCTGGCCTCGCGGGGGGATTACGTGCAGACCCTCAAGTTCACCCAGCAGCTGGCTGGCAGCATTGTCCTGCAGCTCCAGGGGCTGCCAGCCTGGCGGGGCGTCAGCGCCGACCTCACCCAGCTGTCGGCACAGGTGGCCTATGTGGAGTATTACAGGTGAGCTCCAGCATGCTGGGACGTCCCAGCAGGGCTCGGGAGGTGCCCCTGTGTGACACAGCCTTCCTCTGCACCCAGGTGGTTGGCTTACCTGCTCTTCTTCATCCTCGTCCTCACCGTCTGCCTGCTGGCCTGCCTGGGGCTGGCCAAGCACTCCCGCTGCCTCCTGCTCCTGTGAGTACCCTGGGGACGGCCCTGGGGGGCTCACGGGGACCCCCAGCCATGCTGCCCACTCTGCTCCCGCTCTCCCTGCAGGATGCTGTGCTGTGGGCTGCTCATGCTGGTGCTCAGCTGGGCCTCCATGGCCGTGGACACGGCGGCCGCGGTGGTGAGTGGGGCAGGAGGGGAGGGAGGGAGGGAAGGGCTGCTGGGGGCTGTGCCAAGCACTGCTGGCATCACTGACGTCCCTTGGGGCAGGAGGGGAGGGAGGGAAGGGCTGCTGGGGGCTGGCTGAGCAATGCTGGCATCACCGACGTCCCTCTGTCCCCACAGGGCACCAGCGACTTCTGCGTGGCCCCGGACAAGTTCATCCTGAACCAGACAGATGATGAGATCAGCACAGGTCAGGGCTGGCTGTGAGGTGGAGGCGAGCACGGACAGGACCCCAAAACCCACCTGGGGGACTGCCACTGTCCCCCCACGGCTCCCTGTGCCCCAGGATGCTCCTGCTGATGTTCCCGTTCTCTCTGCAGAGGTGGCTCATTATTACCTGTACTGTGACCAGAGCCTGAGCAGCCCCTTCCAGCAGGTACAGGGGGGGTGGGCACCCCCTTTGGTGCTGCCTGGGGCTGGGGGGGGTCCGTGACTGTGCCCCACTCCCCCCTGCAGGCTCTCACCGTGTTCCAGCGCTCGCTGACCACCATGCAGATCCAGATCCAGGGGCTCATCCAGTATGCGCTGCCCCTCTTCCCCACAGCTGAGGTACCGGGGCGGGGAGCAGGGATCCCCATCCCTCCCTCTGCTCCCCAGAGCTGCCTGACCCCCTCTTTTCCCACAGAGAGACCTGCTGGGGGTCCAGCAGCTCCTCAACTCCTCGGAGACCAGCCTGCACCAGCTGACAGCCCTGCTGGACTGCCGGGGGCTGCACAAGGTGAGGGGGGAGCTGGCTGGGGAGCGTGGCTGGGCTCCCCCTGCGGTGCCACTGGCGCTGCCCTGCCCGTGTCCCGCCAGGATTACCTGGATGGCCTCATTGGGATCTGCTACGACGGCGTGGAGGGGCTGCTCTACCTGGGGCTCTTCTCCCTGCTGGCGGCCGCCGCCTTCTCCACGGTGATCTGCGCGGCCCCACAAGCCTGGCAGCTGCTGGCTGGGCGGTGAGTGTGCCCCCTGCCCTGCCCCTGGGCACACAGAGCCCTGTCTCTGTCCCTCTGGGAGCCTCTCAGGATCCCTGGCCAGTCCTGGGTCAGCAGACACCGAGGAGACTCTACCGTGCCCCGAGGGTGCTGAGGGCACCTTTGCAGCAGAGGAGACACCAGAGACATCAGCAGAAGATAAAGGGCTGACTCTTAGCAGGGGTTAATCCGAGGTTTTATTCCAGGAGTCCCAGAGGAGCTCCTGCACCTTAGGGGGCTCCTGCCGAGAGCCCCGGGAGATGTGCCACGGTTACATTTGAAGGGAGGTGGAAACCCAAAGTAGAGAACATTTTACTGACCGATAAGTGACCCTAAGGGATGGGCACTGGGGGTAGACATTGAGGACAGGATATGGGGTAACACTTGGGGGGCTGACCCCTGGCCTCTGGCTGATCACTCGACATCCTGGACCGAAGCTTCTAGATGGAGGGATGGGATGCTGAGTGACTGACAGAGAGCCAGAGTGGGGGTTTGGGGATGATTTCATCCAGGGAGAGGGATTACACAGGTAAAGGGAGGGGGTGCAGTCTGGGATGAACCATTGGGAAAAACACAGGGATACAAAACAAAACTACTTCAAAGTATTACAAAGCATAAAAACCCCCTACACCAGAGCCCCTGTTGGCCGCCCGGGGCGTGCTGGCAGCGCTGTGTCCCCGCAGGGAGCGGGACTACGACGACATGGACGAGGAGGACCCGTTCAACCCCGCGGCGCGGCGCATGGCCACGCACCGCCCGCCGCGGGGGCAGCTGCGCAGCTTCTGCAGCTACAGCAGCAGCCTGGGCAGCCAGAGCAGCCTGCAGCCCCCCGCGGCACAGACCGTGTCCAACGCCCCCGTCTCCGAGTACATGTGAGCCCCCCCGAGCCCCCCGCGCCGCGGCCCCGAGCCGGGCAGGAACTCAGTCCCGATTCCATCCCAAATCCCAAACAATTCTGCCACCAGAATTGAGCCCATGAGGAGCTGATCACACCCAGCACCAGAGCCCCCTGTCCCCACCCAGAGCAGAGTTCTTTAATTGCAGCACAGAAATTACTGAAATTCCCCGTCCTTCCCTCCAGACCCTGCTGCCATTCCCCCCCTGTGCCCTCTGCTGCACTGAGCTTGACCAGTTCCAGAAACTCCAAATCCACACGCTTCCAAAAAATAAATCCAAAACCCCCCATTCCTTACAGAATGACCTTTACTTTTCAAATTGCCCAATATCTGCATTTTATGTGCAAAAATCCAATTCATTTGTGCCCCCAGGAACCAGGCCGTGCTCTTCGGAGGGAACCCCCGCTATGAGAACGTGCCCCTCATCGGGAGGGGGTCTCCTCCCCCCACGGTACGATGGGGGGCCGAGCTCAAAGCCTTGTGACGCCCCCGGGGGGGTCACTGTGGGTCTGTGGGGTGGGACGGGGATGGGGGGTCCCGGTGCCTCCTGCCCGGCTCTGACCCAAATCCCGGGCGCCCATGGGGAGGGGGCACGGCCACAATGCTGGGGGACACCAAAATGAGCGTCCCCTCCCTCCCCTCCCTGTGCTTCCTCTCCATCCTGGCTCTCAGAGGATGCTCCTCACAATCCCTTCACATTCCCATTTCCCCGCTCGTTAATCCTGCCCTGTCTGGTATTGCTGCTTCATTTTTTATTCCTTGTCTTTTTTTTTTTTTATTTTCCTTCTTTCTTCTTTTTTTCTTTTTTTTTTTTTTTTTTTTTTTTTTTGTGATTTCTTTTAATTTTTTGCATCCATTATTTTGGAGCTAAGTTGCCCATCAAGAGTAAGTTCAGCCACTTCCTTCTCCCTCCTTACCCTGGGGGCAGCAGCCAGGTTCTCCCCTCCTCCTCCTCCTCCTCCTCCTCCTCCTCACCCTTCCACACCTCCCTCCATCCTGCTTGGCTTCTGGGGTGCAGAGAGCTCCGGGAGGGGGGACAAAGGGCCAGGAGGATTTTCAGCTCCCACCTGTTGGGATGCTGGTCCCTGTCTCCATCCCTCCCAGCCAGGAATGCTGTCACTCTCCTCCAGGGAGGATTTTTTCCCATCAGGTGGAAGCTTGGATCCCATCTCACAGACCTGGCAGCTGGCGAGAGCCTCCTCCCAGGGTGGGGGGGGACATGAGTGGGGGGATTAATTGGAGCTCTTCTCCCAGCCCTGAACAGTTTAATTCACCCAGGATTCAGATCCCTGAGGAAAGACTTTCCGAGTCCAGAATAACAAACTCAGAATAATCTTCCTTAATGCCTGCCCGGGGTGATCCTCCCTGCTGGGAAATCCGGCAGGAATGTGGTGCTGGGGTGGGGCTTGGGCTGGCATCCCACAGACACACTCCCAGGGCAGATTTGGGATGAATTTGGGGAGCTGGGAAGGTGGAGGACGCACCTGGGAAGGGACAAAGCAGAGCTGGATGTGCTGGAAGGGTTTTGGTTTGGGGAAGAGGCAGATTTGGGAAGCTGGGAAGGTGGAGGATGAACTTGGGAAGGGACAAAGCAGAACTGGATGGGCTGGAAGGGTTTTATCTTGGGGAGGGATCACATTTGGGATGAATTTGGGACGGTGGAGGATGAACCTGGGAAGGGACAAAGCTGAGCTGGAAAGGCTGGAAGGGTTTTGGTTTGAGGAGGGGGCAGATTTGGGATGAATTTGGGAAGCTGGGAAGGTGGAGGATGAACGTGGGATGGGACAAAGCAGAGCTGGACTTGGCTTGAGGAGGGGGCTCTTGTCTCCCCCAGCCCTCAGGGGGCTGAGAGCAGGGTCTGACCCTTGCCATGCCCCCCTGGGATGAATTTGGGATTAACCCCCATGGGAACAGCAGCGTGGGGTGTTTTGGGGTGCTGACCCCCACCGTGTTCCCCCCAGTACTCCCCGAGCATGAGAGCCACGTACCTGGCGGTCACCGATGAGCACGTCCGGCACCGCGGCGACTTCCCGGCCTAGGAGGGGACACCAAAGAGCCCGAGGGACAGCACAGCACGGGGTAGGAGCCACAGCAGGGCTGGGGGGCAAACCTGGAGCCCCCCAGCACAACCACACCCTGCTGCCTTAGGGGCTCCCGGGAGCGCACAGGGGGCTGCGGGGGCTCCTCCTGTCCCTGTGGAAGGTTCCGGAGCACAAACCCCGCGCCACGCTGCCCTGGGGCTCCCCAGGCAATGCAGCACCAACCACTAGTGATCCCCAGCCCTTCCCAGCCCCCCTGGCATTCCCAGGATGAGGGATTTGGGATGTTGTGGCCCTGCTGCTTTTCCCTCGCTTTGCCCCCACGGTTTGGGAGGTGCTGGCTCTGTTTCAGAGAGGGGTCGCTGCAGTGGGGTTTGTGGCGGGTTTTGGGCTGGGTTTAGGCTCTTTTTGGCTCCCCAGGGCGGGTGTGGGCTGGGGCAGGCTCCCCTCCTCCTGCAGCCATGGAGTGGTCACACATCCCCCGGGAGAGGGACGGGAGCTGCCGGGGCATCCCTGGGGAGGGACGTGGTGGACCTGGCACCCTGGAGGCTCAGCCAGCATTTCCAGGGCTCCGGGGTGAGGAGCTGGGAGAGCCGTGCGAGCTGAGCTTGGCCCTTTGGGGCTCCCCTTTGGCACAGGGATCCCCGGGAAAGGCCCCTTCCCCCTGGAGCAGGGATGGACCCCCTGCCCCGTCCACCCAGAGCCCAAAGGGTGCGGACAGGGCAGTGCTGTGTGCCCCCCCAGCGCCAGGACATCCCCCTGACTGCCCCTCTCCATATTCCCCTGACTAGCATCCCTCCCCTTGGGGAATATCCCGAGGGATTTTTTTATTTCTTTGGCTTTTAACGTTTCCATGTAACGGTACTGGTAGAAGAGCTGTTGTAACCGCATGTGAACTAACCGAAGGGCTCCGGCTGGGAGCTGGAGTCCGGCTGGATTTGTTTGTGCCCTTTTGGGAGGAAAGATAATAAACACTTGGACTAAATCGCTGTCTCCCGTGCGGGTTTTTTTGGGGGGATAGTCATTTTTGGGGGGGAGAATTCAGTGTGTGGGGCGGCTTTGAGTTGACCTTCCCAACATGGCGGCGGTCACGTGACGTCGCACGCCGCCGCCATTATGGTGAGGTCGGCGTCACGTGACTGCGTTCAAGCTGTTGCTAGGCAACGGCGACGCGTCCCCGGTCAGGCCTCACCGGGAGCGGGACGGGACCAGGCCGCACCGGGGCCCCGGGGCCTCCGCGGGGTCCGTGGTCACCCTGGGCGCTTCCTCACTCTGTCCCTGTGGCTCAGCTCTGCTCTGGGGCTCCCGGAGGCTCCCGCTGCCTTTTGAGGCCTTCTCAAGGTCCTCCCTGCATGGGATCCCTGCTCCCGTTTGGGCTTTGCCGGGGTTCCCGTTCTCTTTGGGATCGTCTGGGACTCTCTGAGCTTCTTGTTCCCTTTTGGGACATTCCTAAGGCCCACACTGTCTTCTGGGGCTCTGGAGGGTTCCCACTCCCTTTTGGGGTCCTCCATTCAAGACCCCATTACCTTTTGGGGTTCCCCAAGTTTCTCAATCTCTTTCAGCATCCTCCGTCTCCAGGCTCTCTGTTCACATTTGGGTCTCCTCGAGGCTCCCATTCCTTTTTTCCTTTTCCTTCATCCCTGAAACCCTCCCTCCTTCTTGGAGCTCCCTGAGATCCCTGCTCTCCATGACTGAGAACCCCACTCCCCTTTGGGATCCTCTCAGTGCCTCCCACTCTCCCTTGGAACTCTCTCCTCCTCCTTGAGAGAGTTTCCTTTTGGGTTTCCCCAAGGCCCTCCATCCCCATTGGAGCTCTCCACCCCCGAGGCTCATCCTCGTTTTTGGGGCTCCCTTGAAGGACCCTCCCTCCCTCCCTGGCCCCGCAATCCCCTCCCAGCATGGAGATCAAGTACGAGTACTCGCGGAAGCGCAGCGAGTTCGGCCGCCCCTGCAGCTTCTCGGACTTCCTGGCCGAGGTCATGGTGGACATCCCACCCGACCCCGCCCTGGCCGAAGACTTCATCCCCCAGGACCCCGTGGACTTTGGGGTGCAGGAGGGTCCTGTCCTGGCCATGCACGAGGTATGGGGACACCCCCTCACCGGGCAGGGGGGACATCCCGGGGTGGCAGCCACAGAGAGAGGAGCTGGGCTGGGAGGGAGGGAGGGAGGGATGGATGGATGGATGGATGGATGGATGGATGGATGGATGGGTGGATGGATGGATGGATGGATGGGTGGATGGATGATGATGGATGGATGGATGGATGGATGATGGATGGATGGATGATGGATGATGGATGGATGGACGGGTGGATGATGGATGGATGGATGGATGATGGATGGATGGATGGATGGATGGATGGATGGATGGATGGATGGATGGATGGATGGATGGATGATGATGGATGGATGGATGGATGGATGATGGATGGATGGATGACAGATGGATGGATGGATGGATGGATGGATGGATGGATGGATGGATGGACGGACAGATGGATGGGTGGATGGTGTGACAGGCACCTTTTGGGCTCAGGGCCTGTGTCCCCTCTGTGTCCCCTCTGTGTCCCCATGTCCAGGTGAACACAGAGCGGGCTCAGGTGTCCATCCGGGGTGTGAACCATGTGGAGGGCGGCTGGCCCAAGCACGTGGACCCCAAGAACCCAGAGCTGACCTCCCGCTACCGGGAGGAGGTGGAGAGGGAAGAGGTCTACACCAAGACTGTCCAGCGCCTCGGCTCCGTAAGAGCCTACCCTGCTCCCCCCAGACCCCCAGAGCCCCCCGGAGCCCCCCAGAGCCATAGCCCTGCTGTCCCTGCAGGTGATGGAGCACTACATCAGGCAGAACAACACCATCGACATCTACGAGGAATATTTTGAGGAGGAAGAGGAGGACGAGGAGGAGGAGCATCCCTCAGCCAAAACCATCAATGTCATCAGGTAGCACAGCTGGGGGGGGCTCGCCAGAGCCTCAGTGGGGTCAAACCACCTTCACAGAAAACAGGAGAACGTTAGGAGTTCAATTCCAGTGGGTTTGGGAAGGTGCTGGTGCAGTTTGTGGGTGCAGAGCCCAGCTGAGCCCTCCCTGCCCCACCATTCCATCCCTGCCCCACCATTCCATCCCTGCCCCACCATTCCATCCCTGCCCCACCTCTCCATCCCCGCCCCTCGCCCTGCCCAGGTGATTTGGGGATGTGATCCAAGGTCATACCCAGCTCTGAGCATCTCCTGATGGTGCTTTTGGACTTTCCTCCTTGCTCTCGGTGCCTCAAAGGTTAATTTCCACGTCAGGGGTGTTTAGGAGTCAGATCCAGTAAGACAACTGGATTTTTAGAAAGGTATGACTGGAAAGAGAATGAAATCATCAACTCTTCTCCCCCCGCCCGACCCCTCAGGAGAATCATTTCCTGCACTCAAGGCTTGAGGGCTGCAGATTGGTTTCCTTGTGGTTCCCACAGTTCCCCGTGGGAGATGCTCATCCCAGGGATTTGCAAACTGACCCGTTTTGGCTGATGTGTCACCCCAAAGGGACCCCAACAACCCCAGGAGGATGGCCACACACCTGTCCTGGCACCCCGATGGCAACAGGGCTGTGGCCGTGGCTTATTGCAGCCTGGACTTCCAGGACAGCAGGAAGGACCTGAACACTGATTCCTACGTCTGGGATCTGGGTAAGGGCCAGGCCAAACCCACCAGGTGAAGGGGGATGAAGCACTTTGTGTCTCAGAGAGCAGGATGAGGTTTGCAGCAAGGCCAAACCCTCCAGGTGACAGGGGATGAAGCACTTTGTGTCTCAGAGAGCAGGATGAGGTTTGCAGCAAGGCCAAACCCTCCAGGTGACAGGGGATGAAGCACTTTGTATTTCAGAGAGCAGGATGAGGTTTGCAGCAAGGCCAAACCCACCAGGTGACAGGGGATGAAGCACTTTGTGTCTCAGAGAGCAGGATGAGGCTGGCAGCACCCGGGGAGGGTCGCTGGGGGAGCCTCAGTGCAGAACCAGGAGAAATGGGAGCTGGGAGGGGGGAAATAAGCACTGAAATCGCCCTCCATGGCTCCCCAGCCTGCCAGGCAGCAGAGCCTCATGTGAGGGTCTTGTGGTGATGTGGTTCAACTGGTAATGAAGGAACAAAGAGGCAGCAGGAGCCCGGGGTGAGGCTTGTGCAAGCCTGCCTCGCACCTGGTGTGTTTTGGAGTGAAAAGGACAAAAAGAAGGGTGGGAATGCAGATTTGTGTATTGAGGGTCTGTCCCCAGGCCAGCTCCCGGTGACATGGGCACCTCATCCTGCACAGCTGTGTCAGAGAATGGGGTGGGGGCAGCAGGGTGGGCTGGGGGCTGCGTTTGGGGGCTTCACCCTTTGCTCTTCACTCACCATTCCTTGGCAGAAATGCCCTACGCCCCAGAGCTCACCCTCAAGCCCTCGTCCCCTGTGGTGACCCTGGAGTACAATTCCAAGGACTGGCATCACCTGCTGGGAGGCTGCTACAACGGGCAGATAGGTGAGGGGTGAGCTCTGCTCCAGCCTGGCTCCAGCCCTGCTGCTCTGCCAGGAGCTGTGCTGCCTCTGGGAGAGCAGGAGAAGCCCTGGGATTTACCTGTGGGCAGGGGTGTGCCCACCTGAGCGGGCACCCAGGGAGGGGAGGACACCGTGCCAGGGAGCCCTTCACAGCAGAGGGAGGGATGGATGGATGGATGATGGATGGATGGATGGATGGATGGATGATGGATGGATGGATGATGGATGGATGGATGATGGATGGATGGATGGATGGATGGATGGATGGATGGATGGATGGATGATGGATGGATGGATGGATGGATGGATGGATGGATGGATGGATGGATGATGGATGGATGGATGATGGATGGATGATGGATGGATGGATGAAGGATGGATGGATGATGGATGATGGATGATTGATGGATGAGGGATGGATGGATGGATGGATGGATGGATGGATGGATGGATGGATGGATGGAGGGATGGATGGATGGAGGGATGGATGGATGGAGGGATGGAGGGGTGGATGGAATCCATGAAGGGATGGATGGATGGATGGATGGATGGATGGATGGATGGATGGATGGATGGATGGATGATGGATGGATGAAGGATGGATGGATGGATGGATGGATGGATGGATGGATGGATCCAGGGGATGAGCAGGATGGATGGATGATGATGGATGGATGGATCTAGGGCATGAGCAGGATGGGTGCTGTGCTCCCATCTCTCCCACCACCCTGGATGATCCCTGGGAAGCACTGGGTGAGGTTTGCTCCCTGTTCCAGCTTGAACAGTGGGGGAAACGAGACAAGGAGAGGAGCTGGGCAAAGCCTTTTCTTTTCCTCCCCAGTGTATTGGGACACCAGGAAAGGGGGGCTGCCCATGGAGATGACCCCTGTGGAGTTCAGCCACAGGGACCCGGTGTACGGAGCGTGCTGGCTGCTCTCCCGAACGGGCACCGAGTGCTTCTCGGGCTCCACCGATGGACAGGTGAGGGGCTGCAGCAGGGCTGGGGCCTCCCCAGGGCCCCCGTGCCTGCTCTGCCCCTCAGCAGCACAAGATCCCGCTCTCCCAGGCTGGCACAGGGCAGCTGCAGGACTGCCAGCACCTCTGACCGTGCTGGGAGCAGCCCCCAGAGCCCCTGCCACGCCTTGGCCCCGCAGGTGCTGTGGTGGGACATCCGCAAGATGTCACAGCCCAGCGAGAGACTGGTCTTGGACATCAGCCGGCAAGATCAGCTGAAGGACGCTCTGGGTGCCATCTCCCTGGACTTTGCACCCGTCCTGGTCAGTGTCCCTGTGCCCACGACCCACAGCCCGACCTGGGCAGGAGGGGGAGCCCAGCCCAGGGGTTTCAGTCCCTAAATCCCCCCCGTGGTGGTGGGTCCCAGGGGTCTGGGTGCAGCAGGATCCCCTGCCGCCCCCCACACCGTGGGGTCTCCATCCTGCTGACAGCTGCACCCTCCTGCTCCCACCCCCAGCCCACCAAGTTCCTGGTGGGCACAGAGCAGGGCATCATCATCTCCTGCAATCGTGATGCCAAGACACCACCTGAGAAAATCGCCAACATCTTCAGAAGCCACATTGGGGCTGTCTACAGGGTGACCAGGAACCCCTTCTTCCCCAAAGTCTTCCTGTCAGTCGGTGACTGGACCGCTCGGATCTGGACAGAGGAGCTCATGGATTCATCCTCAATTATGGAGACCAAGTAGGTCTCCTTTAGAGCAGTAGTAGAGGGCCTTTAGTCGGCCAGAAATCACCCCCAGGGCAGGTGGCAGTGGGGTCTGGTCATCTCTGGGCTGGTGCCCGAGGCAGGGCAGTGCCAGCGTGGCTGAGGGCTGGCTCTGCTGGAAGGTACCACAGCTCCTACCTGATGAACGTGTGCTGGAGCCCCGTGAAGCCGGCCGTGTTCTTCACCGCCAGGTCGGACGGCGTCCTGGACATCTGGGACTTCCTGTTCCACCAGAAGCAGCCTTCCCTCAGCCTCAAGGTGGGTCCCCAGCACCTCTGGGAGCCTCACATCACCCCAGGGCCGAGTGTCACGCCCCACCTGTCCCCAGGTGTCCAACGATCCCCTGCTCAGCCTGTGCTCGCAGGACAACGGGCGCATCGTCGGCTGCGGCACCAAGATGGGCAATGTCTCCCTCCTGGAGATCTCCCCGGGGCTCTGCACCATCCGGAAGAACGAGAAGACCCTGACCTCCACGGTACGTGCCCCCTGAGTGTGCCCACACTCTGCCTGCAGCCCTGTGCTGTGCCCAGCCACGTGGCAGGGTCCCCTGTTCCCCCACATGTGCCCCCAGATGTTCGAGCGGGAGGCGAGGCGGGAGAAGGTGCTGCAGGACAAGTACAAGGAGCGGCTGCTGCGGGAGCAGGAGCGCCTGCGGGCCCAGCCCGAGCAGCAGGAGGATCCAGTGCAGACCTTCCAGCAGGCCAAAGAAGATTTCCTCTCCAGCATCAAGGCAGAGCGGCGGAGGAGAGGCCTGGAAGTGCCCGGAGAGGTAACGGGGATGGGACAGCCTGGCCACCACGGCAGGGACCCCAGCAAGGGGACAGGGCACAGGGTGAGCCTCTGTCTTTCAGGATGAAGAGGAGGAGGCAGTTGCACAGGAGCAAAGCTAGCAGAAGGAGTGGGAGGATGCCAAGGTCAGTGTGCTCCAGCTGCACCTTCCTGTCCCCTCCATGCCAGAGCTGCTGCAGGGACGAGGCCACTGTCCCCAGGCCAGGCAGTTCTCCTGGGATCTCTGCCCTCCTGGGGTGGCAAGTGGGGGACCCCTGCACAGCCCCCTGACCCCACAGCTGCTCCCTGGCCTTTGCATCCTTATTTCCTTTGGTGTGAATAAACCTGTGCTTTCCACGCCACATTGCCTCTTTTGTCACAGCAGGGTCGAGCGGAGGGTGGGAAAGTCACGTCCTCCTGCTCCTCCTGTCCTTTCCTTGGCCCAGGACACTCAAAGCCAGTGGCTGAGCACAGGGTGTCCCTCAGTGTCCCCAGGCCATGGAGCAGGGCACAGCAGGGTGGCTGGTGGCAGCAGGGGGCCCCAGTCCCCTCCAGGCTCTGTGTCCCCACAGGAGCAGCCCCAGGCTGGGTTATCAGTGCTGGGTAAACACAGCCCTGCTGGTAGAACTGGCAGCCACCCTGACTCCTCACCCCCCTTAATTAATCATTAACGAGCTGCCAGCAGCACTGTCACAGCGATGGGGACATCACACGGGTGGCTCTCTGTGGGCTGAGGAGGAGCCCCCTGGCAGGACCCTTCCCCAGGCTCTGCTCACGGGCTGAACCCACCCGTGGGTGAGCGATGCCAGGACAGGGTTCAGGGGCCATCACCCCCCCAGACCCACGCCAAGCAGGGACCCACATCCCCACAGGGAATTGCATCCACGCCTGGATGGGTGTTTTCCTTCCCAGGAGTTCCATTAGAAAGAGCTGAGCTGGGGAGCAGCGTCACCCCAAAGATGCCCCACACGTCCCACACTCATTTTCTGCTTTATTAGGAAAGGGGTGGGAGTACTTGGACAGGGACGGGGCAGCTGCCACCGCCAGTGGGGACAGTGCCCCCCACCCCTCCTCCACTGGGGGAGGCTGACGGGCCCCTCACCCCCAGACAGGGCAGCTCTGTTTGTTCCTGAGCTGGACCCAGCTGCCCACACAGAGGGACCCTGGGGATGCCTCACGGGAAGGATGAGCTGTCCCTGTCCCCATCCCCACACCCACTGGGGTCTGTGATGTGCTCGTGGGCTGCACATTTCACCTCCTGCACCTCCTACATGGGTCTGGGGCACTCCCAGCATCCTCCATCCCCAGGGACAGCGATGGGGACGGGACATGGCAGGGGAACACTCAGGGAGGGGTGGGCAGTGCAGAGCTCAGTCCTGGAGCCCCCCAGTGAGGGGACCCCCATCTACCTACAGGACCAAGCGTTCCCCCCGCGGTGCTGGGGCCAGCACGGCAGCACCCAGCTGCACCTCGTTACTTCTTCACCTTGATGAGGGAGTGGTAGACAGGCTTGATGATGATGTGCAGGTGCAGGGAGTTGTCGATGAGGTACTCGGAGGTGCGTTTCTGCAGGTCGGCGTGCGCCAGGAAATCGGCGGCCTCGTCCGAGCTCTGGTGGAAGCTGTAGGCGTGTTTGACCAGCACGCGGCCCTGCTGCCTCACGCCCACCAGCACGGTCTTCTGGAAGCTGACGCCGGCAAAATCGGGGCTGCTCATGGCCGGGGTGATGACGAGGCGAGGGCGCCCGTCCTCGATGCGCACGGGCTGGATGGCGCCCGCCACCGAGTCCGAGTAGACGGGGCGCAGGCTGACGGGCAGCCAGCGCGGCGAGAAGAGCGCGTTCCACGTCACCCTCTTGCCGGCGTCGTGGCTGCTGGGCCCCAGCTGCGTCTGGAAGCTGGTGCTGCGGTCGTCCCGCGCCGGGTTGGTGATGACCCACTGGGAGCCCCAGCTGGGCGCGAGGTAGTTGCGGGGCAGGAACATGCTGCAGTTGACGTCGAAGTACTTGGCGAAGTGGAGCGGGGAGGCGGCGTGGAACTGGAAGGCCTGGAAGAGCAGGTCCTGCACGGCGGCGCGGTGCCGCGCCAGCACCGCCGACTGCGCCTGCAGCCGGAACAGCTGGCTGGGCGCGATCATGGGGTAGCGGATGGCGCGCAGCACCCGCTCGGCCACGGGCGCCTCGGGCTGCCGCCGGCTCAGCCAGCCCTCCACGGCGGTGTAGAGCTCCAGCTCGCTGTGCAGCACCAGGTCGGAGCGCTCCAGCAGCAGCAGCAGCAGCTCCACGCTCACCGAGCCCCACTCGGCGCTGCCCAGCACCGCGGACAGGTTCCAGGCCAGGAACTGCAGGCAGCTCTCCTGCAGCGCCGCGTCCCCGACGCGCACGGCGTAGTGGTACCAGCCCACCACGTGGCCCTGGCTGGACTCGCTGGCCAGGTGGGTCCTCATGTATTCGGCCACGCCGCGCTGCAGCCCCCAGACGCGGTATTTGCTGGCCAGCTGGTGCATGGGGATGGCCTGGTGCAGCAGGATGGAGACCCCCCCGCAGTACAGGTACCTGGGGCAGAGCAGGGGGTGGTGACACTGGGGACATCCATCCCCAGCAGCTCAGTTCCCAGGGGAGCAGCCTCTGCCCTGGGCTGCTTTCCACTGAGTATTCCCACCCCACAGGGTACCCAGAGAAGCATCACCCCCTCCTTGGATGCTTCCCGCCCATTCCACGTGATCTCCATGATCCCCAGCAGAGCATCCTCCTTTTCTGGCTGCATCCCATGAAGTGGAGCATCCACCTTGTTTGGCTGCATCCCTCCAGGTACACCCATCCCACAGGATCTTCCTCTTGGGAGATCCTGAGAGGAATCCTCCCTCCCAAAACGCACATCCCTCCCAAAATGCACATCCCACGAGCTCCCTGTGGTTCCCAAAGGAACATCCCCATCCTTGGCTGCATCCCTCTGGGCATGCCCATCCCGTGGAGCTCCCCGTGGTTCCCAGGAGAGCTGCACGCTCCTCTCCTCCCCATCCCACGGGGTCCCCACGCACCTGATGAACTTCTCGAAGAGCGCGGCGGTCTCGGGCGGCTCGTACAGGGTCACGACGCTCTGGTTGCGCAGGAGGCTCTCGAAGACCTCGCTCTGGAGGCTGAGCAGCAGCTGGTGCGTGTGGAACACCTTGGGCTCGTCGGAAGCGGCCGAGCGGACCCGCAGCACCGAGTCGCTGCCGTTGCCGTTCTGCAGCAGCTCCTGCAGCCGCTGCAGCAGCGTCAGCGAGTGGTTGATGGTGGCCGCCGCGGAGTCCCCGCTAAAGTCGGCTTTTTGGGCTGCAGGGAGATGGGACCGTCCCAGAGCTGCACCCCAGTGCCAGGCACTGAGGTGGGCTGGGGTTACCGGGGGGCTGTACACCTCCTGCCTCGGTTCCCCCGGTGCCAAACGGGCGCTGGCGCCAAGGGAGTGTAGGGGAACAAAGGACGTGGGGACATTTGTGTCCCTGAGAGCCAAAAAACTGCCTTTCTGCAGCAGAAGGGCTGGGACCACCATGTCCTAGGCTGGGGTGTGCTGGGAAATGGCCGGGTGCCGGCGGCACTGGCTCTCAGCCCGGTCTGCCTGTCCTGATCCTGTCCCTGCTGTGGGCAGAGGGAGCCCCGGGCATTGCCCTGATCCCTCACACCCCTGATGGATACGTGGGGGGACAGAGAGCCCCTGGGTGTGGGGAGCCAGGCACGCTCTGCCCCGCAGACAGGAACGGGGGTCCCAAGGAGCCTGGGGACACCAGCTGCCCTGGTGTCACTTCAGGTCCGTGCTGGGATCCCAACAGGGACTGGAGAGGGTCCTGGGAATATGGAATAGAGACTTCCATGCTCCTGTGGGCACTGGGATCCTTCCTTCCTCTCCTCTTCTCCCTCCTCACACCAGTCCCACCCGCTCCTCAGAGCATCCTTCCCTCAGGAGGAATTTGGCCCCGTCTGTCTCAAATCCATCTTCCTTCTCAAATCCCGTCTTGCCGACGGATTACCCTTCCCAGCGCCGGCTTAAGGCCGGGGAATGAGGAAGGGGAGCGGAGATGAGGAAGGGGAGCAGGCGCCCTGTACCCCGCGGCGCTGGACGTGTCCGCCCGCGGCACCGAGCCCTTCCCGGGGTACCCACCAGCGAGCACAACCCGGCTCCGAGAGCGCAGCACACCCAGGAGCCGCTTCCATCCCCTGCGGGCACCCACGGGCAGCCGGAGAGCCGCGCTCAGCTCTCCATCAGCCGCCGAGCCGCGCCCCGGCACCCGGCGAGGGCAGCGCTACCCGCGCCTCGGGGACCCTCCGCGCCTTCCCCCGCGCCACGGCCGCCCTTACCGGCTTGCACGGTGAAGAGGAGGAGGAGGAAGGCGGCGGCAGAGCCCCAGCGGCGGGTGGCCGCGGGCCGGGTGCCCGTCAGCCTGGCCATGGCGTCGCAGGCGCATCTGCCGGGTGCGGCGCACGCTGCGCGCCCGGGGCTTATGTAGGCCACGCGCCCTCCCGGCCCGCGGGCCCGCGCCGCCGCATCGATTGGTGGAAACTGGGACCGGCCGTTGCCACGGGAACGGCTTCAGCCCCCCCCCGCATCCCACCGGGACCCCCGGCCCCGCAGCCCGGGGTGCTCCGCAGCGGGGACGCGGTGCTGCCGGCAGCGCCGCACGGAGCCCCACGCGTGGCCGCGGCGCTTTGTGCCGGGGTCTTTGCATTCAGGGCACAGCTCGGTGGCCTCCCGCTCCCCCCGGCTCATGGGTATTCATGCCGGCAGCAGCCCATCACCATGGCATCCGCGCTGCCGGCAGGAACTGCCTGCCCTTTTCCCAGCCTTTGCAGCCAAGAGGCCGCCCGTGCGCCCTGCGCGGCCTCCCTGGCCCCCCGCCCGCCCCGACGCCTCTTGGGGGGCTTCACGGCGGGGCTGGGGCCCCCCAGAGCCGCAGCAGCGGGATGGGGCGCTGCCGGCTGAGCAGGGAAGGGGCAGCGGTGTCGGTAAAAGGTGCCGACGCCGCTGGGGCTGTGACCCCGGTGGGGACACAGGAGCAGGACCCCGGGCGCGGGGACACATGCCACAGAGGAGGAGCACAGCCCGCAGGGGCACAGCAGCCCCTCACCCACCGCCGAGGAGCCCCGTGCCCTGCGCAGCCCTTTGAACACGGGCTTAGACGCCGTTCCAGATGTTGGGCGTGGGCAGATGTTGCAGCAGCTGCCGAGGGGGTGGGATCACCGTCCGCCCCTGACCCTTGGGCACGGACGCTCAGCACAAGACACCGAGCAGCCCCGCGCCTTGCAGGGACGGGCGGGTGGGCGATGCTCCAGCCCCGCGCCCCGGCTGGGCAGGGCACCCCCAAAACCGCGGTGCCAGCAGAGCCCCCGGCCCGAGGGGGTGTCCTTGCACCGTGGGGCCGCGGGGGACGGGGCCCCCGCCGCGGCACAGCCGGTTCACGGCTCAGCGCGTCCTCCGACGCCTCATTTCACCCCCGCCTGATAAACAACAGCCTGGGCGAGCGTGTGCGCGGCGCGCCGCCGGCACCGTGCCAGCCCGGGCGGCGGCCACAGCCCGGGGACCCCCGTGTTGGGCTGCTCAGGGCCGTGGGGGGACACGAGGGACCGTGGGGCTGGCCCTGGAGGTCGCCAGGGGACAGGGTGACACCTCCCAGTGTGCGGCGAGGCGAGGGAGCAGCTGTGCTGGCCCGGAGATCGCGGCTGAGGGCTGGCTCAGCACAGCGACCCGTGCCAGGCAGCAGTGCCAGGGCATCGCCCCGCGGGCTGGGGGGCACCGGAGAGACGGAGCGGGACCCAGGGACGGGCAGGGGACAGCAGGGCACTCCCTGCGCTGCCGGGGAAACTGAGGCACGGCGTCCTGGCAGTGGGCGCTTGGGAGCAGCCGGGGCAGAGCCCAGCAGGGACACGCAGGCAGCGCACACGGATTCACGCTCGTGTGCACACGCGTCACCCGCTGTGCACACCCGCTCCTCCCGGGCCCCAGAGGCGGCCGCCGGCCCAGCCGCCCCCGGAGCGCCATCCCTGCTGCTCCGCGGCGGGGACGAGCTCTGTCACGGCCACCCGGAGCTGCCCAGGTGACCCTGCCCGGCCGGCGGTGACGTCCCCGTGCCCTGCCCGCCGCTCTGCCCACGGAGCTCTCCCTCCGCCCCGCGCCCCGTGCCCCGTGCCATGCTGCGGTGCCCGAGGGGACAGGGACACGGAGCCCGCAGAGGACACGGACACTGACCGGGACGCACGGACACTGACCGGGACACACGGACAGCGGTATGTCCCTGGCAAACAGCGAGCCCAGGGAAGGCGGCGCTGCGCGCCCGGCGGGTGGCACCGGGGCCAGCCAGGTGACAGTCGCTGTCCCGCAGGCTTTGGGGAGCGGGGGAGCGGGCAGGGGGAGCAAAGGGGGCCCACAGCGATCCCAGCCCCCCGCAGCTGCACAAAGGGGATCGGGCTGGGAAAGGGTTAAGGCGCTCGAGCCGCAGCTGCAGCCGATCGATCCTCGGTTCCGCGGGGGACGTGGATGGACGGGACCTCCTGCTGATGAACCGGAGCTAATTTGCAGTTAATTGGCGCCCCTGGGCTCCCCCCGTCCCCCCCTTCTTCTCCCTCGGGCTGCGCTCAGGATCTTGCTTGGGTTCCGGCCGGGAGGTGCAGGGTCGGGGAGGCGGGACCCCCGGGATCCCACACACACCTCGGGCGCTTCTGGGGGAGCCGATCCTTCACTGGGGGTCTCGGAACGGGAGAGAGACCTGGCCGCCCCTCCAACCCCGGCCCGAAGCCATCGAGTGTCAGGGACAAGGGGAATTTGGGGTGCCCCTGGGGCCAGGGTCAGACTGGGAGCAGCGTGGTGCCCCGTACCCCCTCCTTGAGCTCGGGACCCCCCCTTTACACCCCGCAACCAAGACACCACCTCTCCCAAAGAGCACCCCACAACCCCCGGGCCCCGCATGCCCCTACACGCCAGAATCCCCGATCCCAGGACCCCCCGCACCCCAGAATCCCCGATCCCAGGACCCCCACACCACAACCCCGATCCCAGGATCCCCCTACACCCCAGAATCCCCGATCCCAAGACCCCCGCACCCCACAATTCCCATCCTCCCGCACTGGGACCGGGGGTGGGCGGTCCCCACGGGATGCAAATTTGGGGGAGAGGGGGGATTCTGACCAATCAGAACGCAGCGCTCAGCTCTGGCTTCACCCCTCCCGAGGACTCCCTCTCTGATTGGGTGGAGCCCTGCTCCTCTGAGCCAATAGAAGCGCAGAGCTCGCGAGGGGGTGGAGCCGCTCTGGTTTATGAATGGGCGAGGGCAGCGCGGGCGCGATCCGGGCGTGGGGAGGGGGCGGAGGGATGGGGCAGGGATGGGGCACGGATTGGGCAGGGATGGGGCAGGGATGGGGCACAGATAGGGCAGGGATGGGGCAGGGATAGGGCACAGATAGGGCAGGGATGGGGCAGGGACCGGGGCACAGATAGGGCAGGGATAGGGCAGGGATGGGGCACAGATAGGGATGCGGATACGGATCAGGATCCGGATCCGGGCGGGGCCGAGGGCAGGGCTCCTCCAGCTCCGCTGCCTCAGCCTGAGGAGCTGGAAAAGGACCCAGCTGCCAGCCTGGAGATGGCCACCCCACACTTGGCACCACTGGGACTCCCCCCATCGGCACCTCTGGGTCCTCTCTGCCGCCGCTGGGAGCCATCTGGTGGCACCCAGCCCGGGCTGGGGGCCAGAGGCTCCCTCTGCTGGCAGCTGCCCCAGAACAAGATGTTTTAATCCGGTTTTCTACAAAAACGGGGCTGAGAGATAAAGAAGCAGCAGCTCTGGCAGCGGGGACTCTGCTGGGACATGGCACAGGCGGCTTGGGGTGCGTTGTCTCCCATGGGTGCAGCAGCCCCACGTCTGCCTGAGGTGGCACATTTGGGATGAGCCCACTGCCCATGGAAGCTCCAGGACAAGGGAGCTGGGATCCAGACACAGTGGGGACACCCAGGCGATGGCCCCTGTCCCCAAGCCCCCTGTGCCATGTCACGGCTGACCTCCCCCCCGGGTGCCATCAGGACCTGATGCCCCTGGTGCTCCTGTGTCTCCTCACAGCCGGTGTGTGGTGGAAGATGACGGTGCCAGTGCCCAACAGCACGGCGGTGTCGTGGGCACTGCCAGAGCCGGAGCCGGAGCTGGAGCTGGAGCGGTCCCCCTGCCTGGTTGGCATCGTGCCCATCGTGTACTACAGCGTCCTGCTGGGGCTGGGGCTGCCAGGTGAGGGGGTGAAGGAGCTGGGGGGGCTGGAAAGAAAAGCCCTCAGGATGGAGGGGCTTTACCTGCTCCCCCCCAGCCTCAGCCCTGGCCCCAGTGCCCGGCTGCGCTGCCCAGCCCAGGGCAGGTGCCACCGCCGCGGGGACAGATGGTATTTGCGTTGCTCGGGCTGGCACACGGAAGAGATTAATCAGCCCAGCAAATCCCCGCGGCACCGGGATATTTATATCTGCCCTCAGCTGCGGCCTGGGCAGCCCTGGGGTCCTGGTGCTGCAGAGGGGGCTGCGAACCCCCAGCTCTCACCTCCACCCTCGGCTCCCCTCCCTGCAGTGAACATCCTGACCGCCGTGGCCCTGTCCCGCCTGGCCACCAGGACCAAGAAGTCGTCCTACTGGTACCTGCTGGCCCTGACCACCTCCGACATCCTCACCCAGGTCTTCATCATCTTCGTGGGCTTCATCCTGCAGACGGCCATCCTGGCGCGGGCGGTGCCCAGCGCCTTCGTCCACACCGTCACCGTGCTGGAGTTCACGGCCAACCACGCGTCCACCTGGGTCACCGTGCTGCTGACCGTGGACCGCTACGTGGCCCTGTGCCACCCTCTGCGCTACCGCGCCGTGTCCTACCCGCGCCGCACCCGCAGGATCATCGCCGCCGTCTTCGCCGCCGCGCTGGCCACCGGCGTCCCCTTCTACTGGTGGCTGGACATGTGGCGCGACGCCGACGCGCCCACGGCGCTGGACACGGCGCTCAAGTGGCTGCACTGCGTGGCCATCTATTTCCTGCCCTGTGGCGTCTTCCTGGCCGCCAACTCCGCCATCATCCGCAAGCTGCGGCGGCGGAGGCGCGCGGGGGGCGGCAAGACCACGGCGCTGCTGCTGGCCGTCACCGGCGCCTTCGCCGTGCTCTGGGCCCCCCGCGCCGTCGTCACCATGTGCCACCTCTACGTGGCCTCGGTCAGGAGGGACTGGCGCGTGCACCTGGCCTTGGACGTCGCCAACATGGTGGCCATGCTCAACACCTCCCTCAACTTCTTCCTCTACTGCTTCGTCAGCCAGACCTTCCGCCGCGCCGTGGGCGAGGTGCTGCGGGGGCAGCCCCGGGGAGCTCCCCGCCGTGGCAGCGCTCACTGCCCGCCCCCGGCCCTGGAGCCGCTGAAGCTGCTGGGCAGCACCGCGCTCTGAGCCGGGGCAGTGCAGCCCCGGTGCCCACCCAGCCCCACGCATTGCACCGGGACCGGGGGGACCCCCACGCCCTCCACGGAGCCGGGGTTGCTGCTGCTGGGGGTGGCAGGAGGAGCTGGTTGTGCCCAGAGACTCCTTTGGGGATGTCGTGGTGCCTGCCTGGCAGCAGCAGCCCAGGCTGGGCAGCTCAGCCCTGCCCATGCTCAGCCCCTGGCACAGCACTGGGACTCATCCAGGGAACTCATCCAGGGAACTCATCCAGGGAACTCATCCAGGACACGCCCCAGCTCAGTGGCACCGAGGGTCCTGGGGAGCCCAGGGCTGCGCGTGGTGAGGGGTGGAGGGCACGAGTGAGCTCCTGCGAGCCCTGACAAGGACGTGGTGCCCGCTGGGTGCCACTCCATAAACTGCTGTGCTGAGACCAAAGCTCTGCCTGGCCCCGGCTCCCTGTGGGCAGCTGGAATGGAGGCACCCTGAACAAGCATCTCTGGCACGGGGTCCCTCTGCCCTGCCCACCCCTGTGCCCCTGCCCGGGAGTGCTGGGGGAGCACCCACAGGGTCTGCAGGCTGTCCCCTGTGCTGGGGTCTGCACACACGGTAAGGTCACAGCTCCCATTAATCCCCCTGTGCAGCCCCCGGGCAATGCCCCCCTGCATCGGGTGCAGCCAGTGCTGCCCTCCCAGTTGCACCAGTGCCAAACTGGTGTGCCGTGCCAGCCCGTCCCCAGCTGCCGGCAGAGGGCAGGGATGGCACACTGCGGAGCTGGCACCCCCGGCTCCCCAAACCAGCCCCGCCGCCACCCTAATTCCCGTAAGGTCCTTAACGTAATCCCCCAAAACCGCCCAGCATTCCGGCCGGATTCCCGAGACGGGGCAGGACAGAGCCAGGGGGTGCACGGGGGGGATCAGGACCTCAGCTGGCTCCTGGCAGGGCACAGAGACACCCCCAGACCCCAGCAGGCCCCCTGCCCACCCCCGAGCCCGGCTGTGCCCGCACTGGGGTGGGATGGGGAGCAGCCTTTGTCCCCAGGGTGCGGGGCTGAGCCCCCCACGGACCCACCCTGCCCCCGGGTCATTCTCCGGGCTGGACAGACCCCTCCGGGGATGCCGCCTCATCCCAGGCCGGATCCCCACGGGGGGACGGGGTTAAAGCCCGACCCGGTGGCGCGGGGGGTACCTGGGAGGTTCTCGCTCCATTAATTCTGGCACGTGAGGAGAGCAGGACCGGGAAGGGATTAGTTATTAACCCGAGCCGGGCAGGGGCTGAGGGGCCGCGGGCCGGGGGGCTCGGCTGCCTCGGGAACCCTCGGCGGGAGCTCCGGGATTGCCACCGGCCCCCCCCCCCCGATCGCCAGCGGCCCCCCTGTGCCAACCGGTGCGTGTTTACTTGGCAAAGGAGGTGGAAATGTGCTGACGGCGTCCGCCGGAGCGAGGGGCTCCGCTGGGAACGGCTCCGAGCCCCGGCCGGAGCGGCGGGAGGCTCTGGGAGGGCAGCGCGGACCCCCGGCTCCAGGTCCTTGCGAGGGGAGCCCCGCGGAGCCGGGGTTCAGCCAGCCGTGCCACCGTGCCCGCCGTGCCCGCCGTGCCAGCCGTGCCAGCCGCCCGTCCCTGCGGCTCCCGAGGAAAGGTAAGCCTGGAAAAAATGCGTGCTGATGTTTTCGGACACAGCCTGGCCGGGCTCCAGGTGCCGGTGCTGAGCGACAGCGCAGCCCCCCAGTGTGGCCTCAGCGCTGGAAGGACCAGTTCTGCCCAGTTCCAGCGCTGGGACCGCGGCTCCCAGCCCACCCAGAGCTCCGGCAGCCGGGATCGGGCTCTGCCCGTGCCGGGCATCCCGAGAGGAAACCGAGGGTGGCACAGGGTGGGCATCACCCCCCAGTGACCCCGCAGCCTTTTGGGGTCTTTCTGGCAGGCAATGGGAGCTGGAAACGCGGGCAGGGTCCCGCTGGGAAGGGGGAGCAGAAAACGCCCACAAGGGGTGGAACACGAGGGTCTCCGTGGGGAGGGGGCCGGAATCAGCCGCGGTGGGGGCACGGGGGGCTCCCATGGGCAGGGGGCGAGGGAATCCCCCGCCAAGGACGGGACACGGCAGCGAACGCGGGGCAGCCTCGGCGGGACGGGCGCCGGCCGGCGGCCCCCGCGGGGGTCACGGGGGTCTGCGCTGAGTCAGCAGCCGGGAAAGCTCCGGCGGAAGGAAGGAGCCGGTGGAGAGGCCGGGCTGCGGTGTGGGGGCGGCAGGACAAGCGGCCTCCGCTCCCGGCGCCGCTTATCCAAGGCTGAGCCTTTCCCGGAGAGCGAGGGCTGCCCGATCCTGGGGCCAAAGCCCTGGGGAAACTGAGGCACGAGGGCCGCTGCAGAGCCCCCCGCCTGCCCCGTGCGAGGGCAGGGATGACCCAACCCCAAACACCATCCCGGAGCCGGAGGATCCTCAGGAGGAGGGCGGGAGGGTGGCGGTGCCGCAGCTCCGAGCCCGGACGCGCCGTCCTGTCCCCGGGGGCTCCGGCGGGCGCCGGTCCTCGAGCCGCGGGTGCCGCCGGTTCCGGTGGGAGCCGGTCCTGCCGCTGCAGGCGCTGCCGCCCTTTCTCCCCGGATTGTTTTCATCCCGGCCCGGATCGGGGCAGGCCCCGCCGGAGGCACATTGAACTTTCCTCCGCATCCTTCACCCTCTTGCTTCACCCTCCCGAAATAGCAGTTCCTGCCTGGAAAACTCTCCCAGGGCTGGCGGGGCCCCGGGGTGCCCCAAATCTCCCAGGGCTTTTCCCCATCCGCAGGGATGAATGGGGTGATTGTGGCGTGCCCGTCCCAGCTCCAGGGTGGCGACCACCCCCCTCGGGACAGGGACCACCAAACCCTGCCAGTGCCCCGGGCTGGGGCTGCCCTGGTCCCCGGCCCTCTGCAGAAAGGGCTTTTCTGGGGTGTTCTGGGCTTTTCTGGGTCCTGCTGCCCTGCCAAGGGCTCCGGCTTTATCCATCAGCTGACATTCCTCCGGGAGGCCCCTCCAGGCCGGAGAATCCTTCCACGGTGGGGCCGCCTGTGGAGCGCCACCCCCGAGCCCGCCGGGGCTGGGAGATCCCGGCTGGGTGACACCGACCCCGCTGCTCCGTCCCTTGTCCCCTGAGGGTCGCTCCCGCTGTGCAGCGCTCAGCAGGGCCAGGCTGAGCCCCCCAGACCCATCGCACCGATGGCCAGGTGGGCTCCCCCCGTTCCGCGGGTTCTTTCCCCCCGCCCCAGCCCCCTCCGTGCCCCGGTGCGGCACCGCCGCCGGTGCGGGACCGCGGTGTCCCCGCCCGGTGCGGCGGGGCAGGTCCCGGCCGGCCCCAATCGCGCTCCGGGGCTGAGCCGCACCTCGGGGAGGGGCCGGGCCGGGCCGGGCAGGCGCACGGTGCGGCGGCACCGGGGGGAGCGGAGCGCCGGGCACCGGGGGCTGCGGCCGGTGAGCGGGGCGAGCGCTGCGGGACCGGGGGGCACCGGCAACGCCGACGGGAAGGGACCGGGACGGGCACCGAGAGCCGCCCGCCCCCGCAGCTCCTCCGGCCGGGGATTTGGGGGCGGCTCCGGCGGAGTTTCGGGGCCAGGAGCTGGCGGGAGCTCCGGGGAGCACCGGGGCGGTGCGGGATGGGGGTGCGGGATGGGGGTGCGGGAGGACGGGGCGGGGGGCACCGGCGGAGGGGCAGGGGAAGCGGGACGGGAGTGCGGCCGCGGCGGCACCGGGCCGGGGGAGCGGGAGAAGCCAACGGGCGATGCGAGGCACCGGGCGGGGCTGCGGGAGGAGCAGGACTCGGGACGCGGGTGCAGCCGCCGGGGGCGCGGGGGAAAGCGGGCTGGGGGACGCGCTGCGAACCGGAGGCGGCGGAGCTCCTGGAACCCGCGGGCACAGCGACTCCGTGCCAGCGTGGTGCTGGGGGTCCCTGTCCCCCTCCCGGGCCGCGGGGTGCCCGGTTCGGGGTGACCCTCGGGGCATGTCCTTGCTGGGGTCTCCTCCCGGTTTCCTCCCCCAGCAGTGAGGCTGCGGCTTCCTCACTGCTCCTCTTCCTCGTGCCCACCATGAGGTGCCAGGAATGGGGTGGCAACGGCGGGGAAAGGGACTGGGACCCCGTGTTGTGCCGTGCCATGCTGTGCCATGCTGTGCCGTGCCAGGCTGCGGCTGCCTACGTGCCAGCAGGCTGGACATACGACCTGCACTGGGCCGGTGCCCAAAGCCAGAGGGAAACGGGACAGGAAAAGTGGAAAGAGGAACGTGGTGGCATGCAGGGACAAGGCACGGGGACAGTTCTGTCCCTCAGTATCCCCTCTGCCATCTGGGCTGGGCCCACGTTTGGTGTTCCCGGGAAGCCGTCAGGCACGGTGCTGCTCCTGACGCTGGAGGAAGGGATCAGGAGAATTCCCAGAGAATTCCCATGTTGGGAGGGATCATATGGGGCACAGAGGGGCTCTGCCACCAACCTCCAGGCAAGGGGCCAGTGTGGCTGCCTGGTCCCATCTGGAGCTCCGTGGCCGTGCTGGCTGAGCTGAGCTGTGCCAGCAGGGCAGAGCTCCCCAGGCCCCCACTGCTCACCGTGGGATGATGCCCAGTGGGGACCATGGGCAGGGATGCTCTGAGCTGGGAGCTCATCCTCATCCCCAGCCCTGTGTCCTGACCCCTGCTGTGTCCCACAGGGTCCCTGGATGCCAAGGAGCAGGATGGGCACCACGGCCGTGCTGCTGGCCCTGCTCCCCACGGCCACCGCTCAGCCCACGCCGCCCCCAGGCTGCGGCCACGACCTCTCCTCCCTCTACTACAACCTCTGTGACCTCTCGGCGGGCTGGGGCATCGGGGTGGAAGCGGTGGCCAGCCTCGGCGTGGTGACCACCTTCGTGCTCACCATTGTGCTGGTGGCCAGCCTGCCCTTCGTGCAGGACCACCAGAAGAAGAGCCTGGTGGCCACGCAGGTCTTCTTCCTCCTGGGCACCTTCGGCCTCTTCTGCCTGACCTTCGACTTCATCGTGGGGCCGGATTTCTCCACCTGCACCTCCCGCCGCTTCCTCTTCGGCGTCCTCTTCGCCATCTGCTTCTCCTGCCTGCTGGCCCACGCCGTGGCCCTCAACTTCCTGGCGCGGCGCAACAGTGCCCCGCGGGGCTGGGTGACGCTGGCAGCCGCCCTGTCCCTGGCCTCGGTCGAGGTCATCATCAACGCCGAGTGGCTCCTCATCACGGTGGCGCGGCGCGAGGGCGGCCCCGCGGATCCCTGCCAGCTGGAGGGCGCCGACTTCGTCATGGCTCTGATCTACGTCATGGCCCTGCTGGTGGCCGCCTTCGGCGCCGCCTGGCCGGCGCTCTGCGGCCGCTACGGCCGCTGGCGCAAGCACGGCGCCTTCATCCTGGCCACCACCGGCCTGTCGGCGGCCATCTGGCTGGCGTGGACCGTCATGTACCTGTACGGGAACCGGCGTGCCGGCCGCGCGCCCGGCTGGGACGACCCCACGCTGGCCGTCGCGCTGGTGTGCAACGCCGCCGCCTTCCTGCTGCTCTACGCCATCCCCGAGGTGACGCACGTGACGCGGCGCGGCCCCGAGCAGGCCTTCGAGGACGACGGCTACCCCACGCGCGGGGTGGGCTACGAGACCATCCTCAAGGAGCACAAGTCCCAGAGCATGTTCGTGGAGAACAAGGCCTTCTCCATGGATGAGCCATCCTTTGGTAGGCGCCAGGGCTTGCCCCGGACCTTCTCACCCCGTGGCAGGGCGGGCAACATCCTCCTGGGGACACTGGGGATGTCCCCACTGGGGGTGGCAGTGCAGGGTGGGTGGGTGACGAGACGTCTGGCAGTGACCTGCCCGGTGCTGGCGCCTGCTGCTGTTGTGGCTCCCCAGAACTGGCCGGGCTGGGTGTACCAGTTTGGGCTGAGCCCAGCAGCCACAGGGAGCTCCCTCCCTCCCTCCCTCCCTCCCTCCCCGGCGTGGGGTGCCCGCGGCTCCTGCCCCTCCGCCCCAGGCCCACGAGACCCTGCAATAACCCAGGGTGGTGACAGTCCCAGTGGGGATCGTGGGCGGGTGTGCCAGGTGTCTGCTCCCCGCGGGGGAGGGAGGGTCCCCCTGAGCAGCACCTGCACCCCAGAGACCCTACAATAACAAGCCGTGGCCAGGCAGCAGCGATGCCATCCCTGGGGACAGGAGTGTCCCGCGGGAAAGGCAGGCAGCTGCTGAGTCAGCTCGTTAAACCTGCTAACGAGGTACAGGGAGCCCCAGTGGGGTGGCACTGGCTCCATGGTGACTGTCCCCGTGTCTCAGCAGCCAAGAAGCCGGTGTCCCCATACAGTGGCTACAACGGGCAGCTGCTGACCAGCGTCTACCAGCCCACCGAGATGGCTCTGATGCACAAGGGGATGGTGAGTGTGACACCAGGGGTGGCCACATCCTGCCAGGAATGACAGGAATGGGGGACAGGGCGTGGATGTGGGTGTTCCTGTCACCCCTGTGTCCCAATGGCTGCTCTAACGGGGTGGGGACCTTCCAAGCCGTCCACCCCCGGGACCCTGTGGGGCTGGAGCGTTCCCGGTGCTGTGACCTTCCACCCCCGTGTCCGTCCCTCAGAGTGAAGGTGCCTACGATGTGATCCTGCCCCGTGCCTCCACCAGCCCCATGCCTGGCAGTGCCAGCTCCACGCTCCGAGCCGAGGACGCCTTCGCGGCGCAGGCGCGGCACTCCAGCATCGCCAGGGACACCCGCGGCTGCCAGGTGGGTGAACGGTGGCTGCAGCGGGGGCAAAGTCCGGCCCTGCCATGGTGACGGGGCTGCCCGGCACCCAGAGCCCCCCTGGTGGGGCAGGGTACACCTCCGTGGTCCTGGTGCCACCCTGTCCTGGTGCCACCCGGTCCTGGTGCCACCCTGTCCTGGTGCCCCCCTGTCCTGGTACCACCCTGTCCTGGTGCCCCCCTGTCCTGGTGCCACCCCGCTGTGCCCACAGGTGCAGTCCCCGTACAGCCGGAACCGCTGGTGAAGCCCCCGTGATGCAGCTCCCGCAGCACCGGCACAGCCGAGGGCTCGCCCAGCCCCATCCCACCCTGCCTGACGTGTGGATGCCATCCCGTGAGGTGTGAATGCCACCCCGGCTGGCAGCCAGAGCCGATTCCTGCCCGTGGGACGCCTGGACACGGCCCCAGAGCCAGCGCTCCCACCTGCCCGTCCCACCTGGCCACGGACCCCTGATCCCTGCCTCAAGGACTGGCTCCCGTGAGGACACCCTCAGATGTCACCTTCGTGATGCACAGACCCCCTGCCTCCCCCAGGCCATGGACCCTCCAAAGCTGGGGAGCCCGTGGGATCCCACTCAGGGCACCCCCAGCACCGAGCCCCCGGCCCTGCACTGACTCCCCCAGCCTGGGGACCCCGAGCTGAGCTGCCCCATCCACCTCAGGGCACAAGGGGACACCGAGCTGTCCCCAGCTCCGTGCCTCTGTGTCCCCGTTGCTGGGGGAGGGGGCTCAGTGCCTTGCTGGGGCTGGGGACCGCCCCCCCAGCTCTGGCCGCCTTCCCGGTGCCTTCCCCCCCCTGCAGGGAGTGGGGAGGGAGCTGGGCCCCTCGCCCTCCCTGTGGCTTTCTCTGTCAAGTTTCCTTTTCATTTTTTCAGGTCGCCCCAATAAAGGCGGTTTTTCCTATGATGCTGTCACAGGATGCTCTGATGGGGTCCCAGGTGTCCCCAATCCCCCGGGCTGCTCCCACGGGCTCAGCCCCGTGTCCCCATCCAGGGGAGGGACAGGGAGCACGGAGGGGCTCCGGGCAGGGTCCCCGGCACCCCCGTTCCCAGGCAGGGCCGCTGGGCCGGGATGCCGCGGGCAGATGGGCTGCCGGGCAGGAGGTGGCACGGCACGGAGGACGTGCCAAGGTCGCGGTGGTTTTCCCGCTCGCATTGCCTTCCCCTCCAGAGCCATTCCTCCTCCTCCGGGCAGGAAGCCTGCGGCCAGCAGTGCCATGAATTATTCAGGGCTGGAACGGCTCGGTGGGGGCAGCGGGTGCTCGGGTCTCCTTGAGCCGGAGCCGGGCTGGCGGCGCCGGGGCCGCCGGTGGGCACGCGTGCCCTGCACGGCGTCCGCACCGGGGACACGCGGCGGGAGGGTGGCACTCGGCACGTCCCGGCTGTGCCTTTAGCTGGCACCGAGCCCCGGGGACGCGGCCGCAGCGTTGGCAGCGGGATGGGCCGTGCCCCCCGGGCTGTGCTGCGTCAGCCGTGTTTACCTGGCACCTGTGTTTACCTGGTGCCGAGCGGCAGCGGGGACATTGCCCAGCAGCGCCAGGCACTCGGTGTCACCAGGGCCACTGTCACCACAGCACACGCGGCCTCCCTCCCTGCTACCGCCCGCGGGCACCGCATGGCACAGCGGTGTCACCCCCAAGGGCACCTCCACCTTGGCGGGGACAGCAAAGCCACCCGACAGACAGGGCTGTGCTCGGGGGTGGCAGGGGACAGCGCAGCCGTGCCCAGCCCCTCCGGAAGCGCGGATCCCACCGGCCCCGCCAGCGCCGGCCGCAGCGCGGGGCGGCCCCGCTCCAACAGGGAACGCTTTGTGCCGCCGGGGCCGCGGAACAGCGCAGCCTTTGTCCGGCCAGGTGAGGCAGACACGGCTGCGCCGCGCCGCGAGCAGCCCCGGAGCCCGCCCGGAGCCGGGGGCTGCCCGGGGGTGCCGGCAGGGCGGTGGCAGGTGGCACCGGGGACGTGGCAGCACACCTGGCACCGGGGGCAGCGTGAGCACACGGGCAGGGCTGCGTGTGGCTGCAGCCCTGGGGCTCGAGCAGGGTCACCAATAGTGACAATAAAGGCAAGTGACACCATGCACGGCAGTCCTGCGGCACGCTCCATGTCCCCAGCACCGCCTCACTCTCCTCCCACCCGTGCTGAGCCAGGCTCTGGGGTCTCCTGACGGCTGAGGAACGAGGCTGCCCCACCAGAGCCCTGCCAGGGCCAGCTCGTGGTGACAGTGACATGCCTGGCACTGCCATCTGCCAGCAGAGCAGTGTCCCTCAGGAACCCTCCAGGAACCCCTCAGGAACCCCAGGAACCCCTCAGGAACCCCAGGAACCCTCCAGGAACCCCAGGAACCCTCAGGAACCCCTCAGGAACCCTCCAGGAACCCCAGGAACCCTCAGGAACCCCTCAGGAACCCCTCAGGAACCCCAGGAACCCTCCAGGAACCCCAGGAACCCTCCAGGAACCCTCCAGGAACCCCAGGAACCCCTCAGGAACCCCAGGAACCCTCCAGGAACCCTCCAGGAACCCCAGGAACCCCTCAGGAACCCCAGGAACCCTCCAGGAACCCCTCAGGAACCCCAGGAACCCCTCAGGAACCCCAGGAGCCCCTCAGGAACAGGGAGCACAGACACGCTCACACCACCGGCTCCTTTTACTCCAAGCAAGTCCATGGCCCAGCAGAGCCCCACTGCAGTGCAGTGTGGAGCTGTGGGGCTCAGCAGTGACACAGGGACACCAGGACAATGTCCCTCTGGAGTGCCAGGGGCTCAGCCCGGCCCGGCCCGGGGGTGCTCCCGCTCCCTTTCCAGCTGTTTGCGCCTCTGGATGTCCCGGTAGGCGCGGATGACGCGGGCCCGCTCCTCCTCCAGGATGCGCCGGCGAGCCATGGACACCACCGGGGACACCGGGGACACCGGGGACGCCTGGCTCCAGCCCAGGCGAGGGGACAGGAGGAGCTGCTTCCGTCCAGCCTGCAGGCACAGATGGGACAGCTCAGGGGTGAAGGGTGACACAGCGGGACTGAGCTCCGAGGAGCCATCACCGGCTCGCTGAGGCCACCACTGGTACCCAAGGGGTGGGTGGCACTGTCCCCAGGGCTCACCTGCTCGGCAGGACCCCGTTCCCTGGGCCGGGAGGTGATGGTGGGGGGCTGTGTCACCACCTCTCCAAAGGGCACCGTGTCTGCAAGGGAATGGGGGTCAGTGGGAGACCCTCGGGGTGCCCAGCCCAGCTCCCCATGTGCTGCCCCCAGGGCTGGGGTCACTTCAGCCCCTCCACTCCATTCTCACCTCGCAACAGGCTCTTCTCCAGCATGGCCTCCTTCTTCTCCTCCTTCTTCTTCCGAGCTTTTTCCAGCTTCCTTTTCTGAAATCTGAAGAGCCACATTACAGCTGGGGTGGACAGGGAGCGAGCAATGAGTCCCCATCCCACAGGAGCCCCCAGACCCCACAGCTTTTCCCCCAGGAGGGTGAAGCAGCCTTGTGGCCCCGTTCCCAGAGATCCATCCCCATGGAAAGGGCGCCCACTTGCCCCCCACCTGCACCCCCAGACCTGGGCAAAGGGACATGGCACAGACAAGGGCTGGCCCCATCCAGCCCCCAGGGCCTCGCTCTCACTCTTTTTTTCCTTTTGGACTTCTCTGGAGCCTCCTTCTCAGGCTCCCTCTGGAGCTGGTTCTCCGGCGAGGAAGAGCACGCGCTGCACCTCCTGCTCCATGCGGCAGATGTAGGAGCGCTCCGACTCCCCCCTGCCCCTCCTGAACCTGGGCACGGGGACATCCCCCGGGGCCTGGGGGCCCTGGCACTGCTGCTGCTGCTGCTTCTCTAGGAGAGACGGGTGACATTTCTGCAGCGGTGACACCACGGGGTCCCTCCGGCCGGCACAAGCGCGGGTGGGACGTCACCAGAGGGAGGGGGATGTCCCAGGGCAGGATCCAGCCGTGCCGTGGGCTCCTGGGCCACCTGCTGGGGCCACCTGCGTGTCCCACCTGCCACCGGCCTCCTCCGGGGCTCCGGGCGCTTCAGGGCCTCGCGGCTCCGCATGAGCTCCCGCAGGCGGAACGGATCTCCTGCTCCTCGGGATGCTTGGGCTTCATGTTGTCCTTCTTCTCTTTCCTGGGGAAAATGAGCACAGGGAGAGGGCTCCAGGGAAGCACCGGGACCTGGAGGCTGGGACACCGGGACCCGGACACCGGGACACCGGGACCCAGGCACCGGGACACCGGGATCCATGCACGGAAGGATGCTGGGATTTGAGCACGGTGGGAAACTGAGACTTAGGCATGGCTGGACACCGGGACTCGGGCACGGGCAGACATCGGGACCCGGGCACGGTAGAGATCAGGACGCCGACACCGAGAACGGGACCCGCCGTGGCCCACCCGAGACCCCGCGTGGGTCCGGATCCCGAACCGGGAGCGATCCCGACTGGATCCCGCCGGGCACTGACCTGCTGCGCAGCGGCACGGCCGGTCCATGTTCCGATCTTGGTCCCGCTTTCTGTCCCGGTCCCGCTTTTCCGTCCCTGTCCCGGTTCTGGTCCCGCTTTCTGTCCCTTTCCTGGTCCCGGTCCCGGTCCCCGGCCCTGTTTCGGTCCCGGTCCCGGTCTCTGTCCCTGTTTCGGTCCCGGTCCCAGCTTTTGTCGCGGTCCCCGGGCCGGTTTCTGTCCCTGTCCCCGTCCCCGTCCCCGGTCCCGGTCCCCGGGCCATGGTTCCGCCGCTCCTCACGTGCCCGCTCCACAGCCACTTCCGCCTTTCTGGGCCCCGCCCCCTGCTGCTTATTGGTCCCACATTCCCCGCCGCTCCGCCCCGCTGAGCGCACCGGGCTGCCATTGGCTAAGAGAGCTGTCACTCGGGGCGGGGGCGGGGCCAGGGGCTGAGGCCGGATGCTGCTGCGGGGGGCTGGCGGGGGCGCGCCGGGGGGGGGAGCGGGGACAACGGGGGGACAACGGGGGGACAACGGGGGGACAACGGGGGGACAGGGGGGGAACAACGGGGGGAGACACGGGGGAGGCCTCGGGAGGGGCCCAGGAGGTGCTGGGCGTGAGATGTGAGCGAGGACGGGGATGGTACTGGGGTGTCATGGGGGTGCTGGGGATGGGGGGGGACAAGGGGGGCTTGGGGGGAGATGGGGAAGATGAGGGGACAAGGGGGGCTTGGGGACTGAGGGGAGTGGGGGGAACAAGGAGGGGATGGGCATGGGGCTGAGGGGGGTGCAGGGAATGGGGTGGGGGGCAGGAAATTTGGGGTGTTGGAGGGGGATAAGGCAGTGCTGACAATGGGGTACACAGGGAGCAGGGAATGGGGTGTGGAGCAGGAATTTAGGGGTGTTGGAAGGTGGATATGGAGGTGCTGTCAGTGGGGGTACACAGGGAGCAGGGAATGGGGTGGGGGGCAGGAATTTGGGGTGTTGGAAGGGGGATATGGAGGTGCTGACAATGGGGGTACAAAGGGAGCAGAAATGGGGTGTGGAGCAGGAATTTGGGTGTTGGGAGGGGAATATGGAGGTTCTGACAGTTGGGATGCACTGGGAGCAGGGAATGGGGTGGGGGGCAGGAATTGGGGGTGTTGGAAGGTGGATATGGAGGTGCTGTCAGTGGGGGTACACAGGGAGCAGGGAATGGGGTGGGGGGCAGGAATTGGGGGTGTTGGAAGGTGGATATGGAGGTGCTGACAATGGGGGTACACAGGGAGCAGGGAATGGGGTGTGGAGCAGGAATTGGGGGTGTTTGAGCGGGATATGGAGGTGCTGACAATGGGGGTACACAGGGAGCAGAAATGGGGTGTGGAGCAGGAATTTAGGGGTGTTGGGAGGGGATATGGAGCTGCTGGGGATGGCAGTGGGGGTACACTGGGAGCAGGAATTGGGGTGTTGGCAGGGGGATATTCAGGTGCTGACAGTGGGGGTACACTGGGAGCAGGTGTTCCTGTGGCTGAGCTGGGGCTGCAGCAGCCCCACCGTGCCCCCCCCCAGACTGGGGCCCATCACGGGGGTCTCTGTTCCCTGCAGCCCCCAAAGAGCCCCGGGGGCACCCCAGGCCCCCACCCCGCCACCTCCTGCAGCCCCCGGGAGCGTTCGGCCACCGCAGCAGAGCCTGGGGGCACCTCGGACAGCCCGGGAGGGGACAGCAGGACAGCCACCCCCGATGGCGACAGGGGGGACCCCGGTGCAGCCCCCCCGCTGCCCCCCCCGCCCACCCACTGCTGCGGGACCGGCTGCCCCAACTGTGTCTGGGTGGGCTACGTGGAGCAGCTGCTGGAGCGGCACCGGGACGGCGGAGCCCAGGCCTTGGCGGCCGTGGAGCAGCACGTGGAGGACGAGAACATCAAAATGATCCTCAGGATGGAGATCAGGCTGCGTGCCAAGAAGGACTGAGCCTCCCCCAGGCTCCCCAGATGGGTGGGGGACGCCCCTGGGGGGGACAGGGTCCGGGCCTGGGTGGTTTGGAGCGGTTGCTGCGTGCTGAGCGCGGCGTCCCGGGGGTGTCACGCCAGGCTGGGTCACCTCCTGCCTCAGAGGGAGCTGTCCTTGGGGACAGGTGGTGACTCAGGGCTGTCCTGAGCCCCGGATTTCCCAGGGGATGGATGCACTGCCCTCCCCAGCGTGGCAAATCCCTGCCAAGGGCAGGCTGGGCGGCCCCCCAGCCCTCCTCCTCCTCCTCCTGTGATCCCAGCTGGAATTTAAGCACCTTGGGGGGATTTTCAGCACCTTGGCCATGCCCTGGTGATGGGGAGGGCCGGGGGGGCTGGGCCAGACCCTCCCCAGTGACACCACAAAGCCTCTTAGGGGCCTCTCCGTGGGGGCAGCGTGTGGCACCGAGCACGTGGGGAGCTGCAGCCTCCTGTCAAGGACACTTGTCACTGTCCCCGGTGTCACATCCTGCCGGGCTGCTCCCCAAGGTGCCTTTTCTGCCTCCATCTTCAATCCCCAGAAACTTGTCCCAAACCCCCCAGTCCATCCTGGGGGACTCACAGCTGTTGAGACCCGCCCAGACCCCCCCACATCATCCCAGGACAATGTCCCCAAGAAGCCACCCAGCCCTGAGTGTCACTCACTAATGAACCCAAACTAACAGCCAGGCTCTGCTCTCTGCCAGGGAAGTAGATGCTTCTCCATGGAAAACACTCCTGGATTTCTTTAATCCTATTTGTTGGAGCCCAATTGCAATTAGTGGCAGGGGCTGAAGTTTAATTAAAGTGTGCTGAGATTAGTCTGGTTTTAATTGCTTTAGTGCTGCATTAGGGAAGCTTTGGAGCAACACCAGCCATGGGCAGGGGCTGCTGGACCCTCTCTGGGAGCAGGACCCCCACCCAGGCTGGGCTGCAGCCTGGAATGGGGGTCCCATCGCTCCCGGTGGGATCAGGGGACACTGGGGGGTCTCTTTGGGAATGGGATCCCCCCACGTGGGATCCACTGCCCACAGGCACGGGCAGGGCTAATCCTGACACCTCCTCCCCCAGAGCAGGGGAAGGACACCCCAGGATTACCCCTGGGGAAAGCAGGGAGGTAAATAATCCTATTACCCCCGGGCAGGATAAATCTCCCTCCCCGAAAAGCCCCCCAGAGCATCTCCAGGCCGGAGGGAGCCGGGCTGGGCGGAGGGAGCAGCTCTGGAGCCGGGATCGCAGCGCTCTGTGAGTCAGGGGAGGGGACTGGGGGTGTTTGCTCTCCAGGGACATCTCCCAGGCTTGGATCCTTGTTCCCAGAGCTGTGTCCAGCTCTGCAGCAGGGCCAAATCCCTCACACCAATCCCAGAGTGGGCCTTGTGCCCCAGAATTCCCGCTCCTGGTGCTCTGCTCCCCCTTCCCAGCCTGGGGTACCCCACAGCCCCACACCAACCTGGGCAAGCCATGGAGGGTGCCATGGAGGGTCCTGGCAGTGCCCCGAGGGGTCCCCAGGTGTCACTGGGTGGGGGACAGGGCAGGGAGCAGCAGCAGCAGCCCTGGTGGCCCTCGGGGTGCCCTTCCCTGCCTTTGGGGTGATCGCTGAGCTGGGCTGAGCCAGCCTTCTGGGGAGGGGGCTCTGCAAAGCCCGGCAGGGGCTGGGTGGCAGGAGAAGCTGGTGGCCCCATTTCCCTCCAGCGGGTGCGAGGAGCCGTCCCGGGCCAGCGCTGAGTTCCAGGGAGTGCTGTGAGCCGTGGGGAACACCGTGAGCTCCGGGGAGCACCGGGGAGCACCGGGGAGCACCGGGGAGCACCGTGAGCCCCAGGGAACGCCGTGAGCCCAGGGGAACAGTGCCAGCCCCAGGGAGCACCGTGGGTTCCAGGGCACATCGTGAGCTCCAGGGAACACTGTGAGTTCTGGGGAGCACCGTGCACTCCCAGGAACGCCTGTGAGCTCCAGGAAGCACTGGGGAGCACCGTGAGCCCAGGGGAACACTGTGAGTTCCAGGGAGCACCCCTGAGTTCCAGGGGAACACTGTGAGTTCCAGGGAACGCCGTGAGTCCCAGGGAGCACCGTGAGCTCCAGGGAGCACTGTGGGTTCCAGGGCACACCGTGAGCTCCAGGGAACGCTGTGAGCTCCAGGGAGCACCCGTGAGTTCCAGGGAACGCCGTGAGCCCCGGGACTACCAGCCATGAGCCTGGATCCCCCCAAGCTGGAGGTCAAATCAGCCACGAGGGTGAGCGGGGGTCCTGCCACCCCCCGCAAGGGACCCCCCCAAGTTCAAGCAGAGGCAGACGAGGCAGTTCAAGAGCAAACCCCCCAAAAAAGGGGTGCAGGGGTGAGTGGGGAACAGCCCTGGGATGGGAGGGGCCCTGCCTGGGATCAGGCCAGACAATTCTTCTTCCCTTGCAGGTTTGGTGACGACATCCCCGGCATGGAGGGGTTGGGAACAGGTATGGGAATGCCACCCCTTTGGGAGTGGGGGACAGGGCCTGCAGGGTCACACTGCCACAAGCTCTGTCCTCTCTCTCCTCAGACATCACTGTCATCTGTCCCTGGGAAGCCTTCAGCCACCTGGAGCTGCACGAGCTGGCTCAGTACGGAATCATTTAGGATTTGGGCAGGCTCACCAGCCCTGTAGTGCTGTGTAGGTCAAGGCCCCTCTACCCGTGCTGGGGAGGGGGGCTCAGCTTGGAAAAATGCTCATTAAACCCTAACGAGTACAGGAGTCAGTGTTGTGGGCTGGGGAGGAGAGGAGAGCGGCTCCCCAGGGTCTGGGGTGGGATGGGCAGGACACAGAGGGGTTCAGGATTTTTGACAAGGTTTATTTCAGACATCCCCAAAGCTGCAATGTCCCTGCACACCCTCAGCACCAATGGCAATGGCAGCACAGACTCGACCCAGACAGGTTCAGGATTTCTGACAAGGTTTATTTAGGCCCAAACCAGGCAATCCTCACTGCCACATGCTCCTGGCTGTGATATCCCCAAGCACCCTGAGAGCCATGAGCGCTCCCACAGCCTCCAGCAGCAGCAGGGCCTGGGTGGGATGGGCAGGACACAGACGGGTTCAGGATTTCTGACAAGGTTTATTTAGGCCCAAACCAGGCAATCCTCACTGCCACACCCTCCCAGCTGTGATATCCCTGAGCACCCTCAGGGCCGTGAGCGCTCCCACAGCCTCCAGCAGCAGCAGGGTGGCACAGACACGACCCAGACAGGTTCAGGATTTTTGACAAGGTTTATTTAGCCCCAAACCAGGCAATCCTCACTATCACACCCTCCCGTCCGTGATACCCCCGAGCACCCTCAGGGCCACGAGCGCTCCCACAGCCTCCAGCAGCAGCAGCAGGGTGACAGCCCCAGTTGTGATGGCCCCAGCCTGGGATGGGATGAGCAGAACACAGATGGGTTCAGGATTCTGACAAGTTTTATTTCAGACATCCCCAAAACTGCAGTGTCCCTGCACACCCTCAGCACCAATGGCAATGGCAGCACAGACATGACCCAGAGGGGTTCAGGATTTCTGACAAGGTTTATTTAGGCCCAACCAGGCAATCCTCACTGCCACACCCTCCTGGCTGTGATATCCCCGAGCACCCTGAGAGCCATGAGTGCTCCCACAGTCTCCAGCAGCAGCAGAGCCTGGGTGGGATGGGCAGGACACAGACGGGTTCAGGATTTCATACAATGTTTATTTAGCCCCAAACCCGGCAATCCTCACTGCCACACCCTCCCAGCTGTGATATCCCTGAGCACCCTCAGGGCCGTGAGCGCTCCCACGGCCTCCAGCAGCAGCAGGGTGACGGCCCCGGCGGCGATGGCCCCGGCCTGGTCTCGCAGCCCCGCGGCCATGGCGGCCCCACAGCCCCCCGTGTGCAGCAGGGCCGCGGCCGCCGCGGGGCCCAGCGCCAGCGCCCCGAACCCACACTGGGCGTTGGGCACGGAGCCGCCCTGCAGCGGCTGCCGGCAGCAGGAGGCCGGAACGCCACAGGCCTGCACGCCCGGGGAGCTGCAGTTGAAGTACCTGTGGGGCGGACACGGAGATTGGGGTTACACACGTTTGGTGTCCCACACCCCCCCAGCCACAGAACTGGACACCAAGCGTGGGTTCCAGCTCTGCCTTCTCTTTTCTGGGGATCCCAGCACCCCAAACATGAGTCCACAGCACTGACCCCACAAGGAACAGGGGGGTTTTCAGCCCCGTGGTGGGCATAGAGTTGTACAAAGGAGGTTTTTAGCCCCAGGGTGGGCATAGAGTTGCACAAAGGGGGTTTTCAGCCCCAGGGTGGGGATGGGGTCTCTCACCCCCTCAAGTCACGGAACTGACACCAAGTGTGGGTTCCAGCTCTGTCTTCTCTTTTCTGGGCCGTTCTGGGGATCCCAGCACCCCAAACATGAGTCCACAGCACTGACCCCACAAGGGACGGCATGGGGTCCCACAAAAGTTTTCAGCCCCGTGGGGGGCACGGGGTCTCACAAAAGAGGTTCTCAGCTCCATGGTGGGCAGGGGTCCCACACTAAACAGGGTTTTCAGCCTTGTTATGAGCATGGGGTCCCACAAAGGAGGTTTCCATCCCTATGGCATAGGGTCCCACACCAAACAGGGTTTTCAGCCCTGTATTGGGGATGGGGTCCCACAAAGGAGATTTTCAGCCCTGTATTGGGGATGGGGTCCCACAAAGGAGATTTTCAGCCCCAGGATGGGAATGGGTCCCACAAAGAAGGTTCTCAGCCCCAGGATGGGAATGGGGTCCCACAAAGGAGGTTCTCAGCCCCAGGATGGGAATGGGGTCCCACAAAGGAGGTTCTCAGCCCTGTATTGGAGATGGGGTCCCACAAAGGAGATTTTCAGCCCTGTATTGGGGATGGAGTCCCACAAAGGAGATTTTCAGCCCTGTGTTGGGGATGGGGTCCCACAAAGGAGGTTCTCAGCCCCGTGGAGGGAATGGTGTCCCCCCCCCAGCCCCGACTCACAGGTTGCTCTCCCAGTCACGGTAGGACTCAAGGCCGCAGCACTGCAGGCTCCGCTGCACCTCATCCACCAGGAACTGCAGGTCGGGATCCTCCTGGTAGCGCAGGAGGCAGAGCAGCAGCAGGTCCCGCAGCGCGTCCCGCAGCCGCCGCCGCAGCAGCAGCAGCAGGAGCCCCCCCAGCAGCTCCAGCCCCCCAAAAACCAGCAGGGCGCCCAGGAAGAAGCGCAGCAGGCAGGGGCTGGCTCGCAGGGCGCCCAGGCAGCCGGCCAGGGACACGGCGCTGGCCAGCAGCCCCGCCAGCAGGAACAGCAGCATGGGGTCCGAGCCCAGGGGCGCCCCACGCTCCCCCCCGGCCAGGGAGCTCTTGGTCAGCAGCCCCCAGACCCCCACGGCAAGGGTCAGCAGCCCCAGCAGGAGGAAGAGGAGGTTCCAGAGGAAGGCCAGGTAGCGCACGCAGCGGCTGAAGGGGCTCAGTTTGGGGGGGTCGGGGTACCACACCCCAGGGTCCTGCTCAGCCATGCCGTTGTCATCATCATCACCATCATCAAAGGAGGAGTAGGGCAGCTCCACCAGCCTGGATGCCTGCACGGACAGAGGAGCCATTCACAGCCCCCCAGAAATGTTTCTCCCTCCCACAGCCGGACACTGTCACGGGCTCCTGGAGCCACCCCACACCGCCCTGCTTAGCCCCAAACCCACCCCTGCTCATCACAGGTGTCTGCAGAGGAGCACCCCAAGGATTCTGACCTAAGGGACCCCCAGATCCACCCCTATGTAGACCCCCAGGGATGCAGGGCTGGGGGAACATAGGGTAAGGGGTGCCGGGGTTACCTGGGGCAGCAGCCGGGTGCCCTCCCCGTGGGGCTGGAACAGGCGCACTCTGCTCAGCGCCATCGCCGCTACCTCGTGCCCGGACCCGTCACACTCCCATCATGTGAGGGGCTGCGGGCGGGCTTAAATGGGGCTGGGTGTGCCGCCCCACAGCTGGGCACGATCCCCCTACCCTCCCACGCCCACAGCTGGCCCCGATCCCCCCTCCTGCTCCACAGCTGGGCCCCATCCCTCCCTCCAACACCGCGGGGCCCCTCCGAGGCCACCGGGGGCACTGCTTGCGTGCGGAACTAAAGAGCGAGCGCTGGGGCTGGAGGGGACACTTATATCTGCAGCACCGAGGCAGCATGGGGGACCATTGTGGTGGTGACACCGAGGCAGCACGGGGGGACGACTGGCGGTGACGCCGGGGTAGGAACCTTGGTGCGGCGGAACGCGGGCGCGGGGCGCGGGGCCGGGGGGGCGGGCGCGAGGGCGGGCCGGTCCCGGGAGGCGGCGGGCCGGGCCGGGCCGGGAGGAGCCGGGCAGGGCCGGGCCGGGCCGGGACGAGCGCAGCGGGACGGGCCGCACCGGGCCGTGTCTGTGCGCCGCGGCGAGCCCCGGGCCCGCGGGCAGCGCCATGGCCGAGACGATTGTGAGTGCGGCCGGGGGAGGGGCGATGAGGCAGCAGATTCCTGTGGGGCCGGGACGGGGCACCGGGACGGGGGCCCGGCGGCGGGGCCGGTGGTGTCCGGGCCGGGCGGCCCCCCGAGCGGCGGCGCGGGCGGGTCCCCCGTGGATTTCCCCGCGGGGGTCGGGGCCGTGAGCCCGCGGTGCCGCTCGGCTCGGGGCGGGGGGCTCGGGGGCTGCTCGCTCCGGTGAACGGCTCCCGGCGCCTCCCGGCGGGCTGTGCCCCGGAGGGAAGCCGGCAGAGCGGGAAGGGCTCCTGCGGGGTGACGGCGGGACACGGGCAGCTCGCCGTGCCCCCTCCCGTGCCTGTCCCTTGCCCGTGTCCCCGTGTCACACGGCCGCGGTTGAGCGTCCCCGTTAGACCCGCTCGAGTCCCGGCGCTGCCCCTCCGCGCTCCGGGGATACCGAGGTTTACATTTGTCCCTGTTCCCGAGGGTTCCTCTCCCTGTTCCCCCCGAGTTTCCTCCCGGTGTCCCGGGAGCCGCTGGAGTCTCTCCCCCCTCCCCGTTCCCCGGGCTCAGCCACACCAGTGCAGTGCCCAGTAACACCAGTTGGGCCGGTGCCTGTGTGAGTAACTCCCCTTGGAAGGTCTGAGTCCGTCCCTGAGGTCAGAGCTTTGGCCAGAGGTGTTTTCCTTGGAGCCAAGAGCCCGGAGCGTTGGAATGATTCCCCCCCGTGCCCACAGACACCACCCAGAGCTGCTCCCCTGGCTGGTTCCAGGCCTGTGGAAGAGGGAAGAGGAGGGAGGAGCGGGGAACATCGGTTTGGGGGCTCAGGGTGGCTCTGTGTCCCCTCCCTGACCCTCTGCTCCCTCCTTCCCAGATTATCCGTGTGCAGTCGCCGGAGGGAGTGAAGAGAATCACGGCCACCAAGAGAGAAACGGTGGGGACGTTCCTCAAAAAGGTACCCCGGGGTGCCCAGTGCCTTCCCAAGGGGTGGGGCAGGGCTCCCCTGGCTCTGTCCTGTGGGAGATCCGTGTTTAACCCCCCTGGCAGCAGCGAGGAGCAGCATTCCATGTGGAAAACCGCACCTGCATTGGTGCAGCTTGTGTTGTTCTAGAGGGAAAATGAGAAATTTAAAGAAAAAAACTCCCTCAGCTTCTCCACTGGGGCTTCCTGGGGTGGGAACTTTCCTGGGAAGGACTTTTTGGGGCTCTCCCAAAGAAGTGGCAGCTGGCAAGCAGAAGGGGAGCTGTGGGATGACCAATCCTGCTGCTCCAGGCGGGTTCCAGGCTGGCTGAGCTGCAGGATTTGGGTTTGGAATGTTGTTTGGGTGTGCTGTGCGTGCTCCTGGTTCCCCAGGATGGGTTTGGAGGGAGCAGGGCAGGGATGGAGTGAGATGCCAGGAGCTCCTGGGGAGGGGAGCACGCTCTGGGCGTGGGGCTGGCCCTGCTGTGCTGCAGGTGCTTTTGTTCTGCAGGAAGTTCTCCCTTTGCTCCCCTCCTGGAGCCTCAGCCTGGGGCTTCTTTGCTCCATGAGTGTGTTCCTGAAGGGAAGGGAACGTTCCCTTTGTGAGTCACAGCTTGGGCTGAGCTGTGGCCCAGACAGGAGGACAGCCAGGACAGCGTTCCCACCTGGCCAGGACAATCCTGGTGTTTTTCAGGACAATCCTGGTGTTTTTCAGGACAATCCTGGTGTTTCTCAGGACACTCCTGGTGTTTTTCAGGACAATCCTGGTGTTTCTCAGGACAATCCTGGTGTTTCTCAGGACAATCCTGGTGTTTTTCAGGACAATCCTGGTGTTTTTCAGGACAATCCTGGTGTTTCTCAGGACAATCCTGGTGTTTCTCAGGACAATCCTGGTGTTTCTCAGGACACTCCTGGTGTTTTTCAGGACAATCCTGGTGTTTTTCAGGACACTCCTGGTGTTTCTCAGGACAATCCTGGTGTTTTTCAGGACACTCCCTGCAGCCCCAGCCAAGGCAAGAGGAGCTTCCAGCAGCTCTGGAGCCTGTGCAGAACGAGCTGCTGCTTTCCAGGGCTCGGGTTACTCAGGCTGGAAAACACTTCCTGCCAGGACAAAAGCACCTGGAATGGCCTGTTCAGCTGGGGCAGGCTCTGTGCTCTGGCTGAGCTGCAGCAGGGACGTGTTTGGGTTTATTACCTGCTGCAGAAACAGGAAAGTGGCAAATTTTCCCACCTGAGGTCTGTGTTTTATCTAAATCCAGGTCTCTCCTACCTGTGCTGTGGGTTTTAATGCTGGAATGTTCACCCAGGGGCTGGGTTTGGTGTTTAGGGGGGCAGCTGTAATTAGAGAGGTGTCAGATTGCTGCTTCCATTCCAGGAATGAACCTGGATCTGCTCCAGGAGTGCTCAGGGAATGAAGGGCTGGAGAACCTTCCCTGTCTCCTGTGGCACATCCTGGGGAAAAGCACCAAAAAAGTCACTCTGGGTGTGCTCAGGATCAGGAATCAGCTCCCAACCTGCTGGTAATGTGTTGTGGGATTTGCCTGCCCCCAAAAATGGAATTCTGTGGCCTGAGGAGCAGGAGCTGATCCCTGTGAAAGGGTCCCATTCAAAGGGATCGCTCAGTGCTGCAAATCACAGCTGAGCTGACAGGAAAAAAAAACTGCTTTTCATGGCTGTGCTCATGTGACAGCTCTTTGTGGCTCATCAGATTTGTCCTGTGGGCAGGATCCCATCCCTGACTCCGACCTAAGGCATGGGGATTGTTTTTATGAATAAAAATAAAGGCCCTTCACTTCAGAATTTAGGGCAAAAGCTGGCAAATAGACAAACTTTAAACACCCCTTTTAAACTGATGAAGTTCTCAAGGGGCTAAATGTGCAAATTATTTTGGCAGGGAAGAGGTGTTGGAGTGATTCCAAGTGAACCAGACTTAATCTGAGCTGGGAGAACCTGCCTGGGGACCGAGGGGTGCCTGTTGTGGAGTGAATTCCATGGGAGAGAGCAGAAAAGGGGGGAAAAGCAGCCAGAACAGCAGGAAGAGGCTGAGTGGAGCAGCTGGGAGTGGGGAATGGAGCTGAGGGCAGAGGATGCACAGTGGTGGAGGTGTGGATTGTGGGATTCTGAGGGCAGGAGGATGGGAATGACTTGGTGGTGGGGATGACTTGGTGGGAATGACTTGGTGGTGTGTGCTGGTGCAGCTGGAGCAAGGAAACTGGGCTGGTGGAGAGGTTTCCCCCTGCAGTCATGCAGTGCTTGCCTGGCTGTGGCTGGAGCTCTGCCTTTGTGTGGTGTGAGGCAGAGACAGTTCTGGTGGAATTGTTTCAGCTCCTGCTTTAATCCAGTGCTTGTTTTTTCCAGGTGTTTCCAGCTCCTGTTATCCCAGGCTCAGGAATGGGGGGGAATTGCGTTGAGTTTCTGCAGGAGAAGCTCTCTGGGGTCAGCTGTGGCTCTGAGCCCCTCTCAGGAGGCTCACACCTCACACCTTGTCCCTGATGCCTGTGTTGCAGGTGGCCAAGGAGTTTGGCTTCAGGAATAATGGATTTTCTGTGTACACCAACCGCAACAGGACCGGCGAGATCACGGCGGCGCAGAACAAATCCCTCAACCTGCTCAAGATCAAGTGAGTCCTCACCACGAGTGGGGAGCTCTGCTTGGAGCTCCCAGAATGGGGAGAGTCACATCCCAGCAGTGCCAGCTCCCTGGGACTGGGGCTGTGCTGGAGTGGGGGTCACAGTGACACAGGAGAGGTGCTGGCTGTTCCTTGGGTCACTCCTTGGGCCATGTTTGCTGTGGGGAGGCTTCATCCCAGTTTTCCCTCCCTAATCCCTCTTTCACCTCTTTGTCCCAGCTTTCCTCATCCCCATCCCCACTTTGCTTCTCTCCAGCTTTCCCTACCCCATCCCCACTTTGCTTCTCTCATCCTCAGCTTTCCCTGCCCCATCCCCACTTTGCCTCTCTCATCCTCAGCTTTCCCTGCCCCATCCCCACTTTGCCTCTCTCATCCTCAGCTTTCCCTGCCCCATTCCCACTTTGCTTCTCTCATCCTCAGCTTTCCCTGCCTTATCCCCCCATTGCCCTCCTGTATCCCTGTTTTCACCCTTTCATGCCTGCTTCCCCTCTCTCACTCTCCTTTCCCTCATCCCAGCTTTCTCTCCCAAATCCTTGTTTTCACTCCTTCATCCCGACTCCCTCCTCCCTGTTTTTCTCTCAGCTTTGTCTCCTGCTGGAAGGGTTTGCATTTATTGCAAATAAAAGCAGGAAGAGGTGGCTCACAGAGCAGCTTCCAAGTGCCACCTGTGCTGGAATTTGTGCCACATTCCATGGAATGCCTGCTGGGAAGCACCTCCAGCCTCGTTGTCTCCCACAGCTCCCATAGCCCTGTGCTGTTTCCCACTTGCAGGCACGGGGATATGCTGTTCCTGTATCCCTCCAGCCCAGCTGGCTCCTCCTCAGAGACCATGGACACCTCTGTCTCCCAAAATTCCCGGCCTGGGGGGGCCCCCCAGGTGGTGGAAGATGAGATTGACCAGTACCTGATCAAGCAGGATGGGAAGATTTACCGGAACCGAGACCAGCAGCTGTAAGTGGGGGTGGCTCCTGCTCCTGCCCGTGGAGCTGGGGCTCACCAGAGCCTGGAACCTCATGGCCCAGCCCAGCAGTCAGGAAATTCCTGGGGGAGCTCCCTTGGCAAGGGAAAACAGCCCCTGATGAGCCCAGGGAGGAAGTAGATGCCCAAATTCCAGGTTTTTGGCAGGAAGGACTCACTCATTGTTCACATGGAGGAGACCCTGGTGCTTGTGCTCCTGGATTTTGTGCTCATAAAGCACTGGAGTTCTCTAGATTAGAATGGACATTCTGCATTCTTCCTGGGCAGAGTTAGATGAGGTACTGGTAAGGAATTTTTCCTGTGAGGGTGGGCAGGCCCTGGCACAGGGTGCCCCTGGATCCCTGGCAGTGCCCAAGGCCAGGTTGGATGGGGCTGGGAACACCCTGGGACAGAGGAATGGGATGAGCTTTAAGGTCCCTCCAACCCAAAGCATTCCAGGATTTGCTGTCCCAAGCAGGAGCACTCTGTGCCTTCAGACTCAGCCACTCCTCATAAAGGGAAACATGGAAGTGAAGGGGAGGAGTGGAAATATCCAGTGGCAGAGGTTTGGAAGGGGGACTTGGGTTCCTGCCTGCTCTGGCTTCCCTTCATCACATGTCTGCCTGACCTCTCCATGAAACCAGGAAGTCCCTTTTGCTCACAAAAATGCACCAAAGTCCAACTTCCCAAAGCTCTTCCTTGCAAGAGGCTTAGGGAAACAAAGCAGCTTCTCTTTGTGTAAAAACACAACAACAAGTAAAACCCACCCAAAACCTGCTCTGGTGCTGCTAAAACATCCTCTGTGGGACGGGGCTTTTAATTGCTCAGTGTTAATGAGCCAGTTGGGTCCTGGCCTGATGTCTGCACTGCTTGTGGCCTTGGGGCCTCTGGAATAAGACTCCTCAAAAGGTTGGAGGGAGAATTTTAAAGGCAGGAATTCCTGCTAAAGCAGAATGGTTTGCCCTTCCCCTTGGGGTTGTGCTCCATGTGGTTTGTCCTCAGTGCTGCAGCAATGAGGAAGTTGTGGAGAACCCTCCCTGACCTTCCCAGCTGACCATAAATGATGGGATGTCACATCACTGGAGCAATAAAGGCAGCCCCACCACTCTGGCAGAAATGTTGCCTTGAACTCGCCCACATTTTCCAGAGGAATTGATGGAGTTGTTCCTAGCAGGGAGCTGGGGCCCAGGGGAGGGTGTTGAGGATAAAAGGAGTTGTCTGGGCTGGTTCCTGCCTTGGGGAGTATGGATCAATCTCCATGAAGGATGCTGAGTGCTTTAGCAGCATTTAACTCTCCTTTCTGTACATTATCTGCCACAAAGCATCCTTTAAGAACCGCCTGCAACCAGATCCCATCCATTGTTTCCACGTCCCAACCTCAATGCTCCTCTGCTGGCCCCTTCCTTTGGAAACCAGCACTGACCTGGTGCTAGTTTAGGGTTTTTTTAAAGCAATCCCCCCCAAAAGGACATGTTTTCCCCTCTGTAACTCAAGCCAGCAGGACTTTATCTGCCTGATAAACACACACTTCCCTGGTTGTTCCTGCCCTGCCCGATAAAGGATGAACATTTTGGGTGGCTTTTTGTTAAAATCACCCTGCCACGGGGGGGATGGAGAATTGCTCAGAGCTCGTGTAGATCTTCCACACCAAACTTACTGCAGAGAAACTTTTACAGGCTGATTTTTCCATGATTAAATAAGATTCGTTCCTATTTCAATTTCCAGGTGAAATGAGATTTAACCCCAGTTCTCTCTCTCTCTGCCCAGGTGTCGCCACGGCCCCTTGGGCAAATGTGTGCACTGTGTCCCACTGGAGGTAAGAGCCCCAGAAAGGTGCTACAGGCTCACCCCAGTTCCTCCCAGTAGGAACAATTTTCCTAGGAATGGTGCCTGCCAAGAGGTGGCAGCTCCAGGCTGGAATCCTGCCCTGCACTGCCACAGCTGCTGGTTCTGGGATCACTAAAGCTCGAGGCCTTTGTGGCCCTGGGTTGATCCTGGTTAAAGCTGGTTTTCTGCAGTAATGAGTTTAACAGAAAGTGCTTCAAAAAAAGCTCCTTTCTCCCTCAGTCCTCACTTTTCCCTGGATTTTCTTGTTTTGTCCCCTCTCTCCTGGATCCCAGGACTTCCCAGTTTAACCACCTGGCACAGGGTGCCCACAGCAGCTGGGCTGTCCCTGGATCCCTGGCAGTGCCCAAGACCAGCTTGGACAGGGCTTGGAGCAGCCTGGGACAGTGGAGGTGTTCCTGCCATGGCAGGGCTGGAATGGGATGGGCTTTAAAGCCCCTCCCAACCCAAACCATTCCATGGTTGTCCAGGTTGGAGCAGCTTTAGTGACACCTCCAGAGGTGCAGGGCTGTGTAATTTATGGCACAAAGCAGCAGCCACCCCCCAGAGGGGATCCTGCTGTTCCAGGATGGCTCTTCCCCTCTGCTGGAAGTGCTCTGGGAGTCCTTGGCCGTGTTGGAACAGCTGGGCTCGTTGTTTGTTGTTAGATATTGAAAGGAAAAAACCTTTTGCCGTTGAGATTCTGATTTGTGGGGCCAATCTGTTCCCGGAGCAGGAGGCCACCATAAAACTCCCCGTTGTAAAGCTCCACTGTTTGCATCCCAGTAGTAGCTGCCTTGCAAATGAGCCTGAATTTCCTTGATTGCTTCCACATTGGCGGGGTTGAGTGTGGAACATGCATTTGCTGAGGGATCAGGGTGTTATCAGACAGGTGTGTGACCTGGCTCTGCTCTGTGCCGTGTTTTTGGCAGCCCTTCGATGAGGATTATTTGAACCATCTGGAGCCTCCTGTGAAGCACATGTCATTCCATGCCTACATCAGGAAGCTGACCGGAGGGGCAGACAAGTAAGGAAATCTCTGGGTTTAAGGGAATCTGGTTGGAGCTTTGGGTTTTTTTAACACAAATGAAAGTACAGACAGATCTCAGTGTTGGACATGAGGATTGAATGGCAAACGAAGGAGAAAAAAAAACACACTAAAAAGTTGAGGTTAGAAGGAAAAGGCAGGAGGGAAAAAATAAGTCACCTTTTTATTTTATGTCCCCAATTTATTTCTATTTTTTTCTTTTCCTGTGGCAATATGATTCCTTCCAGGAAACACTCCTGATGGGAGGGAAGGCCAGATGGAAGGAAAGAAGTTCCATAATTACACCAAGCTCCAAGCCTGTTTCTTAGACTTGGTGGACATAAGTTACACAGGGGTGTAGTCTTCTCCCTACTATTCCTCAATACCTTTGAGACTTTTAAAGTCTCTTTGGGAGATGCAGCTCAAGTCTATGACTTCCATTTGAAGGAAATTTCCCTTTCCAGGAAGCCTTGTGCGCATGAATGGAGGATTTGCTGTGGTGCTACAATCTCTTACTTCCCACAGACTCCATAAATGATTGCTCCAAAAACATTTACAGTGCTAACAGCAGCCTTTTCTTTCCCCTCTTCCTTTTCTTCCCCCTCTTCCTTTTCTTCTCCCTTCCTTCTTTTCTCCCCCTACTCATCCTTCTCCCTCTTCTCCCACCTTTCTTTCTTTCTGTTCCTTGTTTCTTTTCTCCCCTTCCTTCTCTTCTCCCCCTTCTCATCCTTCTCCCACTGTTCTTTCTTTCTTTCTGTTCCCTGTTTCTCTTCCCCCTTTCTCCTCCCTCCTCTCCCAGAGGGAAGTTTGTAGCCCTGGAGAACATCAGCTGTAAGATCAAGTCGGGGTGTGAGGGACACCCTCCCTGGCCCGAGGGGATCTGCACCAAGTGCCAGCCCAGTGCCATCACCCTCAACAGACAGGTGAGAGGAGCTGGGGTACCTGCCAGGGGACTTCCAAAAAAGCCAGCTAGGAGCACAAAGCCTCCAGGTGTCAGGGCAATCCTGTCCAGGTCTTCAGGCCTTGCCAAATGGGCTCCAAAATGTCCTGGGTCAGAATTTCCTCCCAGCATGAGGACTGAGCTAGCAGCATTGGTGAATCCTGCTGATAATCCCACTGGTTTTCCTCATGGGATCATCCAAAAGGCCACTCAGGTTCTGCTGTTTCCTCCTAAATTTCAGAGTCCTTTTCCTGCAGAGGTGGAACCTCCACCCTCTTGGGGTGAAGCCCCTGAGGTGCTGGGGGTGCTGAGCTCGTCCCACAGCCCAGCCTGAGCAGGGAGCAGTGCAGAGGGGTGGGAGCTGAGCAGAGGGAGGAGGGAGGGAGCCCCCAGGCTGCCCCCAGGCTGTGCAGGATCCAGCTCCGGAGGGTGGTGTGCGTCCTGGGAAGGGACCGGAGCCAGCGGAGGACGGCCTGACACTTGAACTTTGTCAAACAGAAATACAGGCATGTTGACAACATCATGTTTGAGAACCACACAATTGCAGATCGCTTCCTAGACTTCTGGAGGAAGACAGGGAACCAACATCTGGGATATCTGTACGGCCGGTACACGGAGCACAAAGACATCCCGCTGGGAATCCGGGCGGAGGTGGCAGCCATCTATGAACCCCCCCAGGTGAGAGCCAGGGCCCTCGGGGGCCACTCACAACTGGGGAACACACCTTTTTAGTTTGGAAAACCTCCCACAGTATTCCTAGCTGCAGGCCCACAAGGAAAACTGTGCTGAGAAAAGGTGAGACCCAGAGCCCTCAGTGCCGGCTCAGGATCAGGGAACGCGCAAACACCTTTTTAGTTTGTTGTTTCCAGCTGCAGCTCCCCAAGGAAAACTGTCCTGAGGAAAAGAGGACATGATTTTTGTCCTTAAATCACCATCCATTACAGCCAGAGAAAGAATTTTAAACCCCCATTTTGTCTTTTTGTTGTTTTTTACCCTCAGATGATTTCCAGGGTGACTGTAACTGCAGATTTCACTTTTAATCTTTCCTTGATTCCCGCTTTTCCAGCAGATTCTGTGCTAGGAAAAAACAGTTGCATCCATTGCTTCAGTTCCTTACCAGCTCTCTGGGAAAATTGAAGCAGCTTAATTAGATAGAATGAAGTCTAAATGGTTTGAAGACAAAATAATGGAGAGGCTGAGGATGGGTTTGGCTGGAGCAGCTGGAATCCCCACTAGGTGGGGCACGCCACCACTCCTCAGCCGAGTGCTCCTCACGTATTTCCTTCCTCCTCATGGTTTCTGCACGGCTGCCAAGTGAAATCCAACAGATTGTCAGTGGAAAAGGAACAAATGGCTCCTTGGGAGTGTGGCTTGAGAGCAGAGTGGCACAGGGAGGTCTCTGGGGTGACACCAGTATGTGGTGATGCCTGAGGGGAAGCCCAGATCTCTGCTCCAAGCCTCTGCCTCACTGCCCACAGTGGCTGCGCTGGTTTTTCCCCAGTTCTGTGTCACTAACCAGTGTCTGTTTGCTGCAGATTGGCACCCAGAACAGCCTGGAGATCCTGGAGGATCCCAAAGCCGAGGTTGTGGATGAGATCGCGGCAAAGCTCGGCCTGAGAAAGGTCAGGATGTGTCAGATCTCGTGTCTGTGTGTGGCAGGGAAGTGGTCAGCAATTTCCTCCAGCTCCATGGGGTTATCCAACACCCTCTAGGCTACCTAAATCTTGCTAAAGTGTCAGCAGCTGGTACATATTTAGGTCTGAAACCCAAATCCAGAGGGTTTTCCTGAGCACAGGCCCCTCACAGGGCTGTGTGGCCGCAGTAGCAGGGGCCAAGCAGCCCAAACTCCATCTTCCCATTCTTTCCCCTCCAACAGGAGCCATTCCAGGGAGCATCTCCCTGGGCAAGTGCTAATTTGGCCCAGATGGAGCTGGAGTTGCCTCTGTGCTCCGTTTCCAGGAGCAGGGGCTGCCCTTGGCTTGTGTTCCCCTCCTTGGTGCTGCAGGGAGTCAGTGGTGTGTGGGGTTAGGGGTGCAGGTCCCCCTCAGTTCCAGGCTGCAGTGATCCCATCAGAGTTCCTGATTTCCTGACAGCCCTCCAACCTGCCCTGCTGTTTTCCGGTTTGGGAGCAGCGTTGGTATGGTGGGAATGCCAGGAATGGGATGTACACAAACAAGATTTGACTTGCTGCATAAAAACCCGCCTGGCAGAAGGCTCAGTGCAGACTGTAAACATCTGGGGAGGACTTTGTTCTCTCTGATAAGATCCCACCCCTCGCCAGAGGCTGGAGCACAACTTCTCCAAGTGTTATTTATTTCCATGTTCTCCCATCAGATAGTTTTAATCCATGGGACTTAACACGTCACCAAGCGCTGGCTGCAGGCTTAGGTCTGCCTGGGCTCTGGGGGACTTGGGATCAGTTCTGCCTTGGAAGGGTTAATGCTGTGGGAGCTGGGGTTGGCACCTGGGTGGAGAGGGATCATGCCAAGGTGTGTGCCCATGTCACAGCTCTGTGGAAGGGTTGATGCCAAGGTGTTTGACACACGTCACACGTGTAGGAGAGGAGTCACTCCGAGGTGTGTTTGTACCACAAAAAGCAGGAATGTGCTTGCTGGGGTCAGTGATGACTCCAGTTTGGAATGAGTTACACTCCAGTATGAGCTTTCTCTTAACCAGGCTCAAACTGGGATTGTGTGAGAGGGTCAAGCTGGGGCCACCTGAGCTGCTCTGTCACCCCCAGGTGCCGGATCCTGCTCCAAACTCCCCGAAGGAAATGCTGGGGGTGGGAGAGGATGGTGCCACAGAGGCCTCTTGCAGCCTCCAGCTCTTTCCATGAAGAAATATTCCATAGTGAAACCTAATGCTGCAGGTGCCCTGGCTGGCCAGCTGGCATGCTGCTGCTCCTGGAAATGGGATTCCAAGGAGCAAGGCACAGCTGGGAGAGCCATTCCCTGCAGCAGTGTGCACAGGGCCGAGAGGAGCCAAGAACATCGTGTCCTGTGAGCAGAAAATGTCTGAGCTCTTCTGGTTTCCTCTTTCCTTCTTTTTTTTGTCCTTTTTTCCTTAAAGCAACGTTCTCCGTCCCCCCTTTGTAGGTTGGCTGGATATTTACTGACCTGGTCTCAGAAGACACACGGAAAGGAACCGTTCGATACAGCAGGAACAAGGTGAGATCCAGGTGTGACCCAGCAGATTCTCAATGAATTCCAGGTCCTGAGCCAGGCAGAGAGCTGAGCCAGGGCTGCAGGTGGCACTGGAGTTCTTGGGAGATGGGGTTTTCCAGGCACTTCTGAAGGAAGAGGAGCTGGAACCCTTGGAAATGTTAGGGATTGAGCAGTTTGGGAAGCAGGCAGAGCTGCTGGAGCCCTTCACATCCCTGCTTTGAGGAAATGAGGCTCATGAAATCATGGAATAGTTCAGGTGGGAAGAGACCTTAAAGCCCATACAATGCCACCATGGGCAGGGGTAGCTTCAGTGTCCTAGGGTGCTCCAAGCCCTGTCCAGCCTGGCCTTGGGCATTTCCAGGGATCCAGGGGCAGCCACAGCTGCTCTGGGCACCCTGTGCCAGGGCCTCGCCCTGCTCACAGGGAACAATTTCTCCCTGAAATCTCATCTATCCCTGCCCTTTTTAGGGCTAAGAAAACTCCAAGGAGTGGAGTGGGATATGAGGGACAAACCCAGTGAGGCAGAGTGACTCAGAGGATGTTCCCATGGGCTGGGCTTTGTGACACATACGTGGCTCAAACTTCGACCTCCACAGCTTCCTGTCCTTGTAAACCCAGTGATATCCATATTTGGAAAGTGAAACTTGGTTTTTCAAAAAAAAGAAGGTGTGTAGAGGTGGGTGGGACTCGACTGGGGCAGTCCTGAGGCAGCCCAGAGCTGGGGAGCTGACAGGTCACATTCTTGTCCCGGGCTCCTCAGCAGCTTTCAACGAAAGTGTGTTTTCCTGGGGTGTTGGTCGTTTTCCTTGGCTGCAGCTCAGGGAAACAGGCCTGGGCTACGTCACCTTGTCCTTTGGCTGATTGGAGTCCGTGCTCTCCCCTCAGGACACGTATTTCCTGAGTGCAGAGGAGTGCATCACAGCTGGCAACTTCCAGAACCAGCAGCCCAACATCTGTCGCCTCTCTCCCGATGGGCACTTTGGATCCAAGTTTGTCACAGTTGTGGCTACAGGTACAAACTGGCCTCAGCCCTCTGGGCTTCACCTGAATTACCTCTTGTTAGTGGAAGAATGTGCCAAAAATCATATGTCCTGCTCCCCATCTGTCCTATTTAACAAGGGGTTTGCTCTAGCAACTAAAATACTTCCTCATTCTTTGTTTTATCCTCTCTGCAATACTCACTCATTATTTATTTGCCTGGTTTTTCACTCCGAGGTGAAAGAAACTTACTCGAGGCTGTTTAAAGAAACTTACTCGAGGCTCAGCCCCACCTCTGTGACCCAGAAATCACTCTCTGCCTGCAGCCAGGGCAACAACTGTTGCTCACTTTTTATTTCAAATCCTTAAGCTCCAAATTCTGTTGCCTGGAAGCAGCAGTGCAGAACCACAACACACTCCAGAGTTATGGATTAGTTCCTCCTTCAGGAGGGATCTTTACCTCCCTCATGTTGCTGTCAGGGAAACCTGACAGGGAAAAAAAAAAATCTGTCAGGGGGAAAAAAATGTTTAGAAACATTTTTTGGCTGAGTAAAACAGAAGCTCCTGCAAAGTGCTTATGGTTAAAGCCTCTGGTTTTAACCATTTTCAGGGAGTCTCCAGAGGCACTGTAGATGGGCTGGGCTGGGAGGGGGGACACTGGCATGTGCTGGGAGGGCTGGAGTGTTCCCAGTTCACTCTGTTCTTCTCCATGGGATGACACATGTCTTCATTTAAACCTTCCCTGGAGCGGAATCGCTGGTTCTGGCTCTGTTTAACACAATGAAAAAACCCTCATGACTTCCAAATAACATCCAGAGTGAAAAGTGAAAGTGGGATGGGACATTGCCTGCCCTGAGCCTGGCTTTGTAAGGGTTCCCAGGGCCTTTTTTTCAGTGAAAAAAGCTCTTTTTTTAGTTAGCAGGCCCGTGCCTGTACGTTCCAGACTGCTAAACACATCCATCTCTCATTAAATATAGATCTGTATCTCTCTTTTATACGTTTATTTATTTATTTTACTTTTTTTTATTAAACAAGGTGTTTTACTGAGCAAACACACTGCATTCAGGCCTTCCCCTGTCCTGGTCTATGTTTAATTTCTAGGAGTGTTTGTTCTGGAGCAGTGAGTGATTGAGGTTACAGATCAAAGGGTAGAAAAGGAATATTTCCTCTTTGCTGTTCCAGCTAATTTCATTCTCCTCTGTTCAATCAGCCCAGCAGGTTCTATTTAAACACTTGAGTCCCTCTTTTTGTGCTGCAGAAATGTATTTGGATAGTTTGCCTCAACTTTGCCTTTAAATCCTCCACATGGATTAATTCCTATTCCCCCCTGAATTCCTGGCTTTGGAAATAGTAACGTTTTCCTACCATCTGCCTCCCTCCTCTCTTTCCAGTTTTATTCCAGTGACACATGACCTGATGTTGCTTACATTATCCAAATGAAAGTGCCAAACATGTGATCCTTCCATCAGCCAGGCTCCTAATTCCCAGTTTCCATGTCAGATTTCCACCAAACCATCCAGTACAGGCTGAGAAAACACTGTTCAGGCCTGGCATGGTCAAATGATCTGCAGCTCAGGGATTCTTGGGAGTGAAACAGGGCCACAGGAGCTGCATGCCTGAGTTTGGTTTGGAAAAGGAGGAGATACCTGCAGGGTAGTGGAGGGTGATGCTGTCAGGGCCCCCAAAAGGGCAGCTCCTCCTCCTTGGAGCTCCTGGCACAGCATCCCTGCTGTTCCCTGGGCTCTGTGCTCTTGGGATAGTTGTGGAAATGTGTATGGCTATAAAAATGTGGAGTTTAGAGGGAATTCTTGCTTAAAATTTTTGCCATGCAGCAGCACCAGCAACTTCATTTCGGTATTCATCACTGTTAGATTTGTGTTTAATCATGGACTCTTGGAATTGTTAAGGTTGGAAAAGAGCTCCAAAATCATGGAGTTCAACCTTAGTGCTGCTCTTCCAGAGTTACACCAGGGAAATCACCCCTATGCAGGATTTTCAGGAGGAATTTCTTCACGGGAAGGGTTGTGAGACAGAGCCCCCACCCCTGCAGGTGACCAGGCATGTTGGCCTGGGTGACAACGTGTGGATCAGTCACAGATCAACCTCAGTGACCCAGGGTTCTTTAACCATGCTCTCCTCCTGCAGGTGGTCCTGACAACCAGGTGCACTTTGAGGGGTACCAGGTGTCCAACCAGTGCATGGCGCTGGTGCGGGACGAGTGCCTGCTGCCCTGCCGGGACGCGCCCGAGCTGGGCTACGCCAAGGAGTCCAGCAGCGAGCAGTACGTGCCTGATGTCTTCTACAAGGTGAGGGCTGAGGGCCTGGCCAGCTCTGGGATGTGCCCCTGGATCCAAGCACTGATCCTGAGGAGCAGCAGGGAGAATTTGGACCCGCTCTGGATGCACAATACTCAATGCGGTGGAGTCGTGGAATGGTTTGGGTTGGGAGGGACCTTAAAGCTCATCCCATTCCATCTCTGCCACCTTCCACTATCCCAGGTTGATTCAAGCCCCATCCAACCTGGCCTTGGACCCTTACAGGGCTAGGGAAGTCACAGGTTCTCTGGGTAAACTGCCAGGGCCTCATCTCCCTTACAGGAAGAATTCCTTCCCAATATCCCATCCATCCCTGCCCTCTGGCAGTGGGAAGCCATTGCCCCTGTCCTGTCACTCCACCCCTTGTACAAAGTCCCTCTCCAGATTTCTTGGAGCCCCTTTAGGCACTGGAAGAGACTCTCAGGTCTCCCTGGAGACTTCTCTAAGTAAATATCTCCAGGTGAATACCCCCTCCTCTGGACTCCACCAGCTTCATGTCCTTCCAGTGCTGAGGAGCCCAGAGCTGGAGGCAGCTCTGCAGGAGGGGTCTTGGAAGGACATGAGGTGTCACTGCTGTCCCTGCCTGCTGCACTTGGGGGTTGCTGGTGATGGATGGAATGTCATTATTCCCTTGCCAGTTGTTCTGGAGCCCTCCAGCCCCTCCTGTGCCTGCATGGCCAAGCTGGGAGCTCTGGATCAGGCTCCCTGCGGATGCCGATAGCGCTGCCAGCCCAGGGCTCCTGGTGCCCCATGAGCAGGGACAGAGGAGTTAATTAATGGCACTGCTGGCTGGCTAATTAGCCATCCATCACCCCGTGTGTTATCTCCTTCCTGCCCTGTCTGCTCCTGCTGCCTGTGGTAAAGCTGTCCTTTAAAGAGCACGGGACAAGGAAAGCTGCCTTTGTTTGGGAGGAGTGGAATGAGGCGAGTGGGAATGGAGCTGGTCAGGGTGTTCCTGCATGCCCTGAACCTGGGACTGGGAAGTGCTGGTTTCCCTCTGAACCTCCCTGTGCCAGATTGCTGGCTGGCCTTGACCTCACCTGGAAACAGGGAACACCTCTGGGCTGAATCCAGTGCTGAAGAGGGAGAGCAGATGGAATCCTGCTCTCTTTGGAGCAGGCAGCTTCCTCCTAGGGGCTGATAAGCCAGGGCTGATCACAACCCAGCAGAGCTGGGTGTGCAAAGGTTGGCCCTGAATGTGAGGAGGGTGAGATCATCTCCTGGCATGCCCCCATCCCACTGTGGAGCAGCCCAGGCCGTGCCACACTGGGGCAGCCTCGCAGGAGGTCCTGCAGGTCTGTGGCCCACATGTGGCCCACCCGGGGTGCTGGGAGCAGCAGGAAGCCAGTGGGTGTTCCCAGAAGGGCTTCACTCCCATCTCTAATCTGAAGCAGGGAGATAAACAAAATGGGAACGGATGGCTCCAGCCTTCCATGGAAATTTCCATCATGCACTGATTCACTGGGTCGGGCTGCAGCTGATTTCATGTTTCAGAGCTTCTCTCCCTGACTGCCCTTTCCACGGAGCGCTCGAGGATGGCCCCGCCGGGTGGGATTCTCCCTCAGCCTCCAACAGACTTGGCTCTAGGATCCCTCAATTATTTTTGAATGTTCTTAAATCTGTGGAAAGCTTAGTCACTCCTGGCTTGGGAAACCTTTGGGGTCCCATTAAATGTGCAAGGCTTGAGATCAGAGACACTACCTCATCCTGGGATGGTGACAACAGCCGTGTCCGAGCCCCGGGGAACTCCGGGAGGAGCAGGAATATGGTGGCACAGGATGGAATCTTTGGGGTCCAGTACCTTGCTCTCCCTTTGTCCCCAGTCTGTGATGTGGGGTTCCCCTCTGTGCTACCCCCCCTCAGCAAGTTTTTGGGAGAAAGCTGCACTTTGGAGTTGTTGTTTCCTCTGGGACTGTGCAGAGGAAGGTCCATGTGCGTTCCCATACAATATCCAAGTATTCATCTAAAAAGAGCTTTAGGATGAAAGGAGCTCTACAAATTAACTCTAATTGGATGAGGACCAGGAGGCTGATGTTTGTGGAGTGTGGATGTATTTATAGAACAGCCAGATGTGAGGCAGAACCCGTGGAACTCAGATCTGTCCGAGGGTGGATTCACCTCCAGCTTGTGAATGGGAAAAGGGGCTGCTTTTCTTCCATGGAAATGGGACAGCTGGTGGCACTGGCATTGTCCTGGGGTTTTCCTGAGCTTGCAGCTGGGTAGTTTCTGTATTTCTTTACCATTCCCTTTATGTTGGCCCCTGGCCTGCTGCTCCGAGGAGCCACCCCCATGGAATTGGCTTTGGACACGCAGCCATTGCTGTCCTGGCTCAGGAGGGGAGAGGGGAGAGCTCTGCCCCAGTGGGGAACTCAGGGGGTTTAGGGACTGTGAGAACAAGTTCCTTTGCTCTGAGGTGCCTCCCCAGGTAAGATTAGCCAGGAGGAAAAAGGGATAAACGGATCCCTGCCGGCCTCCAGGCGTGTCTGGGAAGCATCAGGGCCCAGCACTGGTTCCAGCTGGAACAGGGCATAACCAGCACATGCTTGGCCAGCTCAGCACACAGAGCTCAGGAAGGAGTCCAGGATGTGCAGACATGGACACAGATTGGGATAAGGACCCTGTGAGTGAAGATGATGATGCTGCAATGGCCACTTCACCCCGTTTCTGAGCTGGATGAGGGTGAGCCCAGCTGAATATTCCACGCGATTTTCCATCCTGTCTTCTGTCCTTGAACAGCCTCCTCTGTCCATCTGGTTTTAGGAAACAGCTGGATTGATTTGGATTTCATTGAGAATGTGCCTTGGGTTGATATTCAACACTGGGGGAGTGCTCAGGGTGCAGCTGGGGGATCCCTCCCTGGGCTGCTGCACCCCGTCCCAGCTGTCCCTTCCTCCCAGTCCACTGGAACTCTGCAGTGCTGAACTGCTCCACCATTAACTTCATCAACTGTGGGAAGAGATTCCTGATGTTTTACAGGCGCTTTAAAACTCCTGGATAATTGGATTTGGGGGCTGGCTGGCTTTGTCTCTTATCACAGGTATTTGTGACAGCTCAGCGCAAACACGATGTCATCGTCATCCTCACAGTGAATTGCATTTTCCAGCTGCCTTAACATCCCCCCAGAGTTCCTTTAGGATGGTTTGATGTGCCTTCAGAGTTTATTGGGATGGTTTAACATTCCCCCAGAGTGTCTTTGGGATGGTGTAAGACAAAGGCCCTTTACACGCGCTGTGCAAGAGCCCTTTGCCCTCGAGTCCCACACGTGCTCTGAGCTCTCCTGCGGCTGAGCCACGTCTGAGCCCTGGCCTGGCACCAGTGACACGTGTCCCATCCCTCCCTGGGACAACCCAAGCCAGGGCCCTGCTTTTATTAGAGCCCAGCAGGACCTCTGAGGCAGGCTGTCCTACCATGGCATTGGAAATCCTCTTCCCAGGGAGAGCCAGGCTGCGGGGAGTGTTCACTGACGGGGAAGGACTTCCCTGGCTGCCCTCCCACCAGCTCATGAGCCGCCTTAGCCTCAAATGTCCCAGCTGCTCCGGGGAGGAGGATGCTGGATTAGCTCAGCAGGAGTCTCCTGGGAAGGGTTTCAACTCTCCCTGACCTGTCACTTGCTCTTGGAGAAGTCACTTGGTTTCTGCGCCTCGGCCGCGCTGCCCGTGCGAGGGGCAGGACTGCCCGGGAAGGCGCCTGCGAGTCAGCAGAGGGAAGAGCAAAGCTGGGATTTACTCACACATGGAAGGACAGATGGCTGCCGAGCTCTGCCGTGCCTTCAGCAGAGGGAGCAGGTCGGGAATAACGGCGTGGGATGCGGGATGCTCACGGGACGGTGACAGCGTGGGATGGTGACAGCAGCGTGGGATGGTGACAGAGGGGATGCTCACAGCTGTCCTGGGACGTGGATCCTGAGCCTCCCTCCTGGCTGGCAGCTCCCCTCACCCTCCGTGGGTAATCCTGAGGCCACCCAGAAGTTTTTCCATCCTGCTGAGGTGTCTGTGTTCCCACCCTTTTCGCTGTTCTCCCTCACCCCTGTGCAGCTCCTGCCTCCAACAGTGGGCTGAAGGGCTCTAATCCCTCCCCTCCACTGGGGTGATGCATTGTCCCGACCCTCCAGGCCTTGCTGCTGGATCTTTGTCCTGAAGCCAAATGCTCCTCACTCCATTAACCCCTTCCTGGCCTCCCTTTGGAGCTGGTGCCATGGGCTTTGGGGGTCTCAGGCTGCAGCCAATAACAGGATGCTGGGAGGGTCCTGGTGATGCCGAGCTCAGGAGAAGGATCTTTCTCCCAACAATCCCAAGTTGATGTTCATGAAGACCTTTAAAATATAATTAAATAATCATGGTGGTGGGAGAGGAATGTTGGGGTTTGGGGGGACTGTCCTGTCAGGATCAGGACCTGTCCTCGGCTCAGGGGGAGCAAAGTTCCAGTCTGTGGATGTCTTGGAGGCCTCAGCAGCATGCCATGCAAAAGGAGGCATTTAACATGGAAATCCCCAGAGGGGGAGATTAAAGCCAACAGGTGCTGGAAAAATGTTTCTGCATATTAGAACTTAATTAGATTGGAAAATAAATTCCAGATGGGCTAATTATGCGTGAGTTGTTGCAGGTCCCTTCATGCAAGGGCAGGATTGTGTTTGGGAAGTTGATTGGATCTGATTCCTGTCTCTTGTGGTATCACTGAGATCTAGAAGCAGGTTGGCTCTGGGGTCCTGTGATCTCCCAAAAAAAGGCTCCACAGCTCCTCCTGCTCCTGTCGGAGCCAGAGAGATCTGAGGCCACAACCTGTCATGTGCGAGGAGCAAAGATCCTTATCGGGATTGCCTTTCAAAGGCGCTTCAAAGACTGGAAGGGAGATTTTTTACAGAGGGAGCAGTTCCTGGGGACGGGGTGCTGGGGGAGGGGGTCGGGAAGGGAAGGGGGGCTGTGCCTGGAGGGGAGCAGCGTGCTGGAGCCTGCTGGGGCGAGGTCTGGCTGGGAGAGGGGTGGTGCTGGCTGCTGCTCCGCATAGCTGTGCTGTGTAAACACCGGGGAGAGCGGGGGAGTGGTGTTCTCCGGGAGAAAACACGGCTGGGAGAAAGGGGAGGGAGTCCTGGAGTCAGCCGTGGGCAGCAGGGCTCTGCATGGTGCTCCCTGGCTCAGCCCATGGAATGCTGCTCCCATCCCACACGGGAAGGGCAGGGCTTTGTCACCTTTGGGGGGGTGACAGCTCCAGATCCACCTTCCACCACCGAGAGCCCATGGATTGTCCAGTGCAACGTCCCTGCCTGGGAATTATGGGCGTGTGATTTATGTGGGGCTCCATGAATGATTTATGCCACGTTAAGTGATGATTTAGGGAGAAAACACAACCCCCTCGTACGGAATCTTTAATGAAAAGTGTCAGTTCTCCGGGATTTATTTCCGAAGCGGCGTTTGAACCCGGCGTGTTTGACATCAATCACGTCTAATTGTCAGGTTATGATTAATGAACATATGCCGGCCGTTTGTCTGCCTAATTAAACTTTATGTTCCCTTCGTCTGGCAAAGCAAAACAAGTTTACGCCATGGGATGTGCTGGTTCCAAGGGTCTGGGTGCGAGGAAGTGCCTGGATTCCCAATTCCCAGATGAAGAGTTGGTTGAGGCACTCCTGGATTTGCAAAAAGGGAAGTTTGCCTCAGCTGAGGAGGCAGAGGTGACCTGTCCCTCTCTTTGAGATGGAGCTGCTGCCTAAATGGCATTTAAAATCATGGAATCGTGGGATACCTGCAGTTGGAAGGGATCATGGAGTCCAACAACCCCAAGAATCCCACCTTTACACTCCATGGATAATTCCAAGCCTCTTTCTAGTAGGAGACAAGCCCAGGATGGTTCGTGACTCTGCACTCTCTTGGCTCACAAGGAAACAGAGATCCTGATTCCAGAGATGCTGGAATTACAGAGATCTCCAGCCCCAGGGAGCAGCAGGGAATTGGGCAGCCCTGCACCACCCATCCAGGTTCTTTTGCACATCCTCAGTGATCTGCCAGAGCACAGGATTCTGCAGGAGCATCTCCAGGGCAGGATCCCTCGGGCTTCACACCACTTCCATGCTCAGGAATAATCCAACTCTTTTTCTTTCAGGACATAGACAAGTTTGGGAACGAGATCACCCAGCTGGCTCGCCCGCTCCCGGTGGAGTACCTCATCATAGACGTGAGTATTCCCTGCACGTGTTTGCTTCCCACTGGAGATGCTCAAACTCCTAACCCACCTCTGCAATTCCCACTGGAGGGGATTCCTGAGACACGTTATCCTCCTCTGCCTCCTGCTGCCAGGCATTGCTAGCAGGGAGGTGGCTGCCCTGCTCCGTGGGGTCGGTGTGCTGCCAGGAACACATTTGTTTTCCAGGAAAACACTGCCTGGTGCCTTATCAGGGCTCTGAGCTGGCCCAGAGCCACATGGCCGGGAAGCAGCAGCCCCACGGACCCGTGTCCCGGGCACTGCCTAATGAGGAAACTCCAGAGCAGCAATTAGGGATCCATCTCCTTTGAGTGACTCAGCAGGTTGTCCAGAAATGCCTTTTCTTGGAGGAGGGAATTCACTCTGGCACGGCTTGGCCCGAGCAGAGCCGCTGCCAGGCACAGCACAGCTCAGCCCTGAGGCTGGGAAACAAAGTTACAGTGTGGAAGGCAGGAAAGCAAATAATTGGGATGCCAGATGATACTGCTGGAGTTGGAGGTGGTGCCAACAACTATTAGATCCACCTGGAGCAGCCTGTCGGGTCCAGCTGCCCCTGGCACAGGCAGTGCCAGAGCACGGGAATTCCTGCAGGAGTGAAGGCACCTGTTCCTGGGACACCTGGGGTGTCATGGGATGAAAACAGAGGGTGGGAATGTGCATTAGGATCCCCCCAGGGCCTCCCTCCAGCAGCAGCTGCCTGGCACAGGGCACAGCTGTGCCAGGATTGCTGTATCCCAGTGACCTATGCAGAGAGGGATGCTCTCCATGGCATCTGTCAAGACCAAACCCATCATGTCCCTCCAGCTTCCTTAGAAAGGGAGCTAAGGGTTGTGGTGGTGGAGTATCACTTTAAATTAAATTAAAAGCCATCAGATCTCTGCAGGATCCCTCACTGTTTGGCTGAGCTGGGATCATAGCCGTGGCTGTTCTCAGCTATCTGGACTTGCTTCCCATATCCCACTGGTCTCTGATTATCCTTCCTTGGAATTTTCTTTTTTTTTTTTTTTAGATTACTACAACTTTCCCCAAGGATCCAGTCTACACTTTTTCTATTTCTCAAAACCCATTCCCCATCGAGAACCGCGATGTGCTGGGAGAAACTCAGGTGAGGGGAGATTCCTGATGGGATTCCTGGGTTCCCTGGGGCTGGGCTCTGCCTCCCTCGTGCTCGCTGACATCTGCAGAGGCACAGCTGTGCCCTCACGTCACCCCTTCCTGGCTCAGCCTGCCCAGGTCCTTCCTGCACGGAGCAGTGTCTGCATGCCAATGCCGGCTGCCGGCCCGTGCTGAGCTCCTGCCACATCCACGAGGGGATCAGGGCTCCCTGTGCCTGCCAGGCAGCTCCAGAGGGGCCAGGGGACTCCAGCCCCATGGTGACAGCACAAACCTGCTGAGACCGGGCTCTGTTCCTGCTCCCTTCTCTTCCTAATGGAATCCTTAAGCACAGAAAGCTGTTCCTGCAAGAGGTCAAGGCAGAGGATAGGATGGGATGTCCTCTTCTCCCTCTTTTCTGTAGGAACAAGGCTGGAGTTGCCTGGCTCCCCCTCAGCACCTCTTGGATCTGAGATCACCTCTGTGGGTGCTGGGGTTGCTCAAGAGGAGTTCCTGTGGGCCCAGAGAACATTTTTCCTGGAAGTTGTTAGCTGGGATTCAGTCAGCAGGGTGGGGATCTGATTTTGGGAATGTCCCTGCAGACGATAGCCAGAGGGACAGGAATATCTGTCAGTGGATCCAAATAGGAATTGACTTCTCTTCATTACTGTCCCCTCTCCCCAGGACTTCCACAGTTTGGCCACATACCTGTCCCAAAATACTTCCTCCATTTTCCTAGACATCATTTCCGATTTCCATCTGCTCCTCTTCCTGGTCACAAACGAGGTCATGCCTCTGCGGGTACGTAACGGGGCTGGGAGGGTCCTGTCCCCACACCATCCCCCCATCCCCGGGCCCCCAGCCCCTCCAGGGGTCCCTCAAGAGGGTGGAGGTGACTGTTCTGCCATCCCATGACCCTGGGCAGGGCCTTGTACTGGCTCTTCCCGACCAAGCTGTTGGGAGAAGGTTTAAAGGGTTTTAAAACCTTTTTGAAACACTAAACACAAAGCCCTGAGCTGCTGGGAGCACTGAGGGGGGTTGTTGTCCGCATGATCCCAGAGCCAACTTGGCTGCAGCTCCCAGAGCTGGAAATGTTTTAAAAATTATCTCAGAGTCAAGAATTCGGTGGGAACAATGAGGAGATCAGAGCCCCCGGAGCTCAAGGCCAGCGAGGTCCTGGCTGTGCAGCTCTGCTGCCCTTGGCCGGGCACCGGGGCCTGGCGGCTGCCCCGGAGCTTCCCGGGGAGATGCAGCTGGGCCGTGTTTGCCAGAGGCCGCGCATGTGCGAGGCAGCCGGGATGACCGTGGGCAGCTGGAGATCAGGATGGGAACAGGGATGGGGCTGGAGTGCTCCAGCGTGGAGGGATTGCTCCTCTGGAAGGTGGGACTGGCCTGCAGTGCAGGACACTGGCCCACAGGGGTAGGGAATAACTCTGGGAGCAGAGGAAAGGAGCGTTTGGGGTGTTGGGATCTGTCTGAATGCTGGGGTGCAGAGGGATAGGGAAGGATGTTGGGAAAGGGGGAACAGCTCACATTCAGGGTCCTGCCTGGCACTGGAGTGCTCATTTCCCACCTGTGACTTCCAGGACAGCATCAGCTTGTTGCTGGAAGCCGTGAGGACCAAAAATGAGGAGCTTGCACAGACCTGGAAAAAATCAGAGCAGTGGGCGACCATCGAGCAGCTCTGCAGTAAGAGGGGGGTCCCTGGGGCTGGGTGTCCCTCAGGGAGGGGTGTCCCTTGTCCCTTGGCCGAGCTGCCTTGGGAGCTGCTCCCAAGCTGCCACAGGGGCTACAGGAGGCTTGGGGGGAGGAGGCTGTTCCTTGGTCACAGGATCCTGGAATAGTTTGGGTTGGAAAGGATCTTGAAGTTCATCTTCCAGGTTGCTCCAAGCCCCATCCAAGCTGGCCCGGAGCAGTTGCAGGGCTGGGGCAGGGCTGGCGAGGGGGCTGCAGGGTGGGCTGTGCAGCAGGATGCACTGCCCCGGGCTCTCTCCCACAGGCACGGTGGGTGTCCCTCTGCCGGGACTGCAGGAGTACGGCGCCATGGGGGGCTCGTCGCACGCCGTGGCCGCGGCCATGTGGCCCTGCCAGCACTGCACCTTCATGAACCAGCCGGGCACAGACCACTGCGAGATGTGCAGCCTGCCCCGCTCCTAGCCCCGCTCTGCCCGGAGCCAGCGGAGCGGCGCCTGTCCCTTCCCTCTCCTCCCTGCAGCTTCCAGCCCGGGCTGTGGAGCCGGGCACGGGTGGCTCCAGCCCCCCGGTTACTCCTGGCTCCCTTCTGGGGGCTCCCAGCCTGGACAACCAACGCTTTCCTCAGCCCGTGCCTGGGCTGGCCCCCCACCGCCCTCAGCTGCTGCCAGCCTGCCCTGGGGGAGCTGGGGGGCTTCGGGAGCTGCCCGTGCCCGCTTCCTACCCAAGGGGAGAGGGAGGCTTTGGCATCTCCCTGCCCGTAGCTTTGCTCTCATTCCCTGCCCGCCTGAGTGCCTGGATCCCGGCAGCTCCGGCACTGACCGTCCCCGGTGGCATGGGCAGGTGGCTGTCAAGTTCCCAGAGCAGGACAGGCACCCCTGGACACCGAGCATGGGGCGGGCACGTGCCAGCTCATGGCTTGGCACTGCTTGGTGAGCTTTGGCACCCCGTGGGGGCTGCGGGAGGGGCGTCCCCTCCGGGTGCTGTGTCCCCCCACTGTGCATGGTTGGGCTCCCAGGGAGGGGTTGCAGGGCAGCCACGTAACTGGGGCACCCACCTGGCTTCCATCGTGCCCTGGGAGCCAGTCCTGCATTGGTGCCTTCCCATCCCTCTGGAGCGTGTCCTGGCCGGAGCTGGGGCTCGGGGGTCTTGCCCCCCAGCCTCCCTTCAGCCCCCAGCTGGGGCTGTCCTGGGCACTCCTGGGCAGGGGAGAGGGGCAGGCGGATGCTGGAGGGGCTCAGCCTTCCTCTCACAGGGCCTCTGACCCTCAGACCCATCCTGGAGCTCCCCAGCCCTGGCTCTGGTTCACTCCTGGGGGCAGCGGTTCCAGCACTGCCCTGTGTCCCCTCATGGGAGGGGTCCAGAGGACCTGTCCTGCTCCAGGACAGCACTGCCCAGACCCCAGTGGGGCAGGGACCCCCCGCCCCTCGCTGGGGCTTTCCAAAGGCTTCATCCCAAGGCCCGGCTCTGGGCTGCGGTCGCTTTTCCCCTGGGTGTGCTGGGGTTTGGGGGTGCAGCGCTGGGAGCACCCGGGCCGGGCTGGGCTGACCCAGGCGCGGGGGCTGCAAGTAACGTGGAATAAAAGCACCTCAAACCAGAGCCTCCTGCACTCTGTCACCTGTCCCTGGGGTGCTCCACATTCCTAACGGGAACGGGGAAATGCTGTACCCCACTGTGTGCCTCCTTCACCTGGGTGAGGATGGGGCTGGGATGCTCCGTGTTCCCAGTGGAATCTGGGGGACCCTGTGTCCCACTGGTGTCTCCTGCACTCTTGTCACCTCGGGTGGGGCTGGGATGCTCCGTGTTCCCAGTGGAATCTGGGGGACCCTGTGTCCCACTGCTGTCTCCTGCACTCTGTCACCTCGGGTGGGGCTGGGATGCTCTGTTCCCCATGGGAATGTGGGGACACTGTGCCCCAGCACGGTGCCACCACTGCTGTGTCATCTCTGCCAGGATGGGACCAGGATGCTCCGTGTTCCCAACTGGAGCAGGGGGACACAGCCCCTCCGCGCTTTGCCACCTGCCGGGACGCTCCTCATTCCCAGCGGGACCCGGGGCCGTGCCACCTGCCCTCCATCACCGCCGGGCCGGGCCGGGCCGCTCCGCATTCCGCCGGGGCCGTGTGTCCGAGCTGCTGTCCGCGGTCTGTTTGCAATCAGCCCCGGAGCCGCGTGCGGCCGGGCCCGGTGCCAGCCCCAGGCTGGAGAAGGGGGAGCGGGAGCGGCGGCAGCCAGAGCCGGGGAGCGCAGCCCGGCGAGCGGCCGCGGCAGCGGGACCGGGGAGGTGGCACCTGCCCTGGGGAGGGACGGCGGCCCCGGGGGACGCGGGGGACACGGGGACATGGCCCGGCTGCTGCTCCTGCTGCTCCTCGCGGCTCTGGGCTGCGCGGCCAGGCCGGGCCGGCGGCCGGCGCCGTGGGACGATGGAGCGCTCGGTAATTCCATTCCCACCCTCCCCTCGGGACCCCTTCCCACCCGGCTGTGGGGCCGGGCTCGGGGCTGGGTGCTCCTGGGGGGCTGCTCGTGGTCCCAGCCCGGCCCCTCCAGCCCAGAGACCCCCGGCGAGGGGCTGCGCCAACCTGACGCTGGTGCTGGACAACTGGAAATTCGCCATCACCTCCCAGCTGAGGAACCTGCTGCTGTCCGACCACCAGACCGTGCTGCCCGACTACGGCCGGTGAGGGGCCGGGGGATCCGGGGGGGGGTATTCGGGGTCCCTCGGGGATTTCTGGGGGTCCCTGCCCTCACGGCGCCGCGCCCGCAGGATCCCGGCGCTCTCGGGGGCCCTGGACGAGCTGTACCGGGATTTCCGCGGCCTGAAGGAGCAGCTGGGCCGGCTCTCGGATCGCTTCGCCCACCTCGAAGCCTCCGTGGAGCAGCTGAGCCGGGCCCGGGGCGCTGCAGGGCCCCCGCGCAGGGGAGGGGTCCCCCAAAACCCCCGGAGGGCCCCCGGGACCCCGCAGTGAGCGACCCCCGCCCGGCCCCGGGGCTCGGCCAGGCTGGGGGACAGGGGCAGGGCTGGGGGGCTCAGACCAGGCTGGGGGACAGGGGCAGGGCTGGGGGGCTCAGCCAGGCTGGGGGACAGGGGCAGGGCTGGGGGGCTCAGACCAGGCTGGGGGGACAGGGGCAGGGCTGGGGGGCTCAGACCAGGCTGGGGGGCTCAGACCAGCCAGGCTGGGGGGACAGAGGCAGGGCTGGGGGGCTTAGACTGGGGACATCACTTTGCGGGGGGGGGGGACAGAGACATCACTTGGGGAGGCTCAGGCTGGGGGTCTCAGGGTCATCGCTTGGGGGTCTCAGCCAGACTTTGGGGGTCCATCCCCGTGGGTCAGGGTCAGCTCGGGGGGGGGGTCTCTGCCTCCCTCGGGGGTCGCACCCGGCCCCCCTCTCTCTCTCTGTATCAATAAAGCCGCTGTCGCCAGCACCGCCTCGCTGCTTTCTCCCACCGTGCCGGGATGGCGGGGGGGTCACTCATGGGGCGGGGGCTCCTCCCCTCCCGGTACCGATCCCCGGGATGAGGGGGTCACTCATGGCTGGAGGGGGGGTTCCTCCCTCCCCTCCCGGTACCGACCCCCGGTACCGCCCCTCCGCCCCGCGCCGCTTTACGGCCTGTCGTAAACTCCCCCCCGCCCATTGCGGCGGCCGCCGCGCAGCCGTAAAGCGGAGCCGCCCGCGCCCCCCGCCCGGTACCCGCGGCCCCTCCGGGAGGGACTGGGGGGGGCGGGATGGGGGGGAGAGGGGCCGGGGTTTGGGTGGGGGGCTGTGGGCTGGGCGGGGGTGGGGCTGGGGTGGGGGGCTGCCGGGGGAGCTGGGCTTGGGGGGGCTGGGGGGGTCTCAGTACGGGGGGGGCTGTGGGACAGGGTCTGGGGTACATGGCCTGTGATATGGGGGGGGTCGGGGGGGCGTCTGGGGTACAATGACTGTGATGTGGGGGTATCTGGGGTGGGTCTGGGGGGTCCGGGGTACAAGGCCTGTGATGTAGGTAGGTCTGGGGTACAGTGACTGTGATGTGGGGGTGTCTGGGGTGGGTCTGGGGGCTCCGGGGTACAAGGACTGTGATGTAGGTGGGTCTGGGGGGGTGTCTGGGGTACAGTGACTGTGATGTGGGGATGTCTGGGGTGGGTCTGGGGGTTTGGGGTACAAGGACTGTGATCTGGGGGGGTCGGGGGGATCTGGGGTTCAAGGACTGTGATGTAGGTGGGTCTGGGGGGTCTGGAGTACAATGACTGTGATGTGGGGGTGTCTGGGGTGGGTGTGGGGGGTCTGGGGTACAAGGCCTGTGATGTGGGGGGCTCTGGGGGCTGTGGAGGGGGGAATGGGGGGCCTGAGGTTGATGCTTGGGAGAGAGCTGCTTGTGGGGCTGGGCCTGAGGGTCTCATTTTGGGGGGGAGGGGTCTGCAGGGCTGTGTCAGCACACACTGCCCACCTCTCAGGGGTCCCGGCTCAGCCCCTCACACCCTCGGTGCCCCTTCCCCACGCCCCCAGGCCGGCACCATGGCGCAGGTGGGGCACAGGGTGGATTACCTGGCCGGATTCTGCTGCCCGGTGGGGGGGCTGGTGGCGGGCAAGCCGCGGGTGCTGTGCCACGAGAACGAGATCTACCTCTCCAACGGCACCGAGTTCGTCTACGTGTACGACCAGGAGGGCAAAGTGCTCAAGGTGAGGGGCTTGGCGGGGGGGTGGGGGTTCACTGTGCCCCCCATCCCGTGGGGACACCCCATTCCCTGTCCCTGGATTCCCTCTGTCAGCATCCAACAAACAAACCCTACAAGCAGCACCCTTTGCTGTGGGGTTTGTTGGGGTTTGGGGGTGCTGCCAGCTGGCCCCACTCCCAGTCCTGCGGGACACACAGACTGCACAGGCTCATTCCCCCCAGCACAGGGGCTTCTGTCCCCTCTCCCCCCAGGCCTGGCTGCTGTCCCCGCTGTCACAGCGCCCTGACTGACACGCTGCTGCCTTTGTTAATTTGTTCTGATTACCATTTCTAAGAAATCCACCGCTGTACGAGCGGGATCTGCCTCCCACACTGCGCTCCCGCTCGGCAAAGTAGAGCACGTACCCTGCTCCCTGTTTTCCTTCCCCTCAGGGAGCGGGAATGACAGGCTGCCTCAGCCCCTCTCCCACCCCCCTGCCCGGGAACACCCAGCTGGGTGCTGCCCGGGGATCCCTTTGTCCCTGGAAGCCGCTTTGGATCCCCCTCTGCAGGGAGCCGCCTCGTCCCTGCCGCCCCTGCGGGTGCCGTTGGAGGTGACATTTGGTTGTGTCCCCCCTGCCAGGCTGTGTTCCGCTGTCCTGATCAGGTGTGGCACGTGGAGCTGCTGCCCCAGCCCCGGCAGCTGTACATCCTGTGTGCCCACAGCGGGATCTACTGCGTGTCCCTGGAGCAGCAGAGCAGGTGAGCAGGGGTGACCCCATCCCGGGGCTGCCCTGTGCCTGTCAGGCTCTGGATCCATCTCTGCCGGTGCTAAAAGCTCTCCTGCAGCAGCTCACTTCTCAGGGCCGGGCAAAGAGGCGGCCAAGGCACACGCTGGCTTCTCCCCACACCTTGGCTCAGAGCTCTTCGCTGTTTTCCCAAAGGTTAATGGAGCAGACGGACGGCGACGGCCAAGAAAGCAACGGCCCTTCGGGCGTCTTCCCGGTGGAAGCGGACGCCTGCATCTTCCCCGACGCCAGCCTGAGCATGTTCACCCTGCTCAGCACCTTCGTCATCACGCTGGCCCAGGACGAGGGCAAGTGGTGGATGCGGCTGCACGAGCTGCCGCGCCCGGAGCAGGACGGGCCCCCGTACCGGCAGGTCAGCCAGGTGGAGTTCTGCCCCGGGAGCCCTCCCGGGGACGGCGCGGGGGACGCGCCGCCCTCCTGCTTCCTGCCCGTGCTGTGCTGCGCGGGCCGCGCCCGGCACCCAGGGGCTCTGGTGCTCGGGGGGCTTCGTGCTGGAGGAGCCCCTCTTCAGCCTCCTCTTCGGCATCGACGTGGCCATGCTGGAGTCGCCCATGATCCTGTGCGGCTTCCCGGACGGGCAGCTCTGCTCCGTGCCCCTCAAAGCCCTCAGCTCCTCGCCCGCCGCCGACGGCTGCCGCGACGTGTCCACGCCGGCGCCGCCCGTGAAGATCCTGCACCACCTGGAGGAGCCCATCGTGTTCATCGGGGCGCTGCGCACCGAGCGCCACGCGCGCGACGACGCCAACGACGACGACGCCGACACCGAGCAGCCCGCGGGCGAGTCCGGCTGCGACTGCGTGGTGGCCGTGGGCCACTACGGGAAGATGGTGGCGGTGAAGGCGGATCAGCGGGAGGAGGCCACGGTGCCCGAGCTCAGGGAGTATTACCTGCGGGGCCCCATCCTGTGCGCGGCCTGCGGCAGCGGCTCCCGCATGTACTACAGCACCCACTCCGACATCTCCGCCGTCGACCTGGACTGGGCGGGCGACGCCTCGGACCCCGAGGACACGGAGAGCGGCGTCGGCGTGCTGCCCCCCGTGCTGTCCCCGGCCAGCCTGAGTATCTGTAGCGTGGTGGCGCTTTCCTTGTCCTCTCGGGCCTCGGAAGGTACTGGGGGCAGCGGGGTGGGATCTGGCCTCTCCTCTGTCCATCTTTATGTGAATTGGGTGGGGCTCCATCTTTCATCCTTGTTGGCTCCCCTTGGTTTTGTAAGTTGTTCCTGTGCATTGTGATTCCTGCTCGTTCCTGCTCATTCCCAGTCCCTCAGCCTGCTGGAGGAACTGGCCTGCCCTGGCAGCTGTGGGACAGCCCCAAGCCAGCTCAGATCAGGCTCCCTCCAAAAAGGAGGTGTTCAGTGTGCCTCTGGACTGGCTGCCACCAGCAGGTCCTCTGTGTGACAGCTGCGTGCTGCTGCCCTTGGCTGGGGAGTGGCAGGCACAGGGTGGTGTCCCCTCTCAGGGCTCTGTGTGTGAGCGGGTTGTGCTGTGGTGATCCATGTCTGTCTCCATCACATCCCGCTGCCTTGGGGAGGCAGAGCCATGCTGCTCCCTGTTCCCTCCACCTCAGCCATCCAGGGAGGCCCTGCTCCCTTCCTGGCCCCTGACCCAGCCTGTCTGTGCCCGCAGGGGAGTCGGAGCTGTTGGCCCTGTCGGCCAAGGGCCGCCTCGTGTCCTGTGGGCTGTGCAGCCCTGAGGAGCCGGACGTGGAGCTGACCCCAGCTGAGATCGGCCGGAGGATCAAGGAGCTGCTGTCGGGCATAGGGGACACCTCAGAGAGGTAAAGGTGGCACCAAGCTCGGGGTTGTGCAGGTCACTGCCAGTAATTAATTATGGTTTGGGTAAGAGAGACCTTAAAGCTCATCCCATTCCACCCCCATGGGCAGGGACACCTTCCACTATCCCAGGTTGCTCCAAGCCCTGCCCAACCTGGCTTGGGATACTTCCAGGGATCCATGGGCAGCCACAGGTTCTCTAGGCATCCTGTGCCAGGGCCTGCCCACCCTCAGAGAGAACAATTCCTTCCCAATATCCCATCTAACCCTGCCCTCTGGCAGTGGGAAGCCATTCCTCTTTATCCTTCACTCCAGGCCCTTGTCCAAAGTACTTCTCCAGCTCCCTTGGAGCCCCTTTAGGCCCGGCAAGGGGCCTAATGTCTCTCTGGAGCCTTTTTTTTTCCTGGCTGAACACCCCCATCTCTCCTCGAGCTTTTCTCTTGGAAAACTGCTCCAGCATTTACCTTTCCTGGCTGGGAAGCCCCCCCAGGCTCGATAATACAAAACCAGTGTTTGAGGGCAGCCCCCTCCCATGGCACAGCCACCCCCAGCGCTGTGGGCGGGCTGGCAGCGGCAGCCATGGCAGCAGAAGGTGGCACAGGCAGGGTGCCAGGCGCCTGCCACGCGTGCCAAGCCGGCAGTGACAGGCAGGGCAGGCACATGCCTCCATCCTCCATGGCTGGCTGTGTGCGGGAAGGGGCTGTGGGTGAGTCTCCCCTCCATCCACAGGGGGATTCCTGAGCTCTGGCTGTCCAGAGCCACTCCACAGGCTCAGCTCTGATGGGAACATGGATCTGTGAAGCTGGGGGTTTCCTGTGGTGGGATCACGCCAGGAGCAGCTCAGCTCGGCTGCACAGCGCTGTCCTGGTGTCCCTCCCGTTGTTTCATCGCTGTCACACTGTCCTTGCAGAGTGTCCTTCCTGAAGAAGGCCGTGGACCAGAGGAACCGAGCCCTGGCCAGCCTGAACCAGGTGATGAACGTGAGCGCGGCGCTGCTCTCCAGCCAGGAGGGCCACAAGCCCATCGCCTGCACCGTCACTGCCAACTGGAGCTGCCTCCTGCTCCAGGACACCATCACCATCTCCTGCTTGCTGGAAAACTGCAGCGAGTACAGCCTGGAGGAGGGCTGGACCCTCTGCGTCCAGCTCCTGGCCAGCCCCTGTGCCTTAGAGGAGGAATCCATGGATTCGGCCACCACCTTCACCTTCCCCATTGACCAGCTGCTCCCTGGCAACAAGCGGGAGCTGACGCTGCCCCTCGGCCCTGCTGCCGACACCAAGCTGGACCTGCCTCTGACCATCTCCTGTGCCCTCTACTACAGTTTAAGGGATATTTTGGGCAGTGGCTCCGACGACTCCGAGGATCTGGATGACTTCCTGCCTGACGACTCGCCCCTGCTGTCCCCGGACAGGGAGGGGATCTGCCTGCCCCTCAGCCAATGCACCATTGACATGCTCCAGTGCCTCCGTTTCGGGAGCAGCCCCCCCGGGCCCAGCGCCCCCCCCGCCCCCTCAGACCCTGTGGAGACCTTCCTCAAAGTGTCCCGGGAACAGACTGAGCCCGAGGAGGGGAAAACCCCGGCAGAGGAGAACCTGCCCCCCTCGGCGGCGTCCATCCGGGTGTCCTCGGAGCTGCTGAAAAGTGCTCTCAAGACCTCGGAAACAGGTGGGTCCCTGGAGAGGAGCATCCCAGGAGTCACAGGGGCAGGGGCACTGGCAGGGTGGCGCTGTCACAGCCCCTCCCTTGGGCACAGAGTGACCCCACTGCCCCCACCGCAGCCTCGGCACATGTGGTAGTGGCACAGCTCTGCGTGTCCCAATGTGGGGGGGTCCTGTGTTACCCCTGCCCCCTCAGGGGCTGTCTCGGGCACACGCTGTCAGCAGTGTGACATCTCTGCTCTGTCCTTTGGTCCCCAGATGTCCCAATTTGCTGTGCCACGCTGCGCTGGCTGCTGGCTGAGAATCCCGGGGCCGAGGCGCTGAGCAGCACGGAGGTGGCATCGGTGTGTGGCACGGCACCCGACGGTGCCCACGTCCAGCTGCTCGTCCGAGAGGCAAGGAATGGGTTAGCCCTGAGCCAAGGAATGGGTCAGCCTGCAGGGAAGCCCCGTCCCACAAAGCCAGCTCCTTCCTGGAGCCCGGGAGATGAGTGGGTGCATGGCCATGCCGTTCTGACATTCTGACCCCCTCCTCTGGGCTGCACAGGCAGCATTCCCAGTCCATTCTCCCAGCCCTGGGCTTCCCAAAGGCTGTGGTCATTTCCCTCCCTCTCCACATGTTCCCATTTCTTTAGTTCTAGAAAATGCACTTGGGTTTGGGTTGTAAATCCACCCCATGCAGAATTCCCCTCTAAAGGGGTGGGAAAACGGGGATTTCTGCCCAGCTGTCTTGCTTGACCCCACCTCAGGGGCCCCCAGGTACCTGGCACAGGTGGATTTGCAACTGAGAGCTCAGATGTCCCCAGGGTGATGAGTGACAGTATTCATTCTGCCAGGACTCACCTGGTGGCACCAGACTGGGGGCAACTGCTCCTGGGAGGGTTTGGGGGTGTCTGGAGCCTTCTGGGGAACCTGGTGCCCATGGGGAGGGGCTCTGGCCCCCCACTGCCAGTGAGGGTGGCAGTGACTCTGCTCTCACTGTCCAGGTGGCCATGAATGACCTGAGCCCTGCAGGTCCCATCCAAGCTGTGGAGATCCTGATGGAGAGCCCGTCCCTGGCCCACATGTGCAGGACACACCACGCCGTCATCCGGCGCATACAGGTACCCCCCTGCACCAGGGGCAGCCCAAGGGACCCCAAACCCCCTGGAATGGAGCCTGGGGTGCAGTGGGGGGTGTTTCTGTGGCACCATGGTGTGAGAGTCCAGCACCAGCACCTGGGGGTCCCAGATGTGGGGTTTGGGCTGCTCTGAGATTGGGGCCCCCCAGGGCTCAGACTCGCTGAGATTGGGAATTCCCAAGGATGGGGCTCCCAGGATCTGGGGGCTGCTGGAGCTGTGGCTCCCAAGGCTGGGACTCCCAGAGCTGGGGGTCCCTGGGGCTGGGGTCCCTGGGGCTGGGGTCCCTGGGGCTGGGGTCCCTGGGGCTGGGTGCTGCCAGCTCCCCCAGCACCCTCCCTGCCTCCCTCCCTGCCTGGCACAGGCGCTGGTGCTGGAGCAGGCGGCGCAGGGCTCGGGCCCCCCCGACCTCCGCATGCAGTACCTGCGTCAGATCCAGGCCAACCACGAGGTGAGCCCCCCGATCCCCTCCCTCGCCGTGGGGACCGCGCCCCCAGCCCGTCCCTGACCCCCGCCCCGCTCCCGCAGATGCTGCTGAAGGAAGCGCAGACCCTCCGGGACCAGCCGCCCCTGGGCGGGGACGGGGCCGAGGGCTCTGCCACGGCCACCGAGAAGCTCCTGAACGTCTACCGGCAGCTGCGGAACCCCAGCCTGGTCCTGCTGTGAGCGGGGGACGGCCAGCCCGCCCCGAACCCCGCCGGCCGGGGTGGGGGCCCACGGGAGAGCCCCCCACCTCACCCCAGCCCACCGGAGCAGGAGCGGGGCCGGCGGCGCTCCGGGCGGGCGGTGTGTCTGTGCGTGTTTCGTGCTCGTGTTGTCGGCAGCACCGGGGGCGTCTCGGGGCTCCGGTGGCGGAGCGGGGGCTCCTGGGCTGGCCCAGCCCTGCCCCGCCGCCCCCCAGCCCGGCCAGGCCGGGGCAGCCCCCCGGCGCCGCGCTGTCTTGTGGATCCGTGGTAGTGTAGTGGCCGTGCCGAGCCGAGCCGGGCCGGCCGCGGGCTGAGCCCCCCGAGCCGCCTTCAGGATCAGGACAAACAGGGTGCTGTGCCCGGGGGAGCCCCGTTTTCTGCTGGGCAGGGGAGGGGGTCTCCGCTCCCCCGTTGTTTCTATAAATGATCTCGTATCTCCATGCTGGTGCGGCGTGGTCCGGCCCCGGCCCCTCCCGTACCTCTCCACTGTCTGTAACTCTGTCGTCTGCCATGAAAACGATCCTGTTGCTCACCCCGTGCCTGGCTCTGTTCCTTTCCATCCTCCCGGAGGGTCCTGGCAGCTCTCGGGGTGAGGGTCTTGCACTGCCACCCCCTGTTCCCCCAGCCTGGCAGAGGAGCAACCCCCTCGGGCTCCTGCCTGCAGTGGCTTTGCTGACGCCCCCATCCCGTGTGGCACCTCGGGGCTCCCTACATCCCCCCGGCCCCCGGATCAGCCCCTTCCACGGGGTCTGTGCGCTCCCGGGAGGGAAACGGGGCTGGATCTCCATGGGAAGGAGGACGCGGTGGTGCCTCGGTGTGATGATCCAGGTGACTTTAATGCCGTGAGTGGCGGGGGCGGGGGCACAGCTGCCACCACCGGCTTTGCCAGGGACGGGGGGTGGCTCCGGGGCTGGGTCAGTACTCCCAGAGCGTGGCCCGCAGCACGGACTCGCTGTCGGCACGCAGGGTCCCCGCGGGGTCCCCGCGCAGGTACCGCCCGTTCTTCCCTTTGATGGCCACGCGGCCCCGCTCCCGGAACTCGAAGAAGAAATCCTCGGACAGGTCCCCGTCGCTGCACACCGAGCCGCTGCTCGCCACGTACCAGTACTTGCCCCCCTGGCCTGCGGGGAGCCCCGGGGGTGTCGGTGCGGGCCGGACGGACCCCCAGGGCCACCCCGTAGCCCCCCTCCCGCCCACGCACCCACCTTGGATCTGGTAGGCGCCGTCGCTGAAGCTGATGTGGAAGACGTCGTAGACGGAGCGGTTGGAGTCGAGCAGGTTGGAGCCGCGGTGGTAGCAGACGAAGCCGTGCTCCCCGCGCAGCACCAGCATGGGCCGGTTGATCAGCTTCAGAGTGAACTCCTCGTCCTCCCCTGCGCAGCACGCAGCCCTCAGCACCCCGGGGCACCCCCCCGTCCCCCCCGTGCCCCCCAGCACTCACCCACGGTGTCGCTGACAGCCGCCAGCTGCCCGTTCCTCTTGGTGCAGACGTAGCGGCCGTTGCTGGCGCGCAGGGCCACGCGCCGCCCGCGCCACTCGATGTCAAACATGGTGTTGGCAGCGCTGGTGACAGAGGGGCAGCGTCAGCTGGGGGTGCCCGTGTCCCCCCAAACCATGCGCCCACCCCACGCCGCAGCCTCACTCACATTTCGGTGGCCACGGCCTGGATGCCCCCGTGGGCCACCAGGGTCCAGTAGCTGCCGGTGTTGGTGTGGAGGCTGCACTTGTTGGTGTCACGGTCGATCTGCAGCTGGAAGGTCTCGTGGTTCAGCTCCTCGTCCTGGTTTGCTGAGACATTCACACCTAGGGGAGAGTGGATGTTGGTGCTGGGCCTGCTCTGGACATGAGCACAGGTCACACTCCAGCCATCAGTGCCACTCCTGGTCCTGGCCCTGGGCAGCAGCCCCAGTCTGGCCACGGTCACCGACCCCACTTTGGCACTAGTTGGCACCAGTCCTACTCCAGTCATCATCGGTGACCCCGCTGTGTCCATTGTCACCAATCCCAGCCCAGGCACAGGCACTGATCCCACTGAGCCATTGTCACCAGTCCCACTCAGGCCATCAGGACCCGTTCCAGCCCAGCCCATTGTCACTGTCCCATTCCCACCATTGGCACCCATCCTGTTCCAGCCATGGGTATCGGTTCCACTCTGTTGGCTCCTGTCACCAAAGCCACTCTGTCCACGGTCACTGATCCCGCTGTGGCCGTTGGCAGCGATCCTGCTCTGGCCAGCAGGACCAATCCCATTCCAGCCATTGTCCCACCCCACCCATCAGCACCTCTGCCCCACAGCCACCCTCCCCCTGCCCCCAAATCCTCCTGCGAACAATTGTGCTAATTGGGCTGCTTAATCAGCTTGTCACAGCCGTGTCCATCTGGTCACAAACCCCTATTTATAGCCGGTCCCCCTCGTCACCCGGCACTAAGCTGCTTGGCACAGGGGTGGCACCGTCCCTGGGGGGCACCTGGGGGCAGTGGGGTCCCTTGGGTCTCCAACAAGAGGTTCTGCTCACCTGTGGTCACATCCTCTGGCTCTACACACGTGTGTGCACACAGGGCATGGTGTGTGGCGTGCACAGGCACACGTGTGACCCTGTGGATGCTGCACAGAGTGTGACACACCTGTGTGTGTGTGTGTGCACGTACACACCTGTGCACACCCACGGCCCTGCACGTGTTCACACACACACAGAGCCCTGCACATGCACACACGTGTGTACACACACACCCACGCCTTCCCCCCCAGCTGCTCCCACTCCATCCTCACTGACCTCAGCCCCCCAGGCAGACAGGACCCCCACGGCCCTCTCCAGCAGCCAGGCTGGGGTCCCCCATGTCCCCAGGATGTGGCTGTAAGATCACCCCCGAAGCAGGCACAGCCCTGTGGGGTCTGCCCCAGGATGGGGGTCCCAGGGGTGCTCCCACAGAGCTGTGGGGGTCCCTGGCTGGGCAGGGAATGGGTGTGGGGAGCTCTTACCCTGCCGGATGGAGACATATCTGCCATTGGCCGCCGTGAACACCACCTGGGGGTGACTCTCCTCCAGGTCAAAGAGTTCATCTTTGCCCGGCTTGGAGCTGCGGCCGGATTTGAGGGTGCCGGTGGGTCCGGTGGGCGCCAGGTACTTCCCGTCGCAGTCCTTGAACGCCAACTTGCCCGCCTTGAACTCGAGGGTGTAGCCGGTGCCGGCGCCGGGCTCGGGCACCAGGGTTCCGTCGCAGCGCAGGTAGCGCTCGTCGGCCGTGCGCAGGCTGTACTTCTTGTCCTGGAAGCAGAGCGTGATGAGCGCGTCCACGCCCCAGGGCAGGTTGCTGTCGGTGGCGATCTCGTCCTCGTGGGCGCTCAGGTGCGCGTAGCGGCGGCGGCTGACGCTCAGCAGGTTGGCCTGGGGGTGCATGGCCAGGTGCACGGTCCAGAGCTCGCCCTCGGTCACGCTGGGGGCGAAGCAGGACAGCCGGTCCTCGCGGCCGCCGAAGAAGCGCCGGTGCGGGGCCGACTGCAGCGCCCAGCGCCCGTCCGACTGCGTGATGATGCTGAAGCCTTCGTCCCGGCCCGGCTGCTCCGCCTCGCAGCGCACCTTGCCGTCCTTGTCGGCGCCCAGGTAGCGGCCCAGGTGGCTCTTGAGGAAGACGATGGAGCTGTCGGCTTCATCCTGCTCCAGCGTCCAGATCTGCTTGCGCTTGAGGCTGGGCGCCGAGGCGTTCACCTTGTAGCCGAAGCTCTCCGCCGTCAGGTACCGGCTCTCGCAGTTGATCAACCCGAACTGGATCTTCAGCACCTGGTGGATCCCATTCGTTGGCATCTTCCGCCGAGGCGGGGCGGCCCCCGGGGGCCGGCGGGGGCTCCCCGGCGCTGCCGAGCCCGGGCGTCGCGGCGGGGCCGGACGGAGCGCCCGCGGCGGGGGCGGCTGCGCTGGCCCGGACCCACGGAGCGGGACGGGGCCCCGAGGGGGCTGCGACCCGTTCGGTTACCCGCGGGTGGGATCAGAGAGCGGCCGGCTCGCGATGGGCACCGGGGGCGCCCGGGCGAGGGGGCACCGCGGCAGCCGCGGCCACGCCACCGTCCCTCGCCGCGGCCCCGTCCTGCTGTGGCGGAGGCGCGGGTGGAAAACTTGGGTGGGAACCCGATCCGGGCCGGCGTATCCGTTCCGATCCCGGCGGGTTAAGGTTACCGGCCCCTCTGATTCAGCAGCGGGTCACCTCCAGCCGCGCCGCCTCCCGGCCAGCCCCTAAGCGCCTTTTCCAATTAGCCAGGCATTTTGATTAGTGTAAACCTTTTATCCTGCTTTGGGGCCCTTGGCCTCCATCTGTCCTGCGGCCCCAAATCCCTCCTGCAGCTGTGGATCGGGGTCACGGACGCCCCCGAGGGCCGTGGGCTCCTTCGGGGCTGAGCTCATGGCAGAGATGAGGGTCCGGCCCCTGGGGGTGACAGGAGAGGATGGGGACGTGGGGGCAGGAGGGACAGCGGGGTAGGGGACAGCCCCCACTGCAACCCCAGCCCTGCTGGGACGGCTCTGTCACCACCCGGGCCCCCCGAATTGCCCCGACCCCCGTGCCGGGCTCCGGCCGTGCCGTGGCGGTGCCGCTCCGGCTCCCGCCGCCGTCCCCCCGGCCCTGCGGCTCCGGTGTCAGCCCGGTGCCCGGTTATTGTTGCCGCACACAGCCCCAGCTTTGGTTGCTCATGACTTTTTCATGCCGGGCTGGCGCTGCCCGCGCCGGGGGGTGCCGAGGCCCCCCGAGCCGCGACACCCGAGCCGCGCCCGCCCGGCCGCTGAAACTGACCCCGAAACGGAGCCGGCTCGGCTTTCGGGCCCCGCCGAGGGGGGAATAAGTGGGTCAGGGTCCTGGGGGGCCCGGGAGGGCCGGGGGGGCCCGCGGGACTCTCGGTGGGTGCCCGCCGGCACCGGCCCGGCAGCGCGGCCGGGAGCGGCATTTATACATCCCGGCCCCCCCGCCACCCCCGGCGGGGTCAGGTTCCTCTCGGGGGGGCCCTGGGCGCTGTCCCACAGCTCAACCGCGCCCCCCGGCCTGGGGACAGAGAGACCCCTCCCCACTGAGGGCTGCTGGGACCGGACGTGCTCGTGACAACCCCTCTGGGCACGGCGGGGGGCTGGGGTGGGTGTCCCCTCCGGGTGGGTGTCCCCTCCGGGTGGGTGTCCCCTCCGGGTGGGTGACCCCCTCTGGGTGGGTGACCCCCTCCGGGTGGGTGTCCCCCCGATTTCCATCCAACACAGGAGGAAAATGGGGGTGCTGGGGGTGCCAGAGGGGGTCCCCAGCCCACAGCACTGGTGGGGGGCTGGCAGAGGGGAAGGGGGGGTTCAGCTGTGCCCCACACGCCCCGGGGGGGTCAGGCAGGGTCTTGGGGTGGGGGTCGTGGTCAGGGTCAGAGGGTGTCGGGGCGCTGAGGGGGGAGCCCCTCCTGGTGTCCATCCAGGGAGGGGTACGGGGGGGCCCCAGTCCCTATCAGGGAGCTGGCAGAGGGATGGGGGGGCTCAACCGAGCCCCAGCAGCCCGGGGGTGTCAGGGCAGGGGCTCGGGGGGTCCGGCGGGGGGTCAGGAAGGGAATCGGGAACCTGCGATGGGGATGGGGACCGCCCATCACCGTCCCATCACCATCCCATCACTCCGCCCCTGCGCACGGGCAGCGCGGATGGACGGACGGACAGACGGACACCGGGCGGCGGGGCGTGCCGGGGGTGGTGCCTTCATCCTCCTCCTCTTCCTCCTCCTCCTCTTCCTCCTCCTTTTCCTCCTGGTCCTCCCGCCCCTGCCCCTCCCTGCCCGGCCCTCCCTCCCTGAGTCACGGCTGGGGGCGGCCCCGGGGCTGTGTCCGGCCGGGGGGGCGGCCGCGATGTCCCCGGGGACCCGCGGGGTGCGGGTGTCACCTGCGCAGCCCCCCCGGGCCAGACCCCCCCCCGGGGCCCTCCATGTCCCAGCACGGCCCGGCTCGGGAACGCGGGACCCCCGGGGCTGTGCCGGGACCCTCCAGGACCCCCCCGAGGCCGTCCCGGGTCGCTGCCGCCCCTGCACCCCGACGGTCCCCGTGTCACCCGTCCCGGTGGCACCGGGAGCTGCTGGGGTGGGAATCCCGCGGGACGTGGGGACGGCGACATCAGCGGCCACCGCTGCCATGGGCCTGAGTGGCACCAGGGGCTGGCGTGGGTGGCCTGTGGAACGGCGTGTGGCTGCCTGGCACGGCACCTGGCACGGCGCCTGGCACGGTGCCTGGCACGATAGGTGGCTGCTCGAGATGGCCCATGGCTAATGTGACATGGGACATTGGCTGCCTGAGTGACATGGCTGCTTGACACGGGGTGTGGCTGCCTGCTGGGACAAGGGTACCTGGGGTGGCACCTGGGCCCCTGGCGCAGCTGTGGCTACCTGGCGCAGGGTGTGCCCACCTGAGATGGCACCAGGCTACCTGGCACAGTGTGTACCTATCTGAGATGGCACCAGGCTACCTGACAGTGTGCCCATCTGAGATGGCACCAGGCTACCTGACACAGTGTGTACCTATCTGAGATGGTACCAGGCTAGCTGACAGTGTGCCCACCTGAGATGGCACCAGGCTACCTGACACAGTGTGTACCTATCTGAGATGGCACCAGGCTACCTGACAGTGTGCCCACCTGCGATGGTACCAGGCTACCTGACAGTGTGCCCACCCGAGATGGCACCACCTACCTGACAGTGTGCCCACCTGAGATGGTACCAGGCTACCTGACAGTGTGCCCACCTGAGATGGTACCTGGCTACCTGACAGTGTGCCCACCTGAGATGGTACCAGGCTACCTGACAGTGTGCCCATCTGAGATGGTACCAGGCTACCTGACAGTGTGCCCACCTGAGATGGTACCTGGCTACCTGACAGTGTGCCCATCTGAGATGGTACCAGGCTACCTGACAGTGTGCCCACCTGAGATGGTACCTGGCTACCTGACAGTGTGCCCACCTGAGATGGTACCTGGCTACCTGACAGTGTGCCCACCTGAGATTGCACCAGGCTACCTGACAGTGTGCCCACCTGAGATGGCACCGGCTACATGACAGTGTGCCCACCTGAGATGGCACCGCCTACCTGACAGTGTGCCCATCTGAGATGGTACCTGGCTACCTGACAGTGTGCCCACCCGAGATGGCACCGGCTACCTGATGTGCTATGTGGCACCTGCCACAGGGCATGGCTCCCTGGCACGGGGCGTGGCTGCCTGCTCCTGGCATGACCCCCCAGGACCCCGGGCACACACCTGGCTGGCACCGCGCAGGCACAGCCATGGCAGGGGGGGCGCAGGGCCCAGGGCACCCCCGACGGAAAGGGGCTCGGGCACGGGGAGCCCCCAGGCTGGCTGGGCTGTACCGGGGCTGGGGGGCTGCACCGGGGTGTCCCCGGGATGTCACCCCAGATGTGCGGGGGGCGCGGGGGCAGCACAGCTGGGGCCGGGGGTGCCGCGCCGCGGGCAGAGCTGTCACCTCCGGGAGCCGCGGTGTCACCCGGGGGTGCAGGGCTGCACCAGGGGTCCCCAGCCCGGTGCTGGGGTGCGGGGGCCATGGCTGGGGGGGTCCCGGGTGGGTGTCACGGGTGGGGCGTGCAGGACCCCCGGCTGGGGGTGCAGGTGGGAATGGGGGGTGGCAGGGCCAGGTGGGGGTGCAGGTGCCATGAGTGGGGGGGGGTCCCGGTGCCCGTGGGTGGGTCCCGGTGCCCGTGGGAGGGGGTGCACGTGCTGCCCGGTGCTGCCCAGGGTGGGGGGCGCGGGTCCCAACTTCGGGGTGCGGGGCCAGGCCCGGCCAGGCCCGCCGGGGCCCGGCACTCCCGGAGGCGCTGCCGGGAGGGTTCCGGAGCTGCCCGGGGAGCGGCCCGGCCCGGGGGTCCCGCCGGGATCGGGGGGTCCCGCCGGAGCCGGGGGTCGCCCCCCCCCGCACCCCCCCGCCCCATGCAGGTTCCGGGGTGCCGAGGGGCGGGGCCAGCCCGGCAGCCGCCCCACGTGGCCTGGGCCGCGCCAGCCAATGAGAGCGCCTGTTTCTGAAAGATCTCCATATATGGCGATGTTCTCGGCCGAGGAGGCGGGGCTCTCGCCCCCCGGGTATAAAAGCGCGGGGCTGGCAGCCGTGCGGTCTCACTCAGCCGGCGGCAGCGGACCAGGCGGCACCGTCACCGCAGCGCCCACAGAAGCGACCCCCGCGCAGCAGGTACCGCACGGCCCCGCACCGCGCCCCCGCCGCCCCTTTCCCCGCATTCTCCGGGGGGCAGGGTGGGCAGTTTTTACCACGATCGGCTCCGTTCGGCCCCGCCGTGGGCTGCGGCCGAGTAGCGCGTGTCCTTCCCCCTTGCCCCCCCCGCCACCCCCCCCGCTGCGCGTTGGGATGGTGTCGGCCGTGGGGACAGACCGGTGGGGGTGTGAGGGGGGGCTGCGTCCCGATTGGTGGAGGCGGCGGGTGACGTCAGCGCGCGGGAGATTCAAACGGGCTGTTCAAATGGAAGAAACCACTGGGGCGCCGTAGCGGGGGGGCCGGGCATGGCCCGGCGCCAGGGGCTCCTCCCGGGGCCGCGGCGGGCGCTGACCCGGCCCTTCCCT
>CM077479.1:7639048-7878074 GCA_039654755.1 Calcarius lapponicus
AACTCCTGCTGGGTTTGTGTGGTGAGGGGGGGGATTGGGTGGGAGCTTCCACAGGAAGCTGGGGTGGGGTTTTGGGGCTAAAAATAAAGGATTTGGGGCCGAGCCATTCACGGGCTGGGTGTTCTCCTGGGGGGCTCCAGCTCTTTGTCCCCACCCGTCCTCCATTGTTTGGGTGTGCAAATGTCCCTGGGCACGGTCTGGGCGTGGGGATGGGTGGGGTTCCCCTTAGGGACACCCCAAAGCCCTCTGCGGGTGTCCCCAGGCTGGTGGGTGACCGGGGTGGGGTGGCTGAGGGGGACAGGGCAGCCCAGGGGTCCCGTGGTGGCGCTGTCCCCTCTGTGCCAGGGTGGGCTGGGGGACAGGGCCAGGCTGGGTGTGGGTGGGGGTCCCTGGCCCTTGGTGGCACTGTCCCCTCTGTGCCAGGGACACCCCAGGGCTCAGAGGGTCCCCCAGGACAGGGCCGGCCCAGGGTGGGTGGGGGTCCCTGGTCCCCCCCAGCCTGTGACACCCAGGCTCAGCTGCAGCTGTCCCTCTGTCCGTCCCACCCTGCACCTGTCTGTCTGCCCAGCCATCCCGCTGTCCTCCTGTCTGTCCGTCCAGCCTCCTTACATCCATCTGTCCGTCCAGCTGTCCTTTCCTCCCTGTGTCCATCTGTCTGTCCACCCAGCCTCCACTTGCCTGGCTCATCATCCATGCCTCCCTTCATCAGTCTGTCCGTCCAGCTGTCCATCCCTCCCTCATCCATCTGTCCATCGCTCCCTGCGCCCATCTGCCTGTCCGTCTGTCCCTTTCCGTGTCCCTCTGTCCAGCCACCCTTCCTTCCCTTTGCCAACCTGTCCGGCCTCCCTCCAGCCAGGTCCTTGTCCGTCTGTCCGTCCATCTCAGCAGGCAACTCTCTGTCCCTGCACTTGCCCATCTGTCCTGCTGCTGAGCTTGTGTCCGTCTGTCCATCCTCTTTCCTGTCCCACAAATACTCCGCCCCTCTGTCACCCCGCCCCCCCCCACTGTGTCCCTCTGTCCCCTGCCGTGTCCCTCTGTCCCGGTGTCCTCCTGTCACAAATCCTGTGTCCCTCTGTCCCCCTGGTGTCCCTCAGTGCCCCCCCATGTCTCTCTGTCCCCTCCGTGTCCCTCTGTCCCGGTGTCCTCCTGTCACAAATCCTGTGTCCCTCTGTCCCCCTGGTGTCCCTCTGTCCCCTCCGTGTCCCGCTGTCCCCCCCGCTGTCCCTCTGTCCCCCCGATGTCCCTCCGTTGTCCCCCTGCTGTGTCGCGCCGCGGCCGCCAGAGGGCAGCACCGCCCCGCGCGCGGCCCCGGCCCCGCCCACAGCGCCCCCTGGCGGCCGGGCCGGGCTTGGACGGAGCCGAGAACAAAAGCGCGCCCCGACAGCCAATGGGAGCCCGGCTGCCGGCTCGGACCCCGCTGATTGGCGGAGGCTCGACCAATGGCGAGGGAGCGCTGCCCGTCCGTCTGAGCACACGTGGGGACGGGAGAACAGGCCCGGAGCGATCAATCCTTGATCCATCCCTGATCCACCTGTGATCAATCACTGATCCATCCCTGATCCATCCCTGATCCATCCCTGATCAATCCCTGATCCATCCCTGATCAATCCCTGATCCATCCCTGATCCATCCCTGATCAATCCCTGATCCATCCCTGATCCATCCCTGACCAATCCCTGATCCATCCCTGATCAATCCCTGATCAATCCCTGATCCATCCCTGATCCATCCCTGACCAATCCCTGATCCATCCCTGATCAATCCCTGATCCATCCCTGATCCATCCCTGATCAATCACTGATCAATCCCTGATCCATCCCTGATCCATCCCTGATCCATCCCTGATCTACCTGTGATCAATCCCTGATCCATCCCTGATCCACCTGTGATCAATCCCTGATCCATCCCTGATCAATCCCTGATCAATCCTGATCCATCCCTGATCAATCCCTGATCAATCCCTGATCCATCCCTGATCAATCCCTGATCAATCCTGATCCATCCCTGATCAATCCCTGATCAATCCCTGATCCATCCCTGATCCACCTGTGATCCATCCCTGATCCATCCCTGATCAATCACTGATCCATCCCTGATCAATCCCTGATACATCCCTGATCCACCTGTGATCAGTCACTGATCCATGCCTGTATCCCTGATCAATCCCTGACCCACCCCTGTGTCTCTAATCAATCACTGACCCATCCCCATCCATCAGTGATCCATCCCTGATCCATCCTAGATCCATCCCTGTATCCCTGACCAATCCCTGATCAATCACTGATCCATCCCTGACCCATCCCTGACCCACCTGTGATCAGTCCCTGACCCACCCGTGTCCCTAATCAATCACTGATCCATCCCTGATCCATCACGATATCCCTGATTGATCCCCAATCCATCCCTGATCCATCCCTGTATCCCTGATCCATCCCTGACCCATCCCTGACCCACTTGTGATCAATCCCTGACCCACCCTGATCCATCCTAGATCCATCCCTGTATCCCTGATCAATCCCTGATCCATCCCCATCCATCAGTGATCCATCCCTGATCCATCCCTGTATCCCTGATCCATCCATGATCCATCTGTGATCCATCCCCATCCATCAGTGATCCATCCCTGACCCATCCCTGTATCCCTGATCAGTCACCGACCCATCCCTGTATCCCTCATCAATCCCTGACCCATCCCTGTATCCCTGATCCACCCATGATCCATCCCCATCCATCGGTGATCCATCCCTGATCTATCCCCGTGTCCCTGATCCATCCCCGTATCCCCAGTCCAATCCCAATCCATCCCTGTATCCCCAATCCATCCCCAGTCCATCCCCAGTCCATCCCCAGTCCATCCCTGGTCCCTCCCCGCTCCACCCCGCTCCCTAACCGGCCTTTCCAGGGCTGGGGCAGCACGAGGGGCCGGAGGCAGAGCCGAGAGCGGAGCCGGCGCCAGCAACGGTTCATATATTTATTCATAAGCCAAGTTATCCATAAAAAAGTTCCATAGTAAAAGGCCTTTACAGGAATGGCGGCTCATAAAACCTTTGTTTAACCCTTTGCTCCTTTTTTTTTTTTTTTTTTGTCCTTTTGGGTTATTTTTTTTTTTTAATCCTGTTTTGTGGGATTTTTTTTGTGTGTGTGTGTGTGTGTTTTAGTGTTTACACTGGAAAAGCCCCTGTACATATTTTCCAGGCAGCGGCGGCGGGACGGGCCAGCGTCCGCCGGCCCCGCGGGGTCCCCGTGGTCCCCCCGGGGTGTCCCCCCCGCGGTCACCCCACTATTGCACTGGGGACGGCGGCGCTGGGCCCCCCGCCCGGGGCCGAGCCCCCCGCCCTGGCCCCCTCTGTACAGCGCTCCCCGCTGTCCCCGTCCCCCCAGGCTGGGGGACACAGTGCACTGAAACGACCCCCCCCCACCCCCTTCCCCGAGGATTATTATTTTTTTTTTTTGTGATTTTTTTTTTCATCATTTTTTGTCTTTTTTTTTTTTTTTTTTTTTTTTTGCTGTTGTCGGATTTGTTTTTGTTGGTTTTTTTGGGTTTTTTTTTTTGTTTTTTTTTCCTTTCTCGCTTTTCCATAAAACTTCCCGGAAGAAATACAATATTTACAGGCAAAATAAATAGAACAACACACCTGATTTCTGCTTCACCTGCTGGCAAACAGTCAGAGGTACTAGGGAAAGTTATGGCTTGTAGGGGAGCCCCCCCCCCACACGTCCCCCTGATGTGGCCCCAATGTCCCCACGTCACCCTTGGCATAAGAGCCGGGCGGGGTCAGCACAGGGTGGCACCCCAGGATGGGCACCCCGAGGGTCAGCACAGGATGGGCACCCCAGGATGGGCACCCCGAGGGTCAGCACAGGATGGGCACCCCGTCGGCGGTCACCAGGCGCCCCGTGGTGGGGTCGTAGGTGCCCGCCAGGTAATAGAGGTCCTGGCGGTCCTGGCAGCGGCGGCCGCGCGTCAGCTGCTCGTAGTGCTCCCGCCCCACCACCTGGCACTTGTGCGAGATGGTCTGCACGTCGTTCTCGTCCTCGTGGCACGACTGGTACAGCGCGTTCTGCGGGGACAAGGCGCTGTCACTGCCGCTGCCCGGGCTGCGTGTGGCTGCCTGATGTAGGACATGGCTGCCTGCTGGGGGATGTGGCTGCCTGGAGTGGGACAGGGCCACCTGGCCAGTGACAGGGCCACCTGGTCTGGGACATGGCCACCTGGCATGGAGCTACCTGATGTAGTTATGTGGCTACCTGCCACCATACGTGGCTACCTGATGTGGTGCATGGCCATGTGTGGCTACGTGACAAGGGACACTGGCGTGGCATGTGGTACCTGGCATGGCATGTGGCTACTGACACCACACACGTGTACCAGACATGCTATGTGGCTACTTGCCCCGGTACTTGGCTACCTCATGTGGCACATGGCTCCCTGGCACAATCCATGTCTGGGCGTGATGTGTGGCCACCTGACACGTTATGTGGCTACCTGACACAATGTATGACCACACGACATGGTACGTGGCTACCTGGCATGATGTGTGACCACACGACATGGCACGTGGCTACCTGGCATGATGTGTGACCACACGACATGGCACGTGGCTACCTGGAATGATGTGTGACCACACGACATGGCACGTGGCTACCTGGCATGATGTGTGACCACACAACATGGCACGTGGCTACCTGGCATGATGTGTGACCACACGACACGACCCGTGGCTACCTGGCATGATGTGTGACCACACGACACGGCACGTGGCTACCTGACTTGGCACATGGCTCCAAAGCTGGCACGCAGCTCCCTGCCCCCGGAGCCAGCCCTGCCCTCACCTTGCCGTCGCTCTGGCGCTTGCCCAGCTTGGTCTCCTCGGGGTGGTAGAACCACTTGACCTTGACCACCATGTTGCTGGCCCAGGACTCCCACATGCTCTCGATGCGGCCGATGTAGGGCAGGTTGGGCCGCCCAGCCGACAGGAACACGGCGCAGTCGCCCACGCGCAGCGTCTCCTTGCCCCGCACGATGGCCTTGTAGAAGAGCTTCCGCGCCTTGCCCTTCATGCCGCGCCGCTGGGGAGGGGACACGGCCTCAGAGCTGGCACGGGGACCCCCAAACCCGCCCTGCTGCCGTGGGGACACCGTGGGGGACGTGGAGAGGAGAGCCAGCACGGGGCGCTCACAGAATGAGGGACACGGCTGGTGTCACCAGCACTGCCAACCCAAGGGAAATGGCAGGTGCCACCAGCGCTGCCAGATCAAGGGACACAGCTGGTGTCACCACCTTCCTGTGCTGGTAATCACAGCTGGTGTCACCAGCACTGCCAGCCCAAGGGACACGGCTGGTGCCACCAGCGCTGCCAGATCAAGGGACACAGCTGGTGTCACCGGCACTGCCAGCCCAAGGGACATGGCTGCTGTCACCACCTTCCTGTGCTGGTATTCACAGCTGGTGTCACCAGCACTGCCAGCACAAGGGACATGGCTGTTGTCACCACCTTCCTGTGCTGGCATTCACAGCTGGTGTCACCAGCTCCCTTCACTGGCTGCCCATGTGCCACCAGCACCCTCCCCCATCCTGCAGCCAGTGCCACCAGCACCTTGCACTGGGCACCCACATGTCACACATGTCACACATGTCACATGTCACAGCCGGTGTCCCCAGCACCCTGAGCAGACAGGGCTCTGCCTGCAGCATGTGGCACCTGTCCCCAATGGGCACCTTGCCCCTTGCATGCTGACACCCACCTGCGCCCCCTGCCCGAGCTGTGCATGCTCCCTCCCTCCCAAACCGTGCCCAGGTGGGTGCCCGCGGCGGGCACCGGCTGCGCCAGGGCAGTGCCCGTGGGGCTCCTCACCTGCGTGGGGTTCCCCGACCACCTCCAGAGCTGGCGGGCGGGCAGGAAGGCGGAGATCTTTGGCCGGTTTTCCACCGAGGGCAGGCGCTGCCGCCGGGAGAACTCTTTGGCTTTGGCGAAGCTGAGGGGATCCTTGCGCTTGAGCTTGGCCTTGGGGCCGGCGGCGGCCGCCTTGGACAGGAAGCAGCGCTGGGGCGCGGCGCCCTTGGGCCGCAGCGCGTCCGGCTGCGCCAGCAGCGCCGGCACCGGGTGCGACAGGCAGGTCTGCAGCAGCAGCGCCGAGTCCTCGTCCTCCGAGCTGTAGGAGGAGTCCTCATTGTCCGAGGAGCACAGGCTGGACGTGGAGATGGAGCCGGAGCTGGACGAGGTGGAGGAGCCCGAGGAAGAGGAGGACACGGAAAGGCGCGTCATGAAGCGCGAGGGGACGTCGGCGCCGAGCCCGGCCGCGTCCTCGTCCTCGTCCATGTCCGAGTAGGAGCTGTGGCAGTCGCTGTCGCAGTTCAGGGCGAAGTCCCCGTGCCCCGAGTACTTGCGCAGCGCCAGCCCCACGGGCAGCGGGTGCGCGGCCGCGCGGCCCCGGCGCTCCCGGCCGCCCAGCCCGGCGTGGCCGTAGCCGTGGCTGCCCAGCGGCCGCTCCAGCCGGGCCCCGAAGTCCTTCTCGGCCAACAGCAGCGCCTTGCACGTCTTGTTCTTGGGGGACGTCACCCCTTCGTGGTCCAGCTTGACCAGGAACTCGCCGCCCGCCGCCTTCCTGCGCCCGCTCCTGCCCGCCTCGGCCTCCAGCCGCTCGGCTTTCTTGGAGCGCAGCAGCTTCTGGGCCGCCGGCAGCACCAGCCCGGCGCCGGCGCCGAAGGAGCCGTAGGAGCTGGCGATGCGGCCGAAGGAGTCGGCGCCAAAGGCGTTGCCGAAGACGGGGGCGGCGAGGTGGTGGTGGTGGTGGTGCAGAGGGAAGAGCGTCTCCTTGGCCCGCAGCTTCTTGGCGCTGCCGTTCACCTGGAAGAGGTTCTGGAGCACGGCCGAGCCCTTGTTCGCCGCCTTCCGCTTGGTCTGTGCCACGGCGGCCCAGCTGAGCAGGGACCCTCCGCGCCGCCCGGCCGCCGAGTCCCCCAGCGCCGGCCCCCGGCCCCCCGACAGCCCCTCCAGGGCTTTGCCTGCGGAACACGGGGGTCAGGGGGCCGCAGGAACAGGGAGGGAGAGCGCTCTGGGGCTGATCTCCACCCCCGTCGTGCCACCCCTTCCTCCAACGCCAGCTCCTCACCTTGCTCTGCACCCCAACATTCCCAGCCCCCTTAACCCTGTCTTTGCATCCCAGCACTCTTCAATACATCCCTGCATCCTCCCACGAATCTGTTCCCCTGCCTTCACCGCAGCACCCTTCCCTGCATCCCAACAGTCCTCCCCACACCCCAGCACACTTCCCTGCATGCCAGCATCCTTCCCCCCATCCCACAAACCCTTTCCCACATCCCAGTGCCTTTCCCCCATGCCAGCACCATTCCCCTCACCCCAGCCCGGCAGGGGATCCTGCTCCTTCCCCTCCATACCGCTTTTCTCCTTGCTGGCCGCCTTCCTGCCGGAATTCCGGGGGGGCTGGGGGCCGTGGTCGGGGCAGAGCGTGGGGGGCAGCGCCCCAGGGGTGCCCACGTCGCCGCACGCCCGCTTGGCCCGGCGGCAGGAGCTGGACACCAGCAGGGCCGGGGAGGGCTCGGTGCCTGCGGGGAGCGGGGGGTCAGGGCGGCCCCGTGCTCCCCCCAGAGCCCCCCACATCCCCTGATCCCACCCCGGCCCTCACATTGGATCTTGAAGTCGGGGGGCAGCAGGCGGATGTTGGACACGGCGATGTGCCCCGTGTCCCCGTCATCGAACTCCACCAGCACGGCCTCGGCGTCCTCCTCCTCCTCATCACTGGAGGAGCCTGCAGCACAGGGGGGCTGTTGGGGTGGGCAGGGCAGTGCCCACCCCATCCTGGCTCACCCCAGGGGATCCCTGGCAGTGCCCACCCCTCCCTGGCTGCCCCAGGGGATCCCTGGCAGTGCCCACCCCTACCCTGGCTGCCCCAGGGGATCCCTGGCAGTGCCCACCCGTCCCTGGCTGCCCCAGGGGATCCCTGGCAGTGCCACCCATCCTGGCTGCCCCAGGGGATCCCTGGCAGTGCCCACCCCACCCTGGCTGCCCCCAGGGGATCCCTGGCAGTGCCCACCCCTCCCTGGCTGACCCCAGGGGATCCCTGGCAGTGCCCACCCTACCCTGGCTGCCCCCAGGGGATCCCTGACAGTGCCCACCCCACCCTGGCTGCCCCAGGGGATCCCTGGCAGTGCCCACCCCATCCTGGCTGACCCCAGGGGATCCCTGGCAGTGCCCACCCCTCCCTGGCTGCCCCAGGGGATCCCTGGCAGTGCCCACCCCACCCTGGCTGCCCCAGAGGATCCCTGGCAGTGCCCACCCCTCCCTGGCTGACCCCAGGGGATCCCTGGCAGTGCCCACCCTACCCTGGCTGCCCCAGGGGATCCCTGGCAGTGCCCACCCCATCCTGGCTGCCCCAGGGGATCCCTGGCAGTGCCCACCCCATCCTGGCTGCCCCAGGGGATCCCTGGCAGTGCCCACCCGTCCCTGGCTGCCCCAGGGGATCCCTGGCAGTGCCCACCCCACCCTGGCTGCCCCAGGGGATCCCTGGCAGTGCCCACCCCACACTGGCTGACCCCAGGGGATCCCTGGCAGTGCCCACCCCACCCTGGCTGCCCCAGGGGATCCCTGGCAGTGCCCACCCCATCCTGGCTGCCCCAGGGGATCCCTGGCAGTGCCCACCCATCCCTAGCTGCCCCCAGGGGATCCCTGGCAGTGCCCACCCGTCCCTGGCTGCCCCAGGGGATCCCTGGCAGTGCCCATCCGTCCCTGGCTGCCCCAGGCAGCCTCACCTCGCACCACGTTGCCGGGATAGAGGCACCGGGATTTCTGGCTCCAGTAGGCGCAGACGCGGGTGCCGGGCGGGAGGCTCCGCCGTGACTGCGGCCGAATGTCAAGGACCTGAGGGAGGCAGCGTGTCAGGGTTTGTGGGGGCTGGGACCCCCTCCCGGACCCCTCACCCTGGCCCCCAGCCCGGCTGCCCCCCACTCACGGCCTCCTGCAGCAGCTGCTCCTGCGAGTAGATGTGCTGCCGGTTCCCCCGCTCCGCCCTCGATGATGATGCTGTAGCTGGGGAGGGGGAAGAGAAGGGGTTCAGCACCCACCTTGGTGCCCCCCCGAGATGTCTGGGACCCCCCCCAAGTGCCCGGGAGCCCCGGGAGGCTGCACTCACATGTCGGGGGGCTGGATGGTGCGCACGCTGCCGGCGTAGAGCAGGCTGTCCTCCTTGGGGATCAGGATGTGCAGCCCATCCCGCAGATCCTCCTTCTGGATGGCGCAGGCGTGGGGCACCCCCCCGCGGGCCCCCCCCTGCCAGGCAGCCCCCCAGCTCCTCCTCCTCCTCCGAGAAGCTGCTGTTGTCGTCGAAGTCGAAGTCGTCCTCCACGGTGAAGCTCTCCAGGAGTTTGCTGACGGCCCGGCCCTTGCACTGCAGAGGAGGCTTGGGGTGGGTGGGGGGCAAAGGGGGCCGTGCCAGGGCGGGGGGCACCTCCCACGGGTCTCACCTGTTTGGTGGCCACTTTGCTCTTGACCTTGGCCAGTTTCTTGCCCTTGCTCAGGATGGTCTTGGCGCTCCGGGGGGAGAGGGCCAGCGAGAGTGCCCCGTTCTTGCGCTGCACGGGGAGGTCAGGGCCCACCAGTGACCCCTCTGTGTGACCCCCAGGGCTCACCAGGGCCTCCCACCACCCTGAGGGGTGTCCCCTCAGCTCCACCAGCACCCACAACCTGTGCAAAAACCCGCCCCCATCCCTCTGCACCCTGCGGTTCCATCCGCACCCTACAACCACTCCCAAACCCTGCACCCACATCTCACTGGAACCCCCCCATGACCCCAGCCCTGCTCCCACTGGTGGCCCCGGCCCATGCAGACACCACATCTCCCTGCCCCCGAGCCCAGGGGTGCCCCAGCCCGGCCCCACTCACCCTGAGGGCTGCCTGCAGCCCTTTGCTCTTGCGGGTGCCCTTCTTGCCCCTCTCTCCCAGCCGAGCCCCCTCGTCCCTCGGCCCCAGCAGCCGGGGGTCGCTGCCCCCCAAAGAGGCTGCTGGGGGGTCCCGGGGGGCTGGGGCCGCCGGGGGCTGGGGGCCTCAGGCTCTCCTTGGCCTTGGCTTTCAGCTTCTTCTTGCTGCCCTCGGGGGCAGCCCCCCGCCTTCCGCCGGCCCGGCAGCTTCTCCAGCTTCCCGGCTGCCCCCGGCTTCACCGGCCGCCGCTTGATCTTCACCTCGCCCTCGGGGCTGCCCAGCCGGCAGGGACCTGCGGGGGACAGGGGTCAGGGCTCCCCATGGGTCACAGGGCCGGGGAGCCCGTGGAGGTCCAGGCTTGCAGCACCACCCAGTCCCAGCAGGTGCCCCCCGGGTCCTTGCCAGCATTCCCAGGGTGAATCCCATTACCTAGCAGCCCCTGCCTTTCCTTCTTCTTCTTGGCCTTCTCGTTGGCCTCCATCTTCACCACGGAGGATGGGGAGGGCCCCAGCACAGCCACTGGCCCTGTGGGCAGCGACAGCCCCGGCTCCTCGTCCCCCTCCTCGCTGTCCGTGTCACCCTCAGGCTCGTCTGCAAGGGGAGAGGACAGGGTGAGGCACTCCTGCACACAGGGGTGCCCCTGCACCCCCAGTGAACAATGGGGTGACTTGAGGCCATGTGTGACCCCCTGGCATGAGCCACTCCATACCCGTGGCTGGACCCTGCGCCCCCAGCTTCGACCCTGCACCCCAGCCCTGTGCCAGACCCCAGAACCCCAACCCCAACCTCACATCCCCGTGGCCATGCCAGATCCCACATCCCCCATCCCACACCACCTCACAAGCAAATCCCCATCCCACCCCTGTACCCCATCCTGGACCTCACCCCAGCACCCCACCCCAATCCCACAGCCCATCCCTGTGCCCTGCTTGCCTCTGAAGTGGGGGGGCTGCCGGGGACCGGGGTCCTGCCCCTGGTACTTGGAGCCCTTGGAGCTCTTGGGCCGGTTCAGCTTCTTCTGGATGCGGGCACCGGGGTTGGGGTCCCTCCGGCGGAAGGGGCTGAGCCCGGGGGGCAGCCCCTTGCCCTTCACCTTCTGCTTCAGCTGTGACACGCCACGAGTCACCACCCAGGGCAGAGCACCCCACGCTGGGGGGACTCAGGGGGTAAAACACCCTCCCCACACCCCACGGGACTCACCGGGGAGCCCTGGAGGCTGCTGAAGGTCCCCCCGGCCAGTTTGCTCCTCTTCTTCTGGGGCTCGGGGTCCCCCCTCAGCTCAGCACACAGCAGGGACAGGCTGGTCTTCACTGCCCTGGGGGGGGCACGGTGTGGGCAGGGTGCCTGCAGGGCCCTCAGGGGACCCTGCACCCCCTTGGGGGGATCCTGCACCCCTGGATGGAATCTGCACCCCTCAGCTTCACCCTGCATCCCCCAGAAGGATCCAGACCCCAGCCTGGCTGGCTCCTGCTCACCCCAGCTGCCATCTCCCTCCTCCCCCTCCCTCACTAAGGCTCAGTGACATAAACCCGGCCGTTAATTCTGTCCCCTGGGCCGAGGGGGACATGTGGCACCAGTCACTCACTTGACCTTGCGGCTCTCGGCCCTGCCCAGGGCGCTGGAGTGTTTCCTCTTCCTCGGCCGCCCCGGCCCGCGCCGCGCCGGGCTGCGGGAGCTCTCGTCACGCCTGGACACCGGGGACACACCGGGGACACAACGGGGACACACCGGGGACACAACGGGGACACAATGGAGACACAACGGGGACACAATGGGGATACACCAGAGACATAACAGGGACACACCGGGGACACACCGGGGACACACCGGGGACACACCGGGCACACAAGGGGGACACAATGGAGACACAACGGGGACACAATGGGGATACACCAGAGACATAACAGGGACACACCGGGGACACACCGGGGACACACCGGGCACACAACGGGGACACCATCAGCAGAGCCCCCAGTGCCACCGGGGCAAGGACTGCACAGATCCGTGCTGCCCCCAGGCTCAGGATGAGGATGGGGACGGGGACAGGGACGGGACAGGACGTACTCGTGGTCGTGGCGCCGCTGCAGCCTCACCAGCTCCCGCTGCTTCTCCTTGTAGCGGCGCTGGAGCTCGGCCAGGCGCATCCGCACCTCCACCTCCTGCGTGTTCAGCTGCTCCATGGCCGCCTTCAGCGGGCACACCTGCGGGGCCGGGGGGGGTTCGGGCACGGCTGGCACTGCCAGCCGCCTCAGAGCCAGGCCTGAGGCTGGGCACGGCTCAGCCCCCTCGCCACCCCCTCCAGGGGACACTCACGGCCTTGGTTTTGGGGGTCCAGGTGTACTTGCGGCGGGGGACGCGGGCACGGGGCGGGGGGGACACGGGCAGGGGGCTGAGGGCGGGGGGGCTGCCCTCCCGTCCTGCCGCCTCCACCAGCGACCAGGCGGCCGCCACCGTGGCCAGGTTCTGCAGGTTGAAGGCCAGCAGCTCCTCATCCTCACCTGCGGGATGGCAGCGGGTCAGCAAGGTGCGACATCCCAGAGCCCAGCACTGGCTCCTGGGGGTTGGGGGGCACAGGACAGGACCCCCGGCTGGGAGGGCCAGGGTGATTTGCCCCATCTGGCACCGTGCCCACCCCACCACCCCATCCATGGGGAGTGGGAGCTCACAGCCAGCCCTTCGCCCCACGCTGTCCCCACCTAAACCCAGCACTGAGTCCACCTCCCTCCCTCCTGCCCGCAGGGCTGGGGATGTGCCAGGCTGTGCAGCCGTTCCCTGGGGCCTCTGGGATTCCCTGGGGAAGCCGAGCTGGGAGGGAATCCCGGCAGCGCCTGCCTGGAGCCAGCGCTGGAGCCGAGCCCTGGCTGCGAGTGGGGCACAGAATGGCACGGCATGGCACAGCATGGCACGGCATGGCACGGCATGGCACAGCATGCAGCCCCCCAGTCCCACAGAGCAAAGGGCACAGGGGGGTACTGGAGTCACCAGGGAGACTTGGGGACACTTGGGGCAGCGGGTGCCACCCACCTTCCCTGGCCAGGTCACAGCGGCGCCGGCGCAGCTCCAGGTCGGCGAGTTCGCTGAGCAGGGCGATGCCCGGGATCCCTGAGGGGTGGGGGGCCGGCGAGGGGGGGGGCCGGGGGGGGCTCCTCGGGTTCCTCCAGCGCCGGCAGCTCCCCCAGGTCGATGCCGGCGGCGATCAGCGCCTCCAGCCCACCCGTGCAGCCCTGGTGCCCACCGGGGACGTCACCATCCTCCTCCTCTTCCTCCTCCTCCTCCTCCTCATCGCAGCTGCCCTCTGGCTCCGAGCCATCGCTGTCGCCTTCCTCCTCCTCCTCCTCCTCCTCCTCGGGAGTGGGGGGCAGCGGGGAGCCCCCCTCCTGGGGCACGGGGTGCTGCTGCTCCGGCTGCTCCGGCGCTCCCTGAGGCACCTCCCGGTGCCCCCCGAAGGGCTCCTCGGTGCCGCCCCCGGCGGGCGCCGCGCCCCGCTCCCCGCAGAGCGCCCCCGGGGCCGGCGGGAGCAGCAGGTGGTGCCGGTGCAGCAGCGCCCCGGGACCCTCGGCCGGGGGGTCCCGCGGGGGCTCCCGCAGCGCCTCGGCCGTGGGGCTGAAGGTGCGGGACTGCTCGGGCTCGGCGGGCGGGGAGCCGGCGTGCACGGGGTCGGGGTCGGCGGGCTCGGCCGAGTGCGCTGCGGGGTAGCCCATGGCCGCGGCGGGGTAGCCGTACCCGGGGGGCAGGTCTGCGGGGAGCGGGCCGCCATCAGCGGGGCCGCCATCAGCGGGGCCGCCCCGGGGCTCCCCGGCCGCCCTCGTCCCGCCCGCCGCGCCCGCGCTCCTTACCTGGCTCCAGCGGTTTGGGGTAGCGGTGCGGGGGCTGCCCCTCGCCCCGCGCGTCCTCGCCGTCGGCGCCCTTGCTGGGGGCGGGCAGGGGGCTGGCGGCCGGCGAGCGCGGGGCCACGGCGGGGCTGGCGGCGGGGCAGGCGGGTAAAGTGCAGGGGGCCGTGGGCAGCGTCACGGGGCACTTGGCCGGGTGCCGCAGGGCCGGCGAGTGGCAGCACGGGGACAGCTTGGGGGGCGCGGGGGCCGCCGAGGTCAGGCCCTTGGCCGGGGGGTTTAAGGCAACTGCTTTGTGGGAGGGTTTGAGGGGCTTCTCGGGACCCCTCTCCTCCAGCTCCAGGGGCTGCTCCTCCGGCTTCCGCTGCGGGGTACAACGAGGTGACACGTGTCACATCCTGACCCACATGGCAGCCCTGCATCCCACATCCCCATCCAGCCCCACGGGCCTGTCCCTGCCCCACTGCCTGTCCCTCAGTCCTTCCCCACATCTGCCATCCCAGTCCCATAAGCCACCCTCCACCCTGCATCCTCCAGCCAGCCCCACATCCCATCCCATCCCATCCCACCCCATCCCATCCCATCCCATCCCATCCCATCCCATCCCATCCCATCCCACCCCTCCCATCCCATCCCATCCCATCCCACCCCTCCCCATCCCATCCCATCCCATCCCATCCCATCCCATCCCATCCCATCCCATGCCATTCCCCTGGCACCTGGCCGTGCACCTGGCGCTGGATCTCGAGGGCCTGGGCCGCCCGTTGCTGTTGCTGCTGCTGCTGCTGCTGCTGCTGCTGCAGGGCATAGAGCTCCTGCTGCCGCAGGAACTGCGACCGTGGGTACACGGGGAGCTGCCCCGTGTGCTGCAGGTGGGCACCGGGACCCCGGCCCGGGTACATGGGGGGCCACAGCGACGCCTGGTCCATCACGTCAGCTGCCAGCAGAGGGGGGGCAATTGGAGACCCTCTTCAGGGTCACCCCACAGACCCCAGTCCTGTGACCCGGGCAACACCCCAAGAGACCGGCATCTCCCACCCCTGAACCCCGAAAACACTTGCAAGGACCCCATACCCCTCCCCTGCACCTCCAAAAGTACCCCCAGGGACCCCATCAGCCATGGACTCCCAAAAGTACCCCCCATCTCCCACCCTGCATCCCCAAGGACCCTCTCCTCTCTCTCAATCCCCCCCCAGTCTCCAGGACCCCCCTCCCCAGCACAAGGTGGGGTTCTCAGGCTCACCCAGCGTGTGGGGGGTGCCGTGGGTGGGGGGCTCCGTGGGGAGGATGACGAGCTGGGCAGGGGGGTCCTGGGCGAGGGGGAACACGGGCTGCATGGCGCTGGGCATGGAGGCGGGGAAGGCCGGGGGCAGGTTCTGGTGCAGGGCGGGGTGCCCGATGCCTGTAGGGATGGGGGGGTCTGTCAGCACCCCACTGCGGGGGTTCAGCGCCCACCCAAGCTCCCCCAAACCGGCACCGACCGTAGGAGTGTCCCCCCATCCAGATGGAGGGGCTGCGGGTGCGGGGCAGCCAGTGCGTGTGGGCAGGGTGGGCGTGGGCGGCGGGGTCCCCCCCGAGCTGCCCCGCCGGCAGCGACGAGCCCCCCGTCATCATCAGGTGGGGGGTCAGCTCCCCGGGACACCCCCCCGACGGGTGCATCCGGGCAAACTCCACCAGGTCCTTGTTGTCCCTGCAGGAAAAATGGGACACACAGAGTGTGGGGGCAGCACTGGCATCCCCCTCCCCTGCACCCCCTCCAGGGACCCCCATCTTCCACCCCTGCGCCCCAAAAAGCACACAGAGCCCGTTTTCCAGCCCTCACACCCAGGCTCCCCCGGCACTCACTGGAGCAGGATGTCCCTGCCGGGCAGCCCCAGGCGCTCCTCGCACAGCCGGCCCCGCTCCTCCTCCGCCTCCAGCTCCATCAGGTGCACGGGCCGCGCGGTGCCTGCTGCCACGGGGACACCGCGGTGGCATCAGCGTGGCACCGCCAGCCCCCCGTGCCCCGCGCCCCTTCCCCAGCGCTCACCTTTGACTCCGGCCGCCGCCCGCTGCCGCCCGGTGCCGCCGGCGCCGTAGGGCTCGTGGCGGCCCAGCGTGTCCTTCTGCCGCGCCACGGCCACCGCGATGCCCACGGGCGGCTGCCGCACCTCGCCCTCGGTGCCGCCGGGGCCCAGCGCCTCGTGCTCCCGGCCGCGGGCGCAGTCCGGCCGCTCCAGCTCCGGCTGAGCCTTTCCCGACGGGAATTTGGCGTCCTGGTGGGCGCAGCTGCCCTTGGCGCCGGCCAGCCCCACGAAGGGGGGGCCCTTCTGCCCCCCCAGCAGCGCCCCGTTGCTGTACTTGAGCAGGTTCTTCATGGCCGACACCTCGTCGGGGGCGTTGGGCACCTCCTGCGCCCGCACCAGCCCCGCGCCGAAGGGGTCCAGGTAGGGCCCCCCCTTCCTCTCCTCCGCCACGGCCAGGGGGGGCCCCTGGCCCTGCACCCCCCAGGGGGGCAGGGGGTGCCCGCCGTAGCCCAGGCCCCCCAGCTCTGTCAGGGGCTTGCGCTTGCCCTCGGCCGCCTCCACCTCGGGGTGCTGCTGGTGCCGGATCCGAGCCACCTTCTGGGCCGGGGGCTCCTTGGGGGGACCCTTCTCTAAAGTGCAGCAGGAGGGGCCCACGCGGACGCCCAGAGGGTCGGGCCGGGGGGCGCGGGAGCAGTCGGGGGCGGGCGGCACCTCGAAGTAGCCCTTGTCCAGCCCCGCCTTGGGGCAGCGGCCGGAGAACGGGGCTCCTTCGGCCGCGCCCCCGCCCACGTACTCCAGCCCCTTGAGCCGCGCGCCCGGAGCCCCCCACTCCAGCCGCCGCTCCGCCGGCCCCTCGGCCTTCAGCGGGTGGTGGAACGGGGCGCCGTAGGGCTCGGTGCCCGCCTCGGCGTGCCGCTCCTTGCCGTCCCCGCGCTCCATCCCGCCGGACTCCGCCTGGAAGGAGCGGCTCTTGTCCGTCGGGGGTCCCACCGAGGGCACCAAGGTGGCCCCGCTGAGCTTCAGCTCGCGGGCGGGGGGCTCGGGCAGCGGGCACAGCACCTCGGGGCCGGCGTGGAGCGGGAGGCAGGGGAAGGAGCCGGCGGCGGGCACGGCGTAGGACACGGCGTGGTGCAGCATCTGCCGCCGCTCCACCGCCTCGCCGTAGGGCTGGGGGGCCTCGGGGACCCCCGGCTCCCGCTCCTTGGCGGCGCAGCGGGCGGCGCGGGGCAGGGCGCTCCCGGCACAGCTGGGCAGCGCGGCGCGGGCGCCCTCCCCGTCCAGCCCCTTGGCCCCCAGCAGGCACGAGGCCAGGGGTTTGGGGCGCCCGTCGCCGGAGCCCCGCGGCGGCACCCCCTCCTTGCAGTGCCCCTCGGGCGGCACCGGCAGCACCGCCTTGTGCCGCTCCTTGGGCTCCTCCTCGGGCAGCCGCTCCTTGGCGTCCCCCTTGCCCCCCTTGTCCTTGCCCGCCAGGAAGCGCTCGTAGTCCTTGGGGGTCTTGGGGAGGGGGCCGCCGTCCCGCTCGCGGCTGCAGGAGCCGGCGGGGGGCCCGGGGGCGGCGCGGGCGATGCCGGGGAAGCCGTGGCTGGCGGGGAGCAGCGGGGGCTGCGCCGGAAGGTTCCGCAGGTAGAAGTTATCTGGAGGGGAGGGCGATGGGTGAGACCCCCGTGGTTCCCCCACCCAACCTGCGGCCGGACTGGGATGAAGGGTCGGGCTCCTTAGGTCTGTGTCCCACCCGAACAACGGCCCCGTTAGCGCCCACCGCAACCCCGTGAACAGCAGGAGCGGGGCTGGGACTGGCACCCACCACCCCACCCGCTGCCCCAGGACCACCTGCTCCGGCACTGAGCCCCCACCCCTGCCCTGCCGGGGGACACGCGCCCTCATGGGGTCCCTGGCGGCCCCGGTACCTGCCTTTCTGGCTCTCGTAGAAACGGTGCTGGCCATAGAGCACGTTGCCGTTGCCGTGGTGGTCCAGGTGGCCCATGGGCAGGAAGGTGGAGGCCAAGCTCCCGGAGAAGCGGGGGTACCCCGGGGCTGGGGACATCGAGTCAGCGGGGCCGGGGTGGCACCTGCCCCCGCATCCCAACCTGCACGGCTCCGGCTGGGAACTCTGCAGAGCCCGTGATCCCCTCCCGGCTGGGACCCCTCCCACCGTCTGGGAACTGGGGGTGCGGTTGAGACGCCCCCAGCCCCGTGTCGGCAGCGGCCGTGCTTGGCTCGGCTCGGCACGGCTCGGGCGGGCTGTCCGTCAGCCGCGTGCGCTGCCCGTCCCCGTCCCCCCGTGCCCCCCCGGAACGCCGGGAGCCAGCTGGCAGCCGGTCAAACTACCAGCCGGGCAGGCTGCCAGGGCCCCGCGCCAGCACCGCCGCCCCGCTCCCGCTCCCGCTCCTCCGGCGGGACGGACACGCCACAGCGTGGGGGGGCACGGGGACTCGGCTGAACCGGGGCCGCCCCCGGGGTCCCCACGCTGTCACCTGCCCCAGCACGGGCGTCCCTGTCCGGGTTCGTCATCGCCAGGGACACGAGGTGGCCCAGCCTCAGGCACGAGCCTCTCTGGCCACCCCAAACCCAGCTATGGGGTCTCAGCCCGCTCCCTGTGGATGCCCAGGGTGTTGTGGGGCACAGCGGTGGCCAAACCCACCCTCATCACCCGGCAGCTGCTGACCCTGCATCCCATACATGACTGGTAGGATGTGACCACAGACCCTGGGCAGAGCCACGACTGCCTCCAGCCACCCCTGAGCCACAGCCCATCCCCACCCCGGAGCCCGCTCACCTTCGTGGGAGTGGGAGAACCAGATCTGGGAGGTGCCGGAGTGGGGCCCGCAGAAGGCCGGTTCTGGGGGGGAGGCGGCGGGGCCGGCGGGGTGGCTGGGCCCCCCCGAGCCCAGGCTGCCACTCAGGAAGCCCCCCATGAAGGACGAGGGGGGGGCACTCCCCATCAGGCTGCTGCCGGCTGCGGGGAGAGGGCACAGTCAGGGGGGCTGAGGGCGGTCTGGGGGTGCTGTGCAGGTCCTGCTTGCACGACCCAGCACAGCACAGTCCCCTGTGCACACGCGTGTGTGCACGGCTGCCATGGGGCTGTGCAGCCCACTCTGCACCGGTGCATTCCCTGGGCACACCCAGCCCCTGTGCACACGCGTGTCCCTCGTGGGACCGTGTCCCTCGTGCACAGCCAGCCCCTGTGCACACACGTCCCTCGTGCTCACAGCCCTCGCGTTACCACGTCCCTCATGTCACCCTGTCCCTTGTGCACACGTCCCCTGTGAGCCCCCACATCCCCGGTGTGGTCACACCCCACGTCCCTGACACCCCCAGCGCCACGGGGCTCAGACGTGCCCCAGAGCGTGCAAGGCACAGCAGGTCCGTGCCAGGGGCACCAGAGCCCTGCCCTGTGCGTGCCCCAAGCACTCACAGCACGTGGGAGGCTCTGCACACGTGTGTGGCTCCCCACGCTGCTGCTCCCCCCCAGGGGACACCGGCTGCTCCCAGCGCTGGGACAGTCCCAGCTCCAGGGACACGGGCTGTGCACATGTGTGCTGTGTGTGCACATGTGTGCTGTGTGTGCACATGCGTGTGAGCGCAAGGAGGGGGGACAGCCCTGGCCCTGACCCTGCTGCCTCCCCCGCAGCCCGGGGGGGGCCCCCAGCACCCTTGGGGAGCCCCATGGCCGGCGCTCCCCATCCCGCCCCCCGTCCCGCTCCCATCCGGGCCAAGCCGTGAGATCATGGTGGAAACTTCGGAGCTGGTGGCCAGCGGCCGGGCGGGGGGAGCCGGGATGGGGGGAGCCGGGATGGGGGAGCAGCTGCCCCTCACTGCGTGGGCCCGCTCCCCATGTCCGTGTGTGCCAGAGCAGCCGTGGCACGGCTCGGCACGGCTCGGCACGCGTGGCGTGGCGCGGAGCGCGGGCTGGCTGCCCGCCCGGCCGGGGCAGGAAGCGATGCTTTTGCTCTCTAAGCCGGCCCACGCTCCCCGGCTAATCCCACCGGGATGCCTCTGGGATGAGTGTCGGGATGTGGTTTCAGGCAGCTTCGCTCCTTCCTCCGTGGCGAGGCCGAGCGGGGCAGGGCCGCGTGGGCCGGGGGCACGGCCGCATCCCACCCACAGCCCTGGGAACCGGACACACACACCGGGACGGGCGGGCACGCCCCGCCGTGCCAACGGGTCCCCGGGGACACGAACCCACCCTGCGCGCCGGGGACCCCGTGCGGGCGTGGAGCCGGCAGCGTGCCGGGCTGTGCCGGGCGGGAAGCCGAGGTTTCCAGAATGAGACTTTTCTGGAAGCTGTGAAACGGGCTGGAAAAAAATAACCCCTCACCCCACCCCGATGGCGGCGGGGCCGGGGTGTCCCGGGGGGGCTGCGGGGCCGCCGCTCCCCAACCGCCCACCCGCTGACTCACGGGTCCCCCGGTGCTCGCTGGCCCCGTGGCCAGCACTGCTGATCCCACATTCCCACTGAGCCCCATGGCCAGCACTGCTGATCCCACTGAGCCCCGTGGCCAGCACTGCTGATCCCCCATTCCCGCTGAGCCCCGTGGCCAGCACTGCTGATCCCCCATTCCCGCTGAGCCCCGTGGCCAGCGCTGCTGATCCCCCATTCCCACTGAGCCCCGTGGCCAGCACTGCTGATCCCACATTCCCACTGAGCCCCGTGGCCAGCGCTGCTGATCCCACATTCCCACTGAGCCCCGTGGCCAGCACTGCTGATCCCCCATTCCCACTGAGCCCCGTGGCCAGCACTGCTGATCCCACGTTCCCACTGAGCCCCGTGGCCAGCACTGCTGATCCCACATTCCCACTGAGCCCCGTTGCTGATCCCACATTCCCACTGAGCCCCGTGGCCAGCACTGCCCATCCCACGTTCCCACTCATGCACCCTCATGCACTGAGCAGGGGCAGGGAGAGGCCCCTGGTTCTGCCCCTCCAGCCACAGTCATGGAGAGCACAGGACAGGGACGGGTCACTGAGGACACACACAACTTGTGTCACTGATAGCCACCGGTGCTGGAGCAGCCCATGCTGCCAGTCCCCGAGACCGGGCACAGCTCGTGTCACCGATGAGCTGGCAGTGCCAGGACGGGCCCAGCCCCGTGGGGCGCGCTGCCAGCACAGGACAGATGGCTGCGGGGTCCCAGCCCGGCCCCCCCGGCAGCGTCACCCTGGGAACTCCCTGGCCGGGCTCCCCGAGGCCGGTGCTGTGACTCAGCCCCGCCGGCATCGCTCCCGGCTCCGGCACGAAATTTCCCTTGGCCCCGAATTGCAGAGGGTCACACGTGTGACGAGTGTGCCAGGTCTCAGCACGGCCACACCGACGGCGCTGAGAGGGGCGGGGGGCACTGGGGAGACTCAGGAGGGGACAACGAGAGGTGCTCCCTTCCCTCCAGCTGCTCCTCGCCCCCACTCCAAGTGCGGCACAGATGGGAATGTGTTGGAAGGCAGAAACTTTCAGGGCCAGCGTGTGGAGGGGGGGCCTGGTCCTGGGGGGGTTCAGCCCACGGCTGCTCTGGGATCCCCAAGGCGGTGACAGACCCAGGATGGCGGCGGTGGCGGGGGGGACGTGCGCGGGGTTGGGTTTCTCCCTCGGCTATTTTGGGGCTGGAACATTCCTAATGGAGCTGGGGCTGCGGGCGGAGGGCCGGGAGCTGGCAGGGACCCTGGCAGGGGCAACCCGGGCCCCCCCAGCCGGGCAGAGGGTGGTGGGCAGCCCCCCACGTGCTTCACAACCCACACGGCCCCTTTAAAAATTTGGCAAACGGGGAATAAACGGGCTCTGGCTCCCTCGGTGCTGTAATTCCAACTGAATCCATATTGTTACGGCACTCAATGAATGCTGAAATGGTGAAATGCTGCCGGAACGTGCCCGAGGGGCCAGGAGGGTGATCCCAGTGCTGTGAGAGGGGTTATCCCCTCTGGAATGCCACTGGCAGCTGCGCTGGCCACAGCCGCTGCACACTCAGCTCTTGCACATTCACTGGGGCCACGTGTACAAAGGGCTCACAAGGGTGATGGACACTGCTGGCACAGCTGGGAAACGCTGCTGGCGCGGCTGGCACACGCCACTGGCACAGCTGGCACACGCATGCGCTCAGTGCGCGCTCCCTGCATGCATGACTTTCACACCAGAGCACGATTTGCACATCCAGAGCACAACCTGACACACACGTGCTTTGGAAAACCGTTGCTGGAGCACATGGAAGCCAGGGAGTGTCCAGTCCCGGGGGTCCGGATGTCCCACCCCACTCCTGATGTCACAGGGATGGCATGCACATGGACCCTTGCCAGGAACCCTCCAAAATGTGGGTCCCTGTGCAGTTCCCGTGAATGTCACACACGTGGGTCCTGGAGGGGGCAGGATTCATCTACCCCTGCTTCCCCCAGGGCTGGGGGACCCCAGCACGAGGCAGGCTCAGAGCCTGCCCTGGGGTGATGCTGTGGGGCAGCCAGGGCACAGGCAGGGCTGGGGGGTCCCGAGGAGCCGGGGGTACCCAGAGTGGCCCCAAAATTCTCAGTAGAGCCCATCCACCCCCCATTGTTCCCCAGGCAGTGCCAGGGGCTGGTGGCAGCTGCCCGACCCCAGGGCCTGGCACGTGGCAACATCTGTGCCTGGATCCAGCTCATGACTAAGGAACTGTGGAGCACTCGGGGATGACTCTGCGAGAGCCGGGGTAATTCCGTGGGATCCAGGGTTCTGCACATCCCACTGCTCCCACCGGCCCCGCTAGGCCCCCAGCGCCCCGTGGAGCAGCCCAGTTAATCTCCAGGTCTGGTTTAACTTTGACACTTACTTTGGGGGCTGGGGGGAGCGGGAGCCCCTGTGCCAGAGCTGCGCCGGAGCTGCGCCGTGGCCTCCAGCCCCTGGCAGATCCCATCTCCAGGGAAGCAGCGATGCAGAGCGGCTGCAGCGCTGGCACCCGGCCCCGTGTCACCACCCAGCCAGGGGCACCGTCCCCAGCTGCCTCCCACCATCAGCACCCAAATCCCCCCTCAGAGCCGTGCCAGGAACCGCCAGCCTGGGGCGTGATTCAGGGAGGGGACAGGTGTGGGAGCACATCCAGCACCCTGGGATGGGATGCACCGGGACCTGCACTGTCATGGCCAGGCTGTGTGCCAGCACCAGGACAAACACCAACACTGCCACTGCCAGGCTGCGGGGCAGCACTGGGACGCACACCGGGACACAGACCGGGATTCACACCGGGATTCACACTGTGACATACACCAGGACGGACAGCAGGATGCACCTTGGGATTCACACCGGGATGCACACACCGGGATTCACACCGAGATGCACACACCGGGATTCACACCGGGATGCACACACACACCCCCAGGGTCAAGCCACACACCGCCACGGGCACACTGCTCCCAGCCGAGAGCTCGGCCACGGTGACACAGTCCGGCGCAGCCACAACTCTCCACTAGCGCACAAAAACATCCGAAAGGCAAAAACTGCAGCCAGGCCCCAGCGTGGCTCGGACAGGCCTCTGCCAGAGTTTCCCACCCTCCGTTTGTGGCGGAGGCGCTGGGACCCCCGGCCCTGCTCAGCACGGGCTGTGCCGTGGCAGTGGGACCCCCACAATCGGGGTGCAGGCGCTGCACCCCGCCCGGCTGGGCTCCGGGGGTCTCCGTCCCCCCATCCCCGGCCGCTGCCGGTGCCAAACCCGACGCCAGCCGGAGCGCTCGGCTGCGCGAACGCGCGGCCCTGAGTTACGGCTTTAATAAAACCAAGGAAAACAGTTTTATCTCTCGTTCCCAGGGCGGCCGCCGGGCCCGGCAAAGGCTCCTGGGAGGTGTAGTCCGGCCCCGGGCCGGGAGCCATTTGGGGGAGCGCGGCCGGAGCCCCCCCGGCCCCGCCGTGCCTCCCGGCGCCGCGTGCCGCACCGGCATCGCCCCGCCACGGCCAACCGCGGGCTGGCTCCGTGCGCTGGGTGGGGTAATTATCAATCATCGGCCTTAATTACCGCGCCATGCTAGCGCGGCTGCCGGCACCGCGGCCGGGCCGTGCCGGGAGGACGCGGGGTGCAGGGGATGGGTTCCCCGCTCCCGCCGGCACCGGGCCGGCCGCTGAAGGATCCGGTTGATCCGCCCCAGCAGCGTTCCGGCCGCGCGGAGCCTCCGAGCGCAGCTCGCTGGGAAGCGCTCCGGCTGCGCCGGCCCTGCCAAAGCCGGAATATTTTTAGCTCGTTCTGTTGTTGGGTTTGGCTTCTCTCTTTTTTTTTTTTTTTCTTTTTTTTTTTTTTTTCTGGGTTGTTTTTTTTTTTTTTTTTTAATGTTTTTTTTCGGCGCGTTTCTGCCGGGGTATTTTTAGCCGGATCCATGTTATTTTAACAACCTCCGGTGCATTCGGGCTCCCATGTGTCGCCCAGGCCCCGGCGGGTGTGAGGGTCCTGCACGGGGACGCGGCCGCGGCGGGAAGCCGGAGGGAAGCCGGAGGGAAGCCGGAGGGAAGCCGGCAGCACCCCGGCGCTGGCGGCCCTCCGGGATCCCCCCACGGTCACCGCGAGCCGGAGAGCGGCCGAACCGCCACCCCTATCGCCCATCCCGCGGCCGGGCTCCAAGCCCTCACCCGCACTCCTCTCCCAACAAAGCTGGGGGAAGCCGGGGTGGCCCCCCGAGCCCGGCGGTGGTCCCGGCAGCGGGGCCGCCGGCACAAAGCGAACCCGCCCCGGCCGCGGGCCCGATCCGGCGCCGCCTCCCCGGCACCCCCCGGTGCCCCCCGCTTTCCACCTCCTTCCAAGAACCCCCACGGCCGCCACCCCCCCGCGCCGGCCCGGCCGTGCCCCCCGCCCTAATCCACGCACTAATTGTAATCCCATTAAAGCAGATATAATTTTATTAGTATTCACAGCTCATCAAGGCGGCGACAATAACCGGCGCTGCCGCCGTGCCGCGGCCAGACAACCGCCTGCGCCGGCGGGAAGCGGGGGGCCCGGCGCTGCGCCGCGCCGAGCCGGCACACGGCTCCCGCCCCGGCCCCGCTCCCGCTCCGGCTCCATCCCGGAGCTCGGCAGCGCAGGGGGCTCCCCGCTGGCTGCGCCTCCCGTGCGGCGAACCCCGGTACCGGCGCCGAGCAGCCCGGTTGAGCCGTGCCCGGCCGCGGGCGAGCACATGCCGCAGACAAAGCCGCGCGGGCAGCTCGCCGCGGATGCCGGATCCGGTGACCCCGCGCCGGGGCTGGCCGGCCGTGCCGAGGTCGGCCGTGCGCCGCGCTTTGTCCGGCTCCGGCAGCTGCCGCGGCGAACACGCGCCGCGAACCCCTTCGCACCCTGACACTTCGGCGCCCAATATCGAGCCCGGGCTCGGCGACCTTCCACCGCCGCCCCACGGCCCCGCGCAGAACGGCCTCCTCGGTCAGCCCGAACGCGCCTCCTCGTCCCGGCACCGCGATCTCGCCGGCGCAGCCCGGGGTCACGCTCCTCCCGCGCCGGCGGAGCGGCTGGGCGCGGGGATGTCCCCCCCGTGTGCGTGAGCCAAAACCCCGAAACCCCCGGGCGCGGTGACAGCGAGGTCGGCACAAAGGGAGGCCGAGCTCCCGGCGGGGCCGCGCCGAGCCTCCCGGGGCCGCGCCGAGCCTCCCGGCCCTTCCCGGCCCCCCACACCGCGGGCGCCCCGACCCCTCTGACCTGTGTGCGTGGCCATGGAGATGGGCGCCGGGAAGTACTTGGTGGGCTGGAAGTGTCCGGGGGGCTGCACGGCGCCGTGCGCCGACCCCGCCACGCGCCCCGTGCCGTGCCGGTGGCCCAGGCTGCCCCGCTCCGACAGCAGCCGCGGCGGGGGCGCGAAGTCACGGCCGTCCATGCCGGGGGCACCCACCCGCGGGGGGCTCGGCGGGACCCCGACACGGCTCGTGGGCGATGCTCAGCGCCGCGCCGGGCCGGCTCGGCGGGCGTCGTGCCGCGCTCCGCGCCGGGGCTGTCGGCTCATCCTCCGCTCCTGGCACGGGGAGAGAAAGGAGAGAGTGAGAGCACGGCCGGGGTGGCGGTACGGCCATCGCCGCAGCCCAGAGCCCCCGCGCCCCGGCAGCGCTCCGCTCCCCGTTTCCCCGGTACGCTGCCCGCTTTCTCCGCCGCTCGCAGGGCCCCGCGGTCCCCGGTACCTCCGGCGCGCGGTCCCCGCTCTCTGCCGTCCCCGGAGCACGGCCCCGGTTCATGATCCCCGGTTTCCTCAGCGCACAGCCCCCCCACTCCACGTTCCCGGTGCTCCCGGAGCGCAGCTCCCCCTCTACCCAGCGCTCCCGGTTCCCAACCCCGGTCGCCCGGAGCGCGGGCCCGGTTCCCGCTGCTCCGACCCTTTCTGGCCGCTGCTCGGGTTCCGGTTTCCCGGCGCTCGGTTCTTTTATCTCTCCCGGTTCACCGACCGTATCTCCCTGGGGCTCGGCCCCGCTCGCCCCCGGCTTCCGCGCTTCCCGTTGTCTCCCCGGTGCTCGGCGCCTCCCTCGCCGCGGTTCCCCGGTTTCCTTCCTTCCCCAGCCCCGGTTCCTCGGTGTTTCCCCGGCTTCCCTCCAGCCCGGTTCCCCCGGCCCCGCTTCTCCGAGATTACCCGCTGTCCCGACCCTCCTCTCCCCGGTTCCCCGGTCCGTCCCCGGCGACCTGCCCCGCTTTCCCGGTATTTCCCCGCTCTCCCGGCCGCGGTTCCCGGTCCCTGCCGGTGCCCGGCCGCGGCTCCCGCCCGCCGGGTCATTGTTCTGGCAGCGCCGGGGCCGGGGGCCCGATCCGGCGGGGGGAGCCGGGCACGGGCCGGGCGGCGGCGAACAAAGGGGCGCGGGGCGGCGAGCGCGGCCGGGGGGCGCGGGGGGCCCGGCCGGGACCGCGGGGACCGGGGGGGAGCGCCGGGGCGAGCCCCGGGGGAAGAAACCAGGGCCGGGAACAAAACATGTGCATTTCCTTAAATAAAGCTGAAGAAAATATGTGAAAAAAAAGGGATGTTTTGCTTTCTTTCTTTCTTTTTTTTTTTTTAATTGAGATATAAAAAAAACAAATGCAAAACGAAAAAATTAATGGGAAATAATTGAAAGGGAAAAATATTTAAAGCAAAAAATTGAAGGCAAAAAGGGCTCGATGCGAAAATGTTTGAAGGCGCAAACGGTTTAGTGAAGCAGCGTTTGATGAGCAAATGATTTCATGAACAAATGTTTTCACGCACAAAATTTTAATGAACAAAATTTTAAGGCGAAACGTTTCGAAGAGACGGGTTTTAATGGGAAAATGTTTTAATATAAAGAGATAAAAGGGAAAATATGTTTTAATGGGAAAAGATGAAGAGGAAAATATTTTGGTGGAAAGAGATACAGGGAAAAATATTTCGGGGGGAAAAAAGATGAAGAGAAAAAATATTTTTGCAGGAAAAAGACGAACGTAGAAAATATTTTGATGCCGGAAAGATGCAAATAAATATTTAGGTGCAAACAAATAAAGCGAAAAAATAAATAATAAGGTAAAAACGCTAAAAGAAAAAAAGGGAAATTTGCAAAAAATAAATTGAAAAAAATGCAAAATAATTAGGGCCCAAAAAATTTAAAACGCAATAAATCCAAGTAGGCAAAGAAAAAAGAAAACATAATGCCCAAAACACAAATAAAAATAATGCCCAAAACGCAATTAAAAAAAAAAAATTAACGCCCAAAAAACCCAAAATAAATAACGCCAAAAAAAAATTGTTAAGGCGTAAAAAAAACAAAAAACAAAAAACAAAAACAACAAAAACAATAACCCCGGAGCGCCCGAAATTAAAATAACCCCCAAACAACAACAACAACAACAACAAAAAAAACCCACCCGCGGATCGCAGTTACTTACCGGAGGGGCGTTCCGCGCGCGGGGCGAGTGCGGTCCCGTGGCGGGGGTGCGCAGCGTGCTCCTGCCGGTGCCCGTGCACTGCCCATGCACCGGCTGCTCCTGCAGCAAAGGGAACCGGGGGTGTGTGGTTGGGGGGGGTGGGGGGGGGGAGGGAAGGGGGGGGGTGGGAAAAGGCGGGGGGGGGGGGTGGGGGGACCCCGCCGCGCCTCCCGCTCACGCCGCGCGTTCTCCGCCGGGGCGGGCGCGCCCCGCATGCTAATGAGCGCGTGCCCCGCGCGCGCGCCCCCTCGCTGATTGGCCGCCGCGCGGCGCTCGCGCCCCGCCGGCCATTGATCCCCCCCCCAGCCCCCCCCCCGGCTCCATTCTTCCTCCGGCGCGCGCGCCGCGCGTCAAGAGAGCGCCGCTCCCGATTGGCTGGCGGGCCGCCAGCGCTCCCGCCAATCGGCGCGCGGCGAGCGGCGCGGAACGGCGGCGCCTAATTCAAGCCCGGCGGATGAATGGGGAGGAGGGAGCGGCGCGCAGGCGCGGTGCGCGCTCGGGGCGGAGGGCCGGGGGGAGTCGCATTGCCGCGCACCCCCCGCCGCAGCGCGCGGGCCCCCCCCCCGCGCCGCGATTGGCTGGCGGCGCGCCAGCGCGCTGTCAATCACGCAGTGTAAACAAGGCGCCGATTGGCCGGTGCCGCGGGCGGTTTCAAGGCGCCCCCCCGGGGGGGGACACGCGCGGCGGGGGCGGTTTCGAGGCCCCCCCGCGCACAGCCCCGAGCGCCCCGGGCCGGAGCGAGCGGGATCAAAGAGCGGCGTGAGGGGAACGGGCCGCGGGCAGCGCCCGCCCGGGGCCGCCGCTGCCGGGGCCCGTCGCCAACGGCCTGCAGCGGCCGCCGGACCCGCCAGCCGGGCAGTGAAGTGCTGGGGGGCGTGCGGTGCGACGGAGCGCGCGATAAGGGGGGTAACCGAGGGGTGTGCGGTGTGAGGGGAGGCAATATGGGGGGCCATGCGGGGCAGAAGGGGGGCTGTGCGATGATGGGGGAGGTGTGATGTGGGGGGACTCTGCGGTGTGAAGCGGGACAGTATGGGGGGCCATGCAGAGCAGGATGGGGGCTGTGCAGTGTTGGGGGGCTGTGCAATGTTGGGGGGCTGTGTAATGATGGGGGGCTGTGCAATGATGCGGGGATGTGCGATGTGGGGTGTCTATGCAGAGCAGGATGGGGGCTGTGCAGTGTTGGGGGGCTGTGCAGTGTTGGGGGGCTGTGCAGTGTTGGGGGGCTGTGTAATGATGGGGGGCTGTGCTATGTGGGGTGTCTATGCAGAGCAGGATGGGGGCTGTGCAATGTTGGGGGGCTCTGCAGTATGGGGGGGCTGCAGTGGGGCAGTTGCAGTGTTTGGGGGCCCTGCGAGGTGGGGGTGTAAGCGTTGGGGGATGTGCAGTGAAATGTTGGGGGTTTGGGCAGTGTCGGGGGGCTTGTGCAGTATTGGGGAGCTGTGCAGAGCTGCGTGTGAGGTTGTGTATGGTCGGGAGGTTGTGCAGTGTCGGGGGGCTATGCAGAGCAATGTGTGGGGTTGTGCAGTGTTGGGGGGCTGTGCAGAGCAGTGTGTGGGGTTCTGCATTGTTGGGGGGCCGTGCAGAGCAGTGTGTGGGGTTCTGCAGTTCTGGGGGGCCATGCAGAGCAGTGTATGGGGTTCTGCAGTGTTGGGGGGCTGTGCAGTGTTGGGGGGCCATGCAGAGCAGTGTATGGGGTTGTGCAGTGTGTGGGGTTCTGCATTGTTGGGGGGCTGTGCAGAGCAGTGTGTGGGGTTCTGCAGTGTGTGGGGTTCTGCATTGTTGGGGGGCCATGCAGAGCAGTGTGTGGGGTTCTGCATTATTGGGGGGCCATGCAGAGCAGTGTGTGGGGTTCTGCAGTGCTGTGCAATCTGGGGGGCTGTGTTCCATGCAGGGAGGGGACAGAGCCAGCTGAGGGGGGCTGTGTGATCTGGGGGGGCTGCTCTGGGCCAGGGGAGCCTGAACGGTCCCAGGACCGCACAGCAGGAACGGGAGCAGCACCGGGAGCAGAGGCCTGGCAGCGGCCGCCACCGGGATTCCTGTCGGGGCACTGCGGTGTTTGGGATTTTTTTTTTTTTCTTTTCCTTTTTTACAATAAAAGGGTGTAATTGATTGAAAACGCTGAAATAAATCCCGATGGCTCGTAACCACGATTAGATTACGGCGGGCGATTCATTACGCGGGACGGCAATCGAGTTAGCGGGGAGTGGCCGGGGGCCGCGGGGACCCTCCGGCAGCGCACGGACACGGACAGACGGACAAGGACAGGCGGCCGCACGGCGGGGCACGGCCCGGCACAGGCGCCGGTGCAGCGGGACGTGCGGCTGCGGCACGGAGCCACGCTCGGGGACACGCCGGGGGACACGGAAGGACACGGCATGGCAGCGCACAGCCAGCCCCCGCATCCTCCTCCGCGGCTGCCCTTGGATCGCTGTCCGCACGGGAAAGGGCCCCGATGGATTATCCCGGGCGTGGAATCGGTGCCGGGCGGGAGCGCGGTGCGGATCCCGGTGCGCAGCCACCGGGAGTGCCGGGAAAGAGTTTCCTGACTGCAAAAGGAGCAGAAAAACCTCACGGCGAGCGGCTCTCGGGCTCTTCCTTCCCGCAGTGACGCCGGCGGGAGTGGGAAGGGGCCGGGGGAAGCCCTGGTGCCGCTGGGGAGGGGTTGAGTCCGGGGCTTGTGCAGCGCCAGGGTTGTGTCCGTGGGCACCGTGGGCAGATCCCCAGTGGGTAAACATCAAACGTGGGCAAGCCCTGCTGTGGGCAACCCCCCCGTCCCTGGGCTGACTGAATTGGCATCCCTGTGGGCAGCCCCCCGGCATGGGCAGCCCCCTCCTGTGGGTACAATCCCGCTGGGCAGCCCCCAGCCCCCGCTGCGGGTGTCCAAACCCCGTGGGCAGCCCCCCCACCCCGTGGGGATAACTCTGCTGCGTGAGGCTGATCAATGAAGCGAGGCCAAATGAGCACAATTAAAGTCAATTTAATGAGGATCCCCCCGCATGCAGCCCCCAGCCCTGCAGCTGCCTTTGTCCGCTGCTGCTGCTGCTCTCACGGTGCCTGTCCCCCCCCTCGGCTGGGGCTGGAGCACCACTGAGCCCCCTGGGCACGGTGTCCCTGTTTGGGGGGCCAGAGGGGACCCCGAGGATGGGCTGTGGTGGCAGAGGGCACGGCCTGTCCCTGCACAGGGGACGAGTTTGGGCTGCAACCCCAGCATTTCCCCCCTCCTCGGCTGTTTTCCTGAGCTTTATCCTCCCGGGAGCTGCCGAGTCCCCTCGGCAGGGAAAGGAGGAGGCTGCGGGGTCCCCTGACAAGAACCCCCGGATCCCCGACACTGTGCAGCCGCTGTGTCCCCTCTGCTGTCCTTCACGGCTCACGCCAGGGCTCCCCGCGGCTCGGAACGGCTCGGAACAGCACGGCTCCGGGCACAGGCGCTTTTCCAGCTGGCCACGGCGTTCCCGGCGCGTCTCAAGGCCGTCTGCCGTGCAAGGGTCGCGTTTGCCGGCGCGGAGGGACGAGGCGGCTCCGCAGCCCGGGGACCCCGCGGACGGCGGGGGGCACGGAGCCGCAGCCGCTCGGGGGGCCGGGCCAAAAGGCAGGAACTTAACTCCCATTAACCGTCCCATTGTACCGGCCGTGGGAATAATCGGGTTTGCTAATGCAATCGCTGCCGCGATGCGAAAATCCGACTGGAAAATGTATTAGAGCAATTATCCGCCTCCCTCCGCAGCCGGCGGAGCATTAATATTCAATTTTGATGTGGAAGCCCTATTATGTTAATGACTTTGGTGACAAAAGTCGTTAATGTAAGTCGGTTCCTTTATGGCGCGGCATTAGCCGGGGCGAGCGCGGCCGCGGGGATGGAACGGGGGCCACGGAGCCCCGGAGGATCCGGGATGGGGCGGCCGGGGGAGCCGCGCTGAGCCCCCGCACAGCCCTCACGCCTCGGGCCGCTCCCCGGGGCTGCCGGTGCTCCGGGGGCTGTGCCGGGGCGGATTATCCGCGCTGCAGCGCATCCGGCAGCGCCGCTCCCTCCGCTGCGCTGCCCTCCTTTGTTCTCTCCCGGGCCCCGGGAGATGCACCGGGGCTTCCCCGGCTGCCGGAGAGCGCGGCGGGGCCGGGCCGGGCTGCCCGCTGTCCCGGCCATCGGGAGGCACCGCGGCCGGTGCTCGGTGCGCTGCCGCCGCCGCAGGCAGGCCCGGCTGGATGGGGGACGGAGCCGGAGCTGTGCGCTGGGGCTGGGACACGCGGGGACGGCGATGAGGAGCGAGCGGAGCGGAGTCGGCACCCCCGGGCCGGGAGTGTCGGTGCCACGGGCGGTGTGGCACTGAGCTGGGCTGTGCGGGTGTGCTGGAGCCCTGGAGGGACGAGGATGGACAAACAGGGAGCTGGGAGCTGCCCGTGACGGAGGAAACGACCGTGACCTTCACCCCTCCGGCACAGAGCTGCTCCTCCTGCCGCTGGGCTGGCAGTGCCCCGGCTTTGCCGTGAGCGTGCCCATGGCACTTGGGAACCAGGGTATTTCTCAGCAGATCCCAGGCACAGGATGGGATTTCCCGGTGGGGAATTCTCCTTTCCGGGACCGCGTGGGCGGCTCCTGCCCGGTGCAGTTCCCTCCGTGCTGGGCACAGCCCTGTCCCGGCGCACAGATCCACGCGTGGCTCTGTCCCAGCCCTGTGTGGAGCAGCTCCGTGTGCACGGGCGCTGCAGCGGTTGGGATTTGCTGCCCGGAGCCCCCAGGACGGCGCCCCCGCCCCAGTCCCGGCAATAACGGGCGAGCGGGGCCACAGGCAGCCAAGCCCGAACTAACCCTGCTGCCACCTCCGGCTGTCAGGGCCTGCCTCGACCCCGGACAGCGCCCGAGGTTTGCAGTCGGGGCTGGGGCCGCTCCACCGTGATCCCCCGGGGTCTACCGGAGCAGGAAGGTGCCGAGCCGCTGGCGGCAGCGGGAGCCGGCACGGATAGCACACGGACTGTGTCCCTGCACTGCTGGGGACGGGGCACCCTCGGGGGACACAGCCCGGTGGCGCCGGGGTCCCCTCGCTGTCCCCGCTCCCCGCGGAGGCCGCTCCGCGCGCACGTGGCCGGGCCGGGCCGTGCCCCGCGCTCCGCCCCGCGCCCCCCCCGCGCGCCCATTGGCCCAGCGCCCCCCGTCCCGCGCTCCCATTGGCCCAGCGCCCCTCGTCCCGCGCCCCCATTGGCCCGACGCCCCCCGTCCCGCGCTCCCATTGGCCCCGGAGCCCTCCACAAACAAAGGCCGGAGCCCGGCGGGGGGCCCGGCGCGCCGCCCTGATTGGCGGAGGGAAAGGGCGGGGCCGCCCGGCTAAGCCCCGCCCACAGACCAGCGCCGGATGCCCTTATATGGATCTGGGCGGGGCTCGCTCATTCAAGCGCGCGGGGAGGGGCGGGGCCAGCGCGGGGCTGCGCTTCCCGCCCGCGGCGCGCGCGGCTCGTTCCCACGGCGCGGGCGGGTGAATGAACGGGCGCGCGCGGGGCGCGGCCCCGGACCGTGCGGCCCGGTGAGCTCCGGTAAGGCTCCGTGCGGCACGGTGAGCTCCGGTAAGGCTCCGTGCGGCACGGTAAGCTCCGCTAAGGCACCGTGCGGCTCGGAACGGCTCGGTACGGCTCGGTGCCTGCGCTAGGCGTGGGTACGTGCAGGTGGGGAGCCGCTCCATGCGCGGGTGTGACGGTGCCGGGGCTCGCGATCGTGTCCTGAGCGTGCGCGGCTAGGCGTGGGTCCCCACAGGTGCTGTGTCCACCTGCTCGCCCCTCTGTGCCTTGCACACCCACGCGTGCTTTGTTCTGGGGGGCGAAGGGGCTTCCCGGGGTCCCCCACGGCCTTGGCTCTGCATCGCTCCTGCTCAAGGCCTGGGGCAGCACCAGCATCCCAACTGCCTGGGGACGCCCATCCCAAAATGCATCCCATGGTGAGTACCCAGAGCGGGGTCCCAGGGTGACACTGGGGTGACACCATGGCAGGGACACCACGGGCTCTCCCCTCCCTCCAGCCCGGGCTGTGCTGTTTGTCCCGCGCTGCTTTAACCCCCCAGGTGGGTTCGGCCCCTTGCCTCCATCCTCCTCATCGTGCCCATCCATCCATTCCCCGTCCCGTTCCCAACCTGCCCGGCCCTCGCGGGACACGCGGCGGCTCCCAGCTCGTGCTGCAGATACGGACTGAACTTTGGTCCCTGAGCAATTAAGGTGCCTGAAACTGCACTTCATTAATGGTTGTTCTGCAATAAAACCCATCAAACTGCCCTTATTTGCAATATAAAACTGCAATTTGTTTTAATTTATGTTTTTCAATCCCTGCCGGCTGGTTCCGGGGATCTGCCAGGCATCTGTCGCTGGAACCTGCGGCAGGGTGGCCCTGGCTGCTGGCTGGGGTGAGGGGGGGACATGGGCTGTGGGTGGGCTTGCCCCAGGCCTGGAGAGGGGGTTCCCATCCCTCCCCATTCCCCCGTGCTGTGTGCCCCGGGAAGGGAGGGCAGGGGTGGTTCCAGGGAAGAGCATCCCCGCGCCATGGGAGCCCCCTGGACGGAGCTGCCACTGGGGTGAATCCCTGAACACGAGTGGGATGGGTGGGAGCTGAGATGGCCCTGGCTGTTTTCCTGGGACGGCGTCACCCGCGGGAGCTGGGAATTGGCTCAGCTCAGCTCCGAGTGTGCCAGCACGCGTGGGCACATCCCTGCGGAGCAGCCTCTGGGCATCCCGAGGGATTTGTGCTTCCACAAAGCAGGGCAGGGTCCCTGCGGGCCCAGCCAGCCCTGAGCCCCCATTTCTAATTACAGTCGCTTGGCTCTGCCATCCTCCGGGGCTGCTTGTTCTCCGTGGGAGGAATCTGGGCCACGGGGCAGGGCTGGGAAGGGCTCTGGGCCACCTGGGATTCCCGCTGGGAATGCTGCCGCTGCCTCCCAAAGCCCCCAGGGCCCTTTGCCGGCAGGGCAGGGTCGGGGTCCCTGGTGGTTGGAGCTTTCCAGAGGATTCTCCTTGCTCTCAGCAGGTGTGTGATGGGGACCTGGCACTGCTGGGATGGACCCAGCTCCTGCTGGAGGCAGAATTTGTGCTGTCTGGGGCTGCAGAGCAGCTGCTGGTGCCTGAGGAGCTGCAGCAAACCCTGGGATGGGCACGGAGGAGCCCCGGGGCTGTGGCACAGGAGGGTGGCAGAGCAGGGGCAGCTCCCCTGGCGTCCCCATCCCGTGTCACTGCCACTCCTGCCTGCCTCTGCACATTTCCCGAGCCCCCAGCTCCCACTCGGACGCGGAGCAGCCACCAGAGCCCTTTCCTGGCCATGGGTGACGTTCCCGAGGGGACGCCTCATCCCACCCCAAGGACACACGTGGACGCAGCCACTGCTCTGGCACGGGAGCCGGGAAATCACAGCCGGAGCTACTGATGCTGCAGCACACCTGGAGGGAATTAGGCCGCCCGTTCACCTCCCTGCAAACCTTCTGGAGAGCGAATTCCTGCGGTTTCCCGTCGCAATTGCTGCAAATTATACGAGCGCCGCGCTTCGCTCCGTTCCGTGCTGACGGGAACGTGCCCTTGGCGAGTGGCACCCGGAGCTGCCGCCAGCCCGGCCTCGGGGGACCCTTCCAGAGCCCCCCGAGAAGATAAAGAATCCCACCCGCACATCTTTCCTTCTTTTTCCCTTCTCCCGTGGGACGTGGGGGTGCGGAGCTGGGGATGGCTGCGGGTGGGATAGGGAGCAGATGTGTGCGCACAGCTGGATGCGTGCCCAGATGTGCAGGGGGAGGGGATGCCGGGGGTGATGGGCTGCCCTCGAGGGGCCTTTCAGAGGCCGCCATCAGGCTGGGGACCCCACCCCGCTCGGGTGCCAGCGCTGCTGCGAGCTGGGCGCTCGTGTGTGTATGTGCACACACGCGTGTAAAGGCAGGCGCACGGCCCTCTCCGTGCCTTTCCACGCACGGATGTGTGTCCCGGTGCATTCCCGCACCTCCCTGGCCGTGCTCGTCTCTCCGGGGTTGCCCCCAAGCGCGGGGACCCCCCTTGGTCCTCCACTACCAGCGAGTCCAGACCTCCGGGGCGGCAGGAGCGGCCCGCGCGGACACGTCACTTCCTGCGGCGGCGGCGGAAGCCGGAAGTGCCGCTGTGGCCGGTGCCGGGTCGGGGCGTGCCCGGTGGGGCCATGGCGGGCACGGCCGGCTGAGGGGGACCGGGGGCACCGGGCGCTCCGAGCCGGCCGCGGGGCTCGGGGAGCGGTCACACAGCGGGTGCCCCGGCGCGGGGATCCTCCGCCGCGGGCCATGGCGGCGGCGGCGGCGGCGGGTTCCAACTGGGGCCTGATCATGAACGTGGTGAACAGCATCGTGGGGGTGAGCGTGCTCACCGTGCCCTTCTGCTTCCGACAGGTGAGCGCTGCGGCCGGGCCGTGTCTCCGGGCTGCGGCGGGGGCTCGGGCCGTGCCCGTGGCAGCCGAAAGCCCCGGCGGGCTCCTCCAGAGCCGGGCGTGCCCTTCTGGCCCAATGTGGGGGTGGTTCCCTGGTTGGAGGGGAAAGTCAGCAAAGGAAACGCTTCAGACCCAGAGCGGCATCTCGTGTTCCAAACACTGCGTTTGTCTCAGTGGTGACGTTTCCAAGTCAAAACTTCTGTTCTCACTCTGGGCTTTCCCTGCCCCGTGGTCTCTCTGATCATTTCTGCCTGTCTTGTAAGGAGAAGGGAGAAATGAAATCCAAGGCTTTGCCCACAGAATAAACATAACTTGGAGGCTTTTCCAAGTTACTGTGCCCCCTGCCCCTCCCTGGCATCTGGGGCTGTGCCAAGCCCTGCCCAGGGACAGTGTGTGATGCCAGCTGGTTGTGGATAAAGCAGTTTGCAGCAGAGGTGGCACCTCGGGGTCTGTCTGTGCTCCCTGGAGGGGTGAGCCAGGGTGGGAATTCTGCTCCCAGTTTGCTGCTCGGGGCTCGGACTGGGAGCTGTGGGAAGCAGGTGTGTGTCCCACATGTCCTTGTGCCGTGGAGAGGGCGGTGAGGTGGTGGCAAGGGGACAGGACTTCCTGAAAGAGGGCAAAACGTGGCTGGAACACGGGGGGAAAGCTGAGGGTGCTGAGGGAGGGTGGCTGGGCGTGGTGGGGGGCTGACCCCCATCTCCTGCCCTGCTCCTTTGCAGTGTGGGATCCTCCTGGGAGCCGTGCTGCTGATCTTCTGCTCGTGGATGACCCACCAGTCCTGCATGTTCCTGGTGAAATCAGCCAACCTCAGCAAGCGCAGGACCTACCCCGGCCTCGGTGAGACCCCAGCTCTGGGGCTGCTCCCCAGCCCTGCTGCTCCTCTGGCAGCACCACGACCTTCCCTGGCCTCCCACACTGCATTTCCTCAGCGCTGCTGTTGGAACAACAAATGGTTTTTTTCCCAGTTTCCTCGTTGTGCCTCAGCCGCTCCCTGGGGCGGTGCTGGGGTTGGATCCTGCTCCCACAGCCCTGCTAATGGGTGCTGAGTTGTTTTGACTCTGCAGGGCAGGGAGGAGATGATCCAAACCCCAGCTCCTGGGAGCCATCTGGGATGAATTGTGGGGCTGGGATGAATTAATTATGGGTCTGGGCACGAGCTCCCCACCCAGGCAGCCAGCGCTGCCGGGACAGCAGGTCCTGCCAGCCTGGCACGGAGCTGGGCTGCCTGCACCCGAGCTGGGAGCTCCTTTATGGCTCAGCAGAGAGGAAACAGAGTGAGCTTCCAAAGGGCTGAGAAAACAAAAACATCTGGAAGATCCCTGGGTGGGTTTTGGCCGTGCCAAAACCTCGGAGCTGAGCGCTGGCGCCGGGATTGGCCTCTGCCGTGGCCTCTCTTGGGATTCTGGCTGCCCTGGGGAGCAGGAGGAGCTGTTTGGGTTCCACTCCCTGCCGTTGGCATATGGAGCAGCAGGAAAAGTCTCCTTTTCCTCGTCCTGCCGTGCTGTTCTGTGGGAGGAGGGAGCTGTTTGGCGCTGCCCTGGCACAGGGGCTCCCAGCAGCTGCTGACAGATGGGTTTGCTCCTCCCTCAGAGCGCCCGAGGTGCTGCTCCCAGGAAGCACATCCTGGCCTCTGCCTGCTTGTATCTGCTAGGAGCAGACAAGATGGAGAAGGCCTGTGGCTGGGAGGTTGTTTTGGTGCCAGGGAGAAGGGGGAGCCCCCTCCCAGCTGCCGCTCGCTGCTCCCTGCCCCTCACAAGACGCCTTTGTGCGCCGCTTCCCGGAGGACACAGAGTCCCTGCGCCTTGGAGCGTGGCCCGGGGAGAAGGGCTCCTCTGCCCGCCCAGGAGCCAAGGGGCTGCCACACAGAGAGGGCCAGCAGTGCCTCCCAGCTTCCTCCTGGCAGGGGGGGCTGGCAGCAGCGCCGTGCCCGCTCCCGGAGCCCTGGCAGAGGTGCCGCGCGCTCCCGCGCCGCATCCCAATGCTCCGGGCTCGGGCAGCTCCACACAGAGCCCTTTGTCCCCTCAGGCTGGGCCCGGGGACATCTGCGGGCACTCCTGGGAGGCCTTGGCACGGAGGGAGGTTGTGCACATTGCCTGCAGGCGGGCACAGCCTTCCGGAGGAGCCCCAGCAGCCACGGCTTGGGCACAAAGGCTGTGCCAGGCCGGCCCCTCGGCACTGAGGGAAGGGCAAGGGCTGCAGGGTGAGGAGGGAAGGGCAGGCAGCTCCCAGATGGGTTGGAACAGGAGATGAGTGAATCCCTCCCCTTCCAGCAGCGCTCAGGATGTGCTGGGTAGCTCAGCCCTGCAGGGCAATTGGCTGAAGCTTTGTCCCAGGAACCACACTGGGTTTGAAAGGCTTCTCCAGGTACTGAGTAAGCTGTGCCCAGTTTGGGGGCATTCCAAGATCCCATTCCAAGGATTTGACTGTACCATTTATTTTACAGTCATTACCTCCTGGAGAAGATAAAGAATCCCATGTTTCCATTGTCCCCAGGTGGGGACACCTGCCCACAGTGCCTTGTTCTCATTGAGCATCAATTCCAAACAGGGGAGATGGGCTGGTTCCAGCATCACCCCGGGCTGTGTCCGTATCCAGAGGCTGGAATGTGCTCGGGGAGGATCAGCAGCACCATTCCTCCCTGAGCTCAGCCTGTTACTGACCCATCTCCAGGAGGGATGTTTTCCTCTTGCTGGCTCCTCTTTCTCCTCCCAGCCCCTTTGTCTGTGGGCCTGACCCCCCCAGAGCTGTTGCCTTTTCCCTCCTGGCTGTGAATTCCCAGAGGAGGCCGCTCCCCCGTGCCTGGGCACAGTGCCTGGTGGCATCTGTCCCACTGCCCTGTCACTGATCCAGCTGCTATTTTGGGTGCTCCCCCACATCCCTGCTCTGGGCTGTGGGTCCCTGCCGTGCCTTTTGCTCATTCTGTGGGAGAACATCTCGTTTCCTGAATTTTTAGCTGGAGTAGAGTCCAAGGAAATCAAGAGTTGAAGCTAATATTTAAAATAGCAGAAGAAGCTTCCAGAAAGGATCTGAGTTTGTTTTCTGGCAGGCTCTGGGAATGTTGGGCTGTGCATTGAGGGAAGGCAGAGGGGACTCCAGGGTGGTGGGTTCATGCTGGACCTCACTGGCAGATTTGGGCACTGTGGGTTTGGCACCGGAGCTCCCCATTCCCGTTCTGCCCAGTAGGAGCCAAAAATAGAAGTAAAGTTTTCTTGGCATTGTCTTTTTAAGAGAAAACCCAGTGATTTGAGGACTACTGAGCATTTTGTGCTCCAACCCCAGGATGGGAGGGAGGGAAAGCACAGCCTTGGCAGCAGCCCTTTGGTGTGGGTTGGGAGCACTGGGTATTCTGGGAATGGGATTGAACGTTCTGGGCACCAGCTCAGCTCTCCCAGCCAGCCATGTCGGGCAGCCCAGTTCGAGGGGGAAGATAAAAATAAAGAGGGGACTTGGACTGGAATTCTGCACCACTTTAACTTTCGCCACACACAATCTTGTACAGGAATATTTTCTCTCCCATTGCCTTTAATGGCTGCCATGTGTGGCTGCTGCTTCACACCACTTCTGGTTTTAAATAGAAAAAAAAAGAACCTGCTTGCTGGCTTTCCCTCATCCCTGCTCCTGTCTTATGTGGTTTTCAGTTTCCAAAGGGAAAGGCTGAAAAAGAAAGTGGGAGGGTGAGGGAAACGGCCCCAAAATACCAGTGGTGGGTTCCTGCTGCACTGCCCTGTGTCACTGCTGGTGTCCAATTGTGAACTGACATCTTGCCCTGTTCTGGACCTTTCTTTGACTAACTTCCACTCTTTTTTTCCCTTTTATGCCAGCATTTCATGCCTATGGAAAAGCAGGAAAAATGTTGGTGGAAACAAGGTAAATCTGCTGCTGATTCAAAGTGTGAACAGTTTGGGTGTCTGTGGTGGAAACCCTTCTGAGCCTTGCTGTGCTCTCCTTCCTTCCTGGAATTCCACAGGAGCTGGGTGAGATGCCCTGAGCACAGCTCCCAGGTGTCACCTCCATCCCTTCCAGCACTCCCCAGGCTCTGGGAGCACAGAAGGAGGGGATGAGCTGCTCTGCTGTGAAATCACAGCCGTGTCACTCGTGGCAGCTCTCCAGGGGTGCCATCCCTGCTGTTGGGTTAGTGGGAGGGAGCGTTTGCTGCCCTGGATCCCAGGATCTGCTCTGCTCCTGCCCTCTTCCCTGTGAGATGCCTTCAGGGGGAATCCTGCCCCCATCTCTGCTTCCTCCCATGACCCCAGTGCAGATGTCAGGTGATGGCACAATCCTCACAGCCCTGCTTTTTCCAGCAGGGATTCTTTTCCAGGCACGCCGAGCCCAGGGCCAGCAGCGGTGCCGGCTCCTTCGCTCTTCCCAGCTGCAAACTTCTGCTCAGCACTAAAAATACACAGAATATTCCTCAGATGTTACTTGTCCATGCAAGCAGAGGCTGTAATTGCCACAGGGATGTTCTATAATTGGAATTGGGAAGGAAAGTGGTCCAGGAGTGGGAGGAGAAGCAGTTCATGGACAATCTTTTCATTAAAGTGTGGTCCATTGTGTGGAGAGACGTTGGAGAGCCCACTGGATATTGAGACTCTCATGGCAGGGTCCTGCAGTGGGTGTGGGGCTCTGAGAGCCTCGTGCTGATTCTTTTGAATTGTTCCAGGAGTTCAAGGAGTTCTTGTCATCTCCAGGATTAGTTTTCTGTGTTTTTTTTCCCCCGTGGCTCCCAACAGGAGTTAACCCCCTGCGTGTGTTGTGGGCAGAGCTGCATCTCCGAGTGTTTGGTGTGGAGGGAGGTTCTCTGGTGGCTGTTTTGTTGGGATGGAATGCAGGAGGGGTGTCCTGCTCTTCCCAGCGCTGAGGATGGAATGTGCCCTCCTAACCTGTCCCTGTTTGTGTTTGCAGCATGATTGGGCTGATGCTGGGCACTTGCATCGCCTTCTACGTCGTCATCGGCGATTTGGGCTCCAACTTCTTTGCCCAGATGCTTGGATTGCAGGTGAATAAATCACTCCTGCGGGGCTGCCAGCCCTTGCACTGAGCCCTGTGTCCCCTGGGGACAGCAGAGCTCCTGCTCAGCACTCCCTGGGGTCCCCTCATGGAGGGATCCTCGTGCAGGGAGCCTCAGCTCTGGGAAGTCTGGGGAGCTCAGACATATGGCAAACAATCAGCTGTGTAAAACTCCAATAAGGCATTTCCATCCAAGGAATTCTTTTTAACTTGGTCCCTTATTAATTCTGGAGCAGATTCCTGGGGGAGATAATGCTTCCTGCCTTAATTCCTGCCCCAGTGGGTAGTGACGGGCAGTTCCTCTGCCTGAGCTCTCCTCCCTGTAGTTCAGGAGGGATTTTTGTCCTGTCCCTGGCTGGTTTTGTGGCCTGAGTCTCTGTGTTCCTGCCTCCTCAGCCGTGTGATGAGCCTGCTGCTGGCTCAGGGTGCTCAGAGGCAAGAGGTGCTCCTCAGAGCCGGCACCAGGGCCGTGCAGGGAAGCAAAAGGATTTTTGGTAGAGTGTTATCTGTGCTGCCTGATGCTCCTAAGCTCAGATTAAGGGACTGTGAAGTTAAAAAAGATGCGTTGAGGCCGCAGCCAAATTAGGTATTAAATATTTCCAAGCATTCCAGAGTGTTCTGCTATAATAAATACCAGTGTGAGGCTTTGATTAATTTTCTGGATTGGAGTTTTCAACACTTTCAATTTCTCATCTCCCCAAGTAAATTTAGGTTTTATTTAATTGCATGAAAATACCTAAATAGCTTGTGCTGGATTAGCATTTAACCCCCCCGGATTCTTCCAGCTCGGACCTGTCACACACTGCAGAGCAACAGTGGCACCCAGTGACTGTCTCAGCTCAGCACAGACAGAGCCAGAGCCTGCAGCATCTTCAAACACCTCCAGACACAGAATTGCACTGTTTAAAGTTGTTTTTCACTCTGGAAAGATGAGCCATGCCAGGATTTGCTGCCTGGGTGGGGGTGTGGGGTGTCCTCCCTGCTGCAGGTGTTGATGCAGGTTTGTCGTGCAGGTGTCGGGCCCGTTCCGCATTGTCCTGCTCTTCGCTGTGTCCCTGTGCATTGTCCTTCCCCTGAGCCTGCAGAGGAACATGATGGCCTCCATTCAGTCCTTCAGTGCCATGGCTCTCATCTTCTACAGCGTGTTCATGTTCGTGGTGGGTACGGACACCGGGCATCCCCTTTCCCTCCTTTCTGTTCGTTTTTGGTGACCAGTCGCTCCTGTGATGCTCCTGGGAGCTCCCAGATGCTCCCGTGGTTCCCTCCTGGAGCTCCAGCCCTGTCTCACCCAAATTTCAGGACTGAAAGGAGAGGGAGGTGTGGGAATTGTTTCCATGTAACTTTTCTGGTAGGCTGTGCAGGGTCAAACCTCAGAGCTGCCTCCTCAGGGAGGTGTGGAGCCTCCCAGGAGCTGTGCCTTTAAGAAACCACAACATTCACAAGAGCTGGCTGCACTGAAACATCTCTGGGGATTAGAAACCCCATCCAAGGATATTATAAACAGACATTCAGACATATTTACCTTCTGCTTCCTGTGCAACCCAACTCCTGCCAGTTCTTGTGTCCATGGCAAGGGAGCTCCCTGGCCTCGGCTCCTCCCTCTTTCCATAAAGCTTTTCCTTCTCTTTGGTGAGCTGCTGGTGTTAAATGGCCCTGGAGCAGCAGGTGGGATCCTGTTTTAGGACCCTTTGTCTCTCTCTGCTGAACAGGATTCTCTGAGGGCAGCAGTGCTTCCTGTTTGGATTTAAAAACACATTTTGAAAAGCGCAAAAGAGGTTGCTTTGAACAATGATTCTCACAGTTAATGTGTCAGTGGAAGCTGTGTGTGCTGAGATGTCTGATGGCGTCAGACAAGGGGGGAATGTCACAGATCCCTTGGAATGCTCCCTGGGATCCTTGGTGGCCCTGGGGGCTGTGTGGGTGGGATGTGGAGCTGGGGGATTGGGATGGGGCTGTGCTGGCAGCTCGGGTTACCCCAGCCTGGCATTGCTGCTGCCCTGGAGCTGGCTGGGGCTGGCTGCTCACCCCTGCTGTCTGTCCTGCTGCAGGTTGTGCTGTCCTCCTTCAACCACGGGCTCTTCAGCGGGCAGTGGCTGCAGCGGGTCAGTTACATGCGCTGGGAGGGCATTTTCCGCTGCATCCCCATCTTTGGAATGTCCTTTGCCTGCCAGTCGTAAGTACCTGCCCTTCCCAGTGAGTTTGTGTGGGGGCACAGGGTCAGGAGGATCTGCAAGGGATAGATACCATCTGCTTTGGTGGTTTGTTTTCATCAGGGTACTTTACAGCTCGCTGAAGTTCAGCCTCTCATTCAGTCCTGACCCTTTTGTTACCCAGACCCTTTTGTTATTCCATTTCACCTGGGAGTTCTTGTAATGGAGCAACATGAGACCACTGGAGCCAAACAGCTCCTCGGGAGCTTCTGGTGCAGCTGCAGGAGGGATGAAATTCCCCTGGTTCCCCTTGAAGGGAATGCTGGAGCACCAGGAAAGGCTGTGCCACCCCCTGTGTGACCCCCTGAATGCTGGGGGCTGCTCTGCTCCCCACATTTCCTGGAGAGCACTCTGAAGGTCACACAGGTGTTGCCTTTGGAGAGGTGTTCCTGCATTTCCAGAATATTGTATAACTCCTGCATTTCCAGTTCCCTGGGTGTAGTGGCACATGGAAGGAGCTGAGAGCAGACCAGGCTATTTCCACCTGCCCAGTTCCCTGGGTTTGGGAGGGTTTCTGACAAGTGGAAGAAGGTGAGGGCAGGCCAGGCTGTGCCAGGTTTCCAGCAGCATTCCCTGCTGCACCAGGACAGCGGGTGAGGGCTGTGTGACAGCTCTAACCCGTGTAAATCCAGCCCTGGGCAGGGAAGGACAGGCCTGCCCTGGAAGGAGCATCCTCCTCTGGAAGCCTGGCAGAGCTGGGCTTCCCCCATGTAGCTCCAGCAAACGGCTCTCGTGCCAACAGTAAATGAATGTGACAGATAAAATTTGCTCAGACTGCTGTGTTTACACCCACTCCAAGATCCAAATCATCATTTCCCACTTACTGGCTCTCTTGGCAGCTCAGATCCTACCCCAGCACACTCCAGGCTTGCTGTTTAATGTCTCCATTACAACTGGCAAAGGGAATTGTGTTCTCTTGCAGCTTTACCTTGTTAACAAATCCCGTTGTTTTTTTTTTTTTAATATTTTTTTTTTGCTTATGGAAGCCATGCAATACCCGGAACAGTTTTCCTGGAAATGCAGGGAAATGGTTTGGTCTGGACCTGTGTGTGTGCCTAAATATGGGCTCCATGGCAGCACTTTTGTGGCAAACCCAATCTAAAGCTGTGTGTTTTTTCCAAACATCAGGAAAATACACTGTCCCCAGCCCAGGCAATATTTACATATTTTTTTTTTAATTTCTTTCCATTTGTATATTCTCTCTCCCTCTCTCTACCTACCCTCTATATTTTCTATTCCTCTCTTTATGTGTAGTTTATCTATGTAGCCTCAGCTGGGTAGATTTAACTTTACTAACCTCTGAATCACCTTTTTAACCATCCCACACACTGCAGAGCCTCTCTGTTTCCCTCTTTTTTTCCTTCCTAAGCCTGAATGTTTGGCTGAGTCCTTCTCTTGGAGGCTGAAGGCCAGAATGTAGCTGGAGGTGGCTGTGGAGAGGGCAGGGAAGAATCCCAAAAGGAGAGATTCCCAGAGAAGCCAGTCTCCTTTCTCCCAGGGAGAAATCCCAAAAGGAGAGATTCCCAGAGAAGCCAGTCTCCTTTCTCCCAGGGAGAAATCCCAAAAGGAGAGATTCCCAGAGAAGCCAGTCTCCTTTCTCCCAGGGAGGAATCCCAAAAGGAGAGATTCCCAGGGATGCCAGTCTCCTTTCTCCCAGGGAGGAATCCCAAAAGGAGAGATTCCCAGGGATGCCAGTCTCCTGAGTCCCAGGGAGGAATCCCAAAAGGAGAGATTCCCAGGGATGCCAGTCTCCTGACTCCCAGGGAGGAATCCCAAAAGGAGAGATTCCCAGGGATGCCAGTCTCCTGACTCCCAGGGAGGAATCCCAAAAGGAGAGATTCCTAGGGATGCCAGTCTCCTGACTCCCAGGGAGAAATCCCAAAAGTAGAGATTCCCAGGGATGCCAGTCTCCTGACTCCCAGGGAGAAATCCCAAAAGGAGAGACTTTGGGAAGCCAGTTTCCCAGATAGGAATCCCAGATGGAGACTCCCAGGGAAGTCCTTGCTCCCTGCTGGTACCTCCAGCTCCAGAGCCCCCTTTGACGTTCAGGGATTAAGGGTTAAGGATCTTTCTGCTGGGCCCCAGCCTGACACACTTCCTGGGAATGGCTTGGTGCCCACTGGAGCTGGGGATACCCCTTCCCATCTCCCTTCAGAGACTTCCAGGATGTAGCCGCTAGAATTAAAGTAACAAGAGGTTAATGAGTTGCTAAAATATGCACCTGATGTCAAAAGGAACATTCCCCACGCTTTCCAAGGCTGTAAATACCCCAAATCCCAGGGAATTGGCACTTGTGGCTTTCTATGAAGCGAGCTGAAGTAGGACAGGCTGCTGCGCTGGGGTTTGTTTGTTTAATTTTCCTTCAGACAGTGGGATGCTCCAACCTTCTTCCCTCTTTTCCTCTGTAAACACTGTGTTGCTTTAATTATCAGCACGGAGAGCTCCAAGAACAATAATCTCTGGCGCTGGGGCTGGCCCAGAGCCACCCGTGGCCCCGGGAACAAACGGTCATTCATTTTGCAACCCTTCCTGAACCCAAATGTTTACATCACACGTTTCGCTCCACGTGGTGGGGTGGGGAGAGCAGGAATATTTTTGCAACACTTAAAAGTTATGAGTGTTCTGAAATCTCTTGGCATTAGCAGTATAAATTGTGGAATAGCAGCAGGTGTTTATGCTCCAGAGCGGGAAGGTGTCAGGGATTCGTTGCTGCTGGGCTGAGGCAGAGAATGGGCTGGGACTGGGGGTTTTCTCCCGTTTCCTGCAGGTTTCCTTAAATATTTTACCCTTTTTACAGTCAGGTGTTGCCTACTTACGACAGCTTGGATGAGCCGTCTGTCAAAATCATGAGCTCCATATTTGCTTCTTCCCTAAACGTGGTCACCACCTTCTACATCATGGTAGGAACTTCCCCTTCTCTTCCCTTGCCAGAAATCTGGAGGGGCCACAGGGATGAGGCTTTATCGACAGCTGGGGCTGGTTTCTGCTTATCTGTATTTATTCTAACAGATAAGTCCTCGTGCTGAAAGCAGAGTTAGGTGGGAGGTGATGAACCCAAGGGCACAGGGGGCACTGGGAGAATCCAGGTTTTCAGAGTAGCATGTTTCCTCAGATGGAGGCAGAATGGAGGCAGGGGCTGCTGCCCAGAGTTTGGGAGAGCTTTTTCCAGCCTGTTTGGAAGGAAGTTATGCCTCATAAGGCAGCAGTTAATAAAACTGGGTTAATAATTCCTGAGGAGAGCCTTGGCCCGTGAGCCAGGCTGCTGCAGGGAATTGTGACAGCCCCCTCTCTCTGTTGGAGAGGGACAGTCCACGGGCCTGGCAGCAAGCAAAGTGTGTCCTCCAGGAAAACCAATGGATTTGATGAGAAACTCGCTTTTAGGCAGTTCCCACTCTTGATTAATGACCTGTCCCAGGTTTTGGGGTGCCCCTGGAAGTGACCCCACGCTCCCACTTGGCTGCTCCAGTGGGAGGTCACTGTCCTGTCCCCTGTGTGAGGAGCAGGTGTGAAATGTTGGGAGTTCAACCCCGCTCCCCTCTGCAGGTGGGCTTCTTTGGCTACGTGAGTTACACCGAGGCCATTGCTGGCAATGTGCTGATGAACTTCCCTTCCAACGTGGTGACGGAGATGATCCGAGTGGGGTTCATGATGTCCGTGGCCGTGGGGTTCCCCATGATGATCCTGCCCTGCAGACAGGCTCTGAACACCCTGCTCTTTGAGCAGCAGGTAAGATCCCAGGGCTGCCTCGGTGTGAAGCTTGGTTTTTGAAGGGTTTTAGTGACTCTTTGATTTCTGACTGGGCCCCAAACCTGCCTTGGCTCCCTGAGACTCTGGTGATAATGGCATGTAGCAGGTACTCGCTATCCAGAGTGAGTACCTGGATAGTACTCACTCCCATAAAATCCTCAGTGCCCAGGGTGTGGTGACAGTGCAGCAGGGGCCTGTGGCCATCTCCAAATCCTGCTCTGCTCAGTGGTTAATCCCTGGCACTTGGAGGTTTGTGTCCTCTCTGCAGAGGAATTCCATGGGCCAAAGGAGTGGAGTTCCCAGTGTAAAGCTCATGTCCTGTGGCTGCTTCTCCCTGCTCTGCTGGGGATTCCAGCTCTGGCACAGACACGTTACACAGCTCAGAGCCGAGGTGGTTTCTTCCCCTCAGAAAAAGGGAGAAATGTGCTTTTGGAAGCAGCAGAGCCTCCTCATTTCCTGCTGCTCCAGCTGCTGTCCTTTTGCTGGCCAACTCATTGAGCTCAAGCTCCTGTTCCCGGCCTCGGAGCCCAGCCCAGCCCCATTTCTTCTTGCTTCCTTGTGTGCCTGCTGATTCCTGCTCCATTATTCTCACCCAGCACCTTTGTCAGCAGCCCTGGAGCAGCCCTTTCCTCTCTGGGTTCGGATGTCCCCTTCCTCCAGCGCCTCCCGGGCTGCGCTGCCGGGGGCGGGCGGTGGGATGTGGATCCAGCCCTCTCCCACACGTTCCACCTTTCCCAGGGCCAGCTCCTCAGCCAGCCTTTGTGACTGAGGCTGGTCTGTGTGCTGGAGACTGTGAGTCCCTTGTGGCGGTGGCGTGTTCTCCTCTGTGCATTGTGCGCACGGAGCGCGCCGATGGGATTCAGCAAATAACACTGAGAGATTGTGGGAATGTTCTGAGGCCTTTGTGTATCCGCATAAATAGAAACCTCTTAGGCAGGAAATAAAACTTGAGCAATTTATAGCCCTAAATCCTGCCACTTCTGCCTGTGAGAAGCCCCCGGCTGTTTTCTCACGTTGGGAGGGCCTGAGGATGGGGGCAGGCTCGGTGAGAGCCAGCGGGTGCAGAGGAGGAAGCGCTGGAAACACTTGGGAACACTTTGGATCTCGCCTGGGCTCAGCTCATGGCTGGCTGGGCTCTGAAGGTGTCGCTTTGCCTTCCTCCCCCATCTGTGCAGCAGCAGAGCTGGGACCCGCTGGGTCTGCAGGGCACACTGGGGCCTCTGCCTTCCACATCTCCCACTGGGGAGGTGGGGTGGGATGGGAAGCAGAGGGCCTCTGGAATTCCTCCAACAGCTGCCCAGCAGCACCCATCCTCCCCTGTGCTCTCCCTGGGGTGTCTCCCAGTCAGAGGGGCTGCTCCTGTGCAGGGGCTGGCCCTGCTCCCAGAGCTGCTGGGGAACACCTCTCCCTAGCACAGCCAGAGCCCTTCCTCTGCAGCTTCTCCCTCCTGCTGCACCCCTGAGCTCCTTCCTCCTGCCCCTGGCCTCGGGCTGTTCTCTGAGTCCCTGCTGAGGGGATCGCAGCTGGGATGGGCTGGAGCTGCAGGGAGCATTGCTGAGGGAATTGCTGGGGGTCTGGGGACTGCAATAGCAGAGCTAACTCTCCCCCTGCACCCTTGCCCTCCCAGCAGAAGGACGGCACCTTCGCTGCCGGCGGCTACATGCCCCCGCTGCGCTTCAAAGCCCTGACGCTGGCTGTTGTGTTTGGAACCATGGTCGGAGGCATCATGATCCCCAATGGTGAGTGAGGAGCTGGGAACAAGGGCTGGCTGCTTTCTCTGGTCTCTGTTGTTTGTTTTCCTGGCTGGGGTGATCAGACTCACACCCCATCCTGCCCGGGGGGCTCTGGCAGCTGTCCCCTGCTGCTGCTCTGGCACTCCTGGAAAAGACCTTTGCTGACTTTTCCTCTTTTTCTCCAGTGGAAACAGTCCTGGGCCTGACAGGTGCGACCATGGGAAGCCTCATTTGTTTCATCTGCCCAGCTCTTATTTACAAGAAGATCCACAAGAATGCGCTTTGTTCACAGGTCAGTGCTGATGCTGCTTGACATCCCCCTAAGCCCTCTGCAGAGCCTGGGAACGTGCTTCATTTGGCTGCAGCACAGAAACTGCTCAGCACCTCCTCCAGCCTCCCCCTCCAGTCTGCCCAGTACAGGTGGGAGCTGTTCTGGGTGGGTGTCTGCCACTTCAGGATGCACAGACAGTGGCAGAGGTGCTGGCCCAAGCTGGAACACCAGCTCTTTTTGTCCTTCCAGCAGCAAGTGAAACAGTCATTTTGTGCATAAAATGCTGCTTCCAGTCCTCGTCGGGGTGGGATTCAGGTTTTGGATCCTCAGAAGAGGAAATCCAGGCAGCCTGTAAAACCTTAAAGCCTCACATCCCAACCTGCCCAGGCTCGGTAAAACAAACAGGGCTCCACGATGTGGTTTGTGCTGCCGACCCTCAGCTTTCTGCTTTCAACCAAAATAATAGTAAAAAGGAACACACACATAGAGGTGTTGCTTCAGGAATTGATTTTCTGAGGGATTGGGGTCGTTCAGAGGCTGTTAGAAGTTTAACTTTTCCTTTTGCTCCAGTTTGAATTGGCCTCCTCAGGGACCAAAACAAAGTGGCTCTTTGCTGGGCTTGATCTCTCTGCTCCTGCAAATACCGTGGGCTGAAATTAACAGGTTTTGGGGTTTTTTTCCTAACAATAATTTAATCCACTGCCTTTTTCACAGGCCTCTGTCCCAACATTCCCAGTCAGGACAGTGCTGGGCTGGGAATAAGGTTTTGGGCACAGTGTGAAGTCAGCAGGGGAGAGCAGCACGTTTTCGTGGGGCCCACAGAACTGGTGGCTTGTTCTCTGCTTAATGACTTGTGGCTTTGCAAACCTACGTGAATTTTTTAAGCAGGGTGTGTTTTTTTTCTTCCCTGTGCTTTCCCTGACACAAGGAAGTAGTCCAACTTTCCAGCTTTCACTCTGAATTCTGACACTTAGCTCCGAACTTCTTTGAGTGAAACCCCGAGCAGGAGTCTGAATGCCAGCCTGGGTTTTTCAGGGAAACAAAGAGCACTTTCAAGAATTGCTTTCTATTCCGGCTGAGCCAGAGTGTTTCCCTGCAGTGCCTCGGGGCTGCACTCAGGACAGGCTGAGCTCTCAGCCCGGCTGCTCGGGGTGGGACACTGGGGCCCTCACAATGCCTGACCCCAAACCCGGTCACGAGGCTCAGGGAGATGTTTGTCCTGCAGAAATCCCCACAAAGGAGGAAGGGCTTATCTAAAGCATCAGGCCCCGGGTTACTTGTCGAGGGGCTGGCAGCAAGCTGTCCAGCCTTCCCTGAGTGATCCATTGCCTGTCAGGTTTGCATTCCTGCTCGGAGCGAGAGCACACCTGCCCGCCCTGCTCAGCGCCTCCCCGCCTCCACAGCCCAGCTCCCAGCCCACCCTCTCCTCCCTCCAGGTCTTTGCAAAGGCTCATTTATTCTTTCCCTGGAGCTCTGTCTTTGGTCTCCTCCTTCATTCCTGCACTCCTTTGATCAGGTGCTCCACTCCATCAAAGTCAGCTCCTGAGGAAGGTGGCGGGCGGGGGGAGAATGCCAGCCCTGGGCTCAGCTGTCCTTCCCTTCCTGTCCCTGTCCAGACAGGGTACATGGACGTTCTGCCTCCTTCCCTGCATCAGCTTTAGCTCCTTCAGAGCAGCAAACCTCAGCGCCAGCTTTTACACTTCTCTGGGTTATCTTGGCTCTTGTGCTGCTGAGGACTGGCTGCTTTTATCGGGCCACTTCTGGCACCCGGCAGCGTCCAGTGTGGGGCAGGTGGTGACGTGAAAGGCCAGGTTTTTACAGGAGAGGTGCAAACCGAGCCTACGAAACACTAAAAGCAGTGAAGAGGATTTCAGATGGGGGAGGGAAATGGGCAGATATTTGCTGGCCAGCAAAAGGCCTCTGCTGAGGAACTGGGAAGGATTGGAGCTGCTGCTCAGCTGGGCTGGGCGGGAATGCCCTGCTTGGAAGGGTTAGGTTGGAAAGGCAGGTCCCAGAGCAGTTAAAAAGCCTGGAGTCAGGCACACAGTGCTGTGAGTGAAGCAGGGAGAGTGTTCCCTTTCTTGTGGTTTAGCATCTGTTGCTGTAAAGGTCTGCGTCCCGCTGCTCCCCGGGAGCCCCGGTTTGGCAGAGCTGCTCTGGGGCGTGTGGGGCTCTGTGAGCAGAGTGTGGAACTGCCAGCAGGAAGGTGTTGCCTTCCCAGTGTTGACACAAGCTTGTCCGAGAGGCCCCTCCTAGGGAGGCCGGAGTTGCTCTTGTCCCAGTTGGGGAAGAGGAGCTGCCGGAGGTCAGGAAGTGACCCCTGGGCTCGCTCCTGTGCGGGTGGAAAAGAGATTCCCTCTGCCCTTCCCTGGCAGCACAGGGGCCAGCACACCTTCCCCAGCAGCACATCCAGGGGTGCAGCCCCCCCAGCCACGGCATCTCTGAGGAGGGGGCTGGCAGTGACCGGGGCTCTGCATTCCTTCTCCATGACTCCGTCCCTCGGAGCGCTCGCGGGTGTCCAGGAGGAGGACGGGGATGGCGTCACGCCACACAAATGCAGCGTGTTTGCTTCCCTCCCGTGGCTGCAGGACGGGGCTGAGCTAATGGCTGTGCTGTGCAGAGCTGGATCATCTTCTGGGAGGAAGGAGGGCCGAGGAAATGGCCGAGGAAACGGCCCCGTGCAACTGGTCGAGGAAACGGCCGCCTGAGCTTCCTCTGCTGAATTCCCATCCGTGCTCTGAGTGTGGCTCCCAGGAGTTGGCCCTGGCCCTGCTGAGCTGCCCCAGGGCTCCCCACAGCCTCTCCCCTGGGAGATGGGCCCTGGCCCTGCTGAGCTGCCCCAGGGCTCCCCACAGCCTCTCCCCATGTCTGTTCTGACAGGGGCTTCTGCAGAAAGGGCTCTGCTCTCAGTGGGATCGCTGGCTCTGCGGAGATCATTCCCCTGGGAGCAGAGCTTGGCTCAGATGTGCCTTGCAGTGCTGAGCTTCCCCTCGCTGCAGGATCTCTCTGGATGCTCTGGGGATTGGTGGCTCCTCTGCCTGGATTGGTTCTTGGAGCGCTCAAGTCCTTGCAGCCTTCAGTTGCCTTGGTGGTCCCCTGAGCACAAGCCGCCTGCTTTTCCATGGCATAAGCATCTCCATGGAATTAAGCCAAATCGTGGCCTTCTTTATTCTGGTCTTCAGCTGGGGAGGGGGTAGGTGAGGAGGGGGTGAGGGCGGCTCAGGGACAGCCCAGCCTGTCTCCGACTGCCACGTGTGCCCGTACCCGCTGCTCCGGGAGCTCGCAGCTGAACTCCAAATGTGCGACAATCAAAGGGGTTTCAATCCGAGGCATTTGAGCCCCTGGTTCCCCACTAAGATAAGAAACAACAAAAATCCTTTTAAAGCATTTAATGTTTTCAGCCGTTTCCTACAGCTCCCTCCTCTCCCACGTTGCTCCTGGTTCCTGTGGCACCAGAATAGATCCTCTTTGTGGAAACGCTCTTCCTCTGCGCTGTTGTTTCTGGAAGGTGCCAGAACAACCTCCCAGGCACAAAATGCATTTGTGCCGGGGCTGTGGATTGTGGGAGGGGAGGAAGTGGAGCAGCTCAGCCCGGGGCAGCAGTGCAGGACCTGCTGACTCGGCGTTTGCCCGGGGCTGGGGGGGTGGATGGCAGGATATCTGCTCTTTGTGCACCCCGGGCAAGGCAGGCAGCGCATTCTGCTCCTGTTTCCTCTGCAGCAGCTCTAAGGTCTGGCCTCTGCTCCCTGGCCACGCTGCCCCTGATGCAGAGCTGCTCCTTGTCCCGCCAGCCTTTTCCTTCCGAAGGCGTCGGGCTGTCTGTGGGGCGTGCTGGGAACGGGCCCTCGGGGTCCCCCGAGCCCGGCTCTGACCACGCTGCTCCCTCTGGCTGGGTGACCTCCCTCGGTGGGTGAGGAAAGCATCGGCCCCTCCTCCCCCTCTGCAAGTGCCAATCCTTTAATTCCTCCTTCCAATTTCACCTCTCCCCTTGATTTGCAGTTTTCTGGCAGCTTCCAGTGGTGAAAGTGCTCCCTGTGGCCGTTCTTGGTTTTCCCCGCACTGAGAAGCATCTTTTTGTTGTGCTTTTTGTGAATTGGGATGTAAATCTGCACAGTGAGGATTGGGAGTCGTGGAATCATGCAATGGTTTGTGCTGGGAGGGGCCTTAAAGCTCATCCAGTTCCACCTCCTGCCATGGGCAGGGACGTCTTCCACTAGACCAGGTTGTCCAAGTGCCATCCAACACTTCCTATGACTCATGTGGAATTAGATCCTTTTAGATCAATTTGTCATCACATAACAAGCTGTAAAAATTCCTTTGCTGCTCATCACTTTCTCCTTTTTGAGGTAGAGAAATTCCAAGAGCCCTTCCCTCCATGGGATCCAGATTCCACCCTTCTGTTTTTACCCTGTTTGATCCTGGCTTTCTGGGAATCAGGGAGTCATTTCTCAGCAGCTTCTTGAGCCCTGGGACCAGGATCTGTGTGTGGACATGTTACCTTGCTTTCAAAACCAAGGATTTCCAAGCAGCTCCCTGGAATGGTTTGGGGCTGTAACCAGGCCAGGCTCTCTGTGCTCAGCCAGACCTGATTTCATGGAGTTCTCATGCTGGGAATACCAGGAAATGAGTCTCTGCAGTAGGACTTGTCTGCCACATGCATTTTCCTATCCCTGGGAACTGCCCACTCACTTCACTCACTTTTGAGCCCTTCCAAAGGCTTTCCAACAGCTTCCAGCCTCTGAAACAGCTTCCATTCCAACAGCTTCCATTCCCATGGCTCTACACCCAAAAAGGAACCTCAGCCAGCAGCAACTGGTTTTCCTGTTTCTCTCTGACATTCCTCTTCTCTCCCTAACACGTGTCACGGTGCCGAGTTTGGAATTCTGTGCGGGCACCGTGGGAATGCCGTGGGGAGCAGCCCCCTTGGATTCCCTGTGCTCACTGTCCCTCTGTCCCTCTGTGCAGATTATCCTGTGGATTGGGCTGGGCATGCTGGTGATCAGCACCTACACCACCCTGTCTGCCACCGAGGACACCCCTGTGAGGACAGAAGCAGTGGGCTTGGAGCACCTGGACAGAGGGGAGAGCAGAATTGACCAGGATTTGGTCAAACTTCCAGGTATGTGCTTGCTGGAGTTGGGTTTCCCAGCCCTGTTCCCAGGTCGCCTCTTAAAAAGAAGGAGAAATTCAGGTTTTTTTTAAAGTGTGGTGGAAGCAGGGTAATTTCCAGGCAGCTCTTTCCATCTTCCCAGCTTCCTGGGGCCTTTTCCCAAGAAAAGCTGCACTTTTGTCTGCTGGAAAAGCCACTCCAGTGGGAGTTGTTCTTTTGGGAAGGGAAAGGTGTGGTGCAGGCCTGGGATCCCCTGGAGGGACAGAGCAGGGATCCCTGTTTGGGATGAGCACGGTGCCCACCTGGCCCACGGGACTGTTCTCCCCCTGTGCCAGCCCAAGGACCATCCATCCATCACCCTCGAAGGAAGGGGAATTTATGGGAACTGCCTCTTTTTTTTGGCGCCCAGGGTATAAATTTGGCCTCGGCTTTCTCTCTGACAAAGCCTGTGATTATGCCTCAGCTTTGTTTACCGGTTCTTGTTATTTATTATTTGTTTGCTGGGGCTGCTGATGGAATTACGGCCGCTCCTCCCTTTCCCCAGCTGCTCCGGAGCGAGGCCGTGGCGCGCAGGTGCCGCCTGACCCCGCGCTGCCCCTCGGCCCCGCCGCGTCCTGTTCCTTCGCTGCACTTTTGTTTCCTTCTGCTCCTGTGGGGTTTTTTCTTTTTTTTTTTTTTGTTCTTTGGAGGCCTTGAAATATCCTCGCAGAGATTGAGAGCGGAAGGGAGAAAGGGGCTGGCTCTTGTGGAGATTATCCTCCCTCCTGGTTCTTGGGGGTTCCTGCCCGGCAGCTTGGAGCGTCCTCCCACACCGGTGCTGCTGCCGATAACATTCACTCTGGGGTTGCTCCGTGGTGGAGTTTACTTGTGGTTTGCTCGTGGCTTACTCAAGGCCGTGTGTGCCTTCCCGGGCACGCGGATGCCGGTGAACTCCGAGCAAAAGACGCTCCCAATCCCTTAATGGAGCCCTCAGCAGGGCCTGGAGGAGGGATGCGATTGAATTCTTCCGTCTTGGTTAATTTTGGAGCGGTAATGGCCAAAGACACAGCTGCTCCTTTCAGGAGGAATCGCTAATGACACGTGTTCTGACTGGGAAAATAAAAAATCCCATAAAACACGGTGTCTGCAGGAGTTTGCTGAATCTTCTCCCCTTCTCGGCGTGAGCCGGGGCGGTGGAGCGGGATGCCAGGCTCTGATCACCCGAGCGGTCCCGGGGCCCGCCGGCAGCAGCTCTGAGTGCTGCTGGATTAAATAATCCCAGCCGGGAGGAAGGCGGGTTTAGTGCTCCCGGCTCATAAACTTCCCAGGGAGGAGCCCTGCAGTTCTGAGGGAAAGCTCAGCTGTCCCCTGAGGTCCCTTTGCCAATGGGGGCTCCCTCCCCGGGGAGGAGGAACAGGGGGGAGAAAGGGGACAAGGACCTGCAGGGTGGACGTGGGGCTGCCCTGGGAGAGCCGGCACTGCCATTCCTTGGATCTGTGCCTCCCTGTGCCTCTGCAGGATGTCGGCTTGACTAGCAATGAGAGGCGTTAAATGGTGCCCTTCATCCCCCGCCGCGGCTCCCCCTCGTCCTCACCCCGCCTTGTTTTTGCAGAGCAGGAGCTGCGCCTGGAACTCGCCGCAGCAGCTGCATCCTGTCCTTGCAGGGCCGCAGGATGCGAGGCTGGGCCGCCCCCTGCACCTGGGTGCCCTCCGGATGGGCCGAATTCCACACCCGGGGCTGAGCAGGATCCCACGGCATCACCCCTGCTGGCTGCTCAGCCCCTTACCCTGGGCACAGGGTGCCCCTTCCCGGGCTGCAGGGTGCTGCTCCCAGCCCTTTTCCTGGGTGGAGGGTTCTTCCAGACCCCTCCTTCCAGGCACAAGGTGCATCTGTGCCTCTGGGTCAGAGGGTGCTCAGCCCCTTCCCTGGGCACGGGCTTGCTCCGTGCCCTTTCCCGTGCTGCCCCATCCAAGGCACACCGCGGGGCCTTTCCCCAGCGCTGCCTTCCCCGTCTGCCTCCCGCCTGTCAGCGTGTGAGAGGAGTTTTATTGGCCTCTTTGATGTTGTGGAGCCCAGAACTGGAGAGACTTTCATTAAAGCCCTGCCCCGTGGGCCCGGGGATTATGAATATTAGAACATTGGCCTTTTATGTGAACACGTATTGACCAGCGGCCTCGGAATCGCGTTTTTCCTAACGACACCCAAGTGCCCATTACAGCCCCAGCCTGTGGTGCTGGAGGTTTTACTGTCAGCAGCTCTTCGGGAAAGGGATAAAAACCCCTTCCAGCCCCGTCCTGCCGCGGCTGCGCCTCTGTTAAAAGGTTGCTAAGCTGCCTCTGAAAGCTCAGGAAGGCAATTATCCATTAAAAAAAAAAAAAAAAGCTAATTAGGCAATTTCTCTCCGTATTTAAAGCACCCTCGAGGGTCTCGGGGGGGATTAAGATTTTGTAATATTTTTCAGCTCCTTACTTGATCGTTGCTGCTTCATCTTCTCCCTGCTGTTGTGCAATGTTGGGTAACAAAGCCCTGATTCAGGCTCCTTGTGCAAGAACCCTTTTCCCGGTGCACCGGGCACCCTGCTCCGGCCATCCTGCTGTCCTGGGGCACGGCGTGGGCTCTGTTATTTGAACTGGGGCAAAATCTGGGCTCGTGTGGTGCATCCCTGCAGCCTCCATCCCTGTGCTCTGCCCCCCAGCAGCAAGCTGCCCGCGGCAGGCCGGGTCCCTGCCGGCATTCCCCGCCGGAGCAGCCCCGGAGATGTGTGGAACGTGGCTCCTGCATCCTGCAGGAACAGCTTGGCTCCGCCGCGGCTCTCCCTGGTGCTTTGTGCGAGCGAGCTTTTAATAGTGCCTGTGACACAGAAAAGGAACCAGCAGCCTCTGGTAATTTGGGTTGGTTTTTACTGCTGGTGCGTCAGGAGACAACTGTGAACTAATTTCAGGGATGCCATTCCATAACCTTGTGAAATCTGGACCCGTTTCGGGGGGAGGGAGGGCTCCTGGAGGCGCAGCTGGGCCGGGGGCTCCCTGGGGAGGGCCTGGCCCTGCCCTGCTCCTGGTGCTCAGCACGTCCCAGGGCAGTGTTTGCCCCCAGCCCTCTGCCCTGCTTGCTGGGCTCCGTTTTCCTTGGCACAGGCTCCTGGATCTTGCTCCATATCATGCAATGAAGGAATTTCAGCAGATCTGGAGCTGCACTGGCACGAGCAGGTCCTGAACCCCGTGTCCCTGGTCCGCCTGGGGTGACGCCCTGGAGTGGGGGCTGCGTCCTGGAGCTCCTTGTGCCGTCCCTAAGGCTCCCTCTGGACTGGGGGTGAGCACAGCAGGGCCCATCCCGCTGCCTCTGCCCAGGGCAGGGGCTGTGGAAGCACATTTCAGCTCCGAGAGGCTGGAAAAAACGCGTGAGGAGGGATTTAGTGCCTGCCTGGGACCATTGCAACGATCCGAACCAGGAGCAGGGGGAGAAGGGAAGCTTTTAGGTTGCTAATCATGAAATTTTATGGCAGCCTGGAGAGGCTGTTGCCAAACCACAACACACCCAGGCACGCACACACACAAATCAGCTGCAGGACGCCCCGGCTTCCCCTCGTGTGAGCAGAGCTGCCGGAGAGCCGGGGGGTCAGAGCGAAGCCTCTCGGTGCTGCCTCACACCCCGGCCTCTCCTTGGGAGCCAAAAAGCTTTTACAGCCTCTCAGGCCTTGTCTGTAACGTCCAAGGCCGCTCATAAAACACGACGAGGCGCAGCGTTGCTGGAAGACGCTCCAAAGGGACCTGGAGGGCAAGAAGAGAGGCAGAGCCCCAGCAAAACTCTTCCCTGCAAAGCAGCCGGAGCCCCGGATGGATTTCCAGGCAGCCTGAGAGGTTGTTAATTCACGCCCTGATGATGAACTTAATTTTGTCTCCCGCTGAGCAAATGATGGCTTCGAGGCAGCTTGGCCTTATTGCGGCGTGGAGACTTTTGGGTTTGTGTTTTGTTTGTGTTTTGGGCTTTTCCTGCATTGTTTGCAGAGCGGGGAACGTGCCTCCGCCTGATTTATGGTGGAAGCTGCCAGGGACACTCCCGGAGCAGAGCGGGGCCTCCCCCGGCCTCTCGGGCTGCTCTGGGCCCGCGGGGGTTCACCTGTTGCTCTGGGCAGGGAACTGCTGCCTTTAACTCCTCTGCTTCCTGCTGGCAAGGAAAGCTTCCCTCCATCTTCCTCCTTATTTCCTCCCCTCTTATTTCCCCCTCCTTCCTTTTTATGTCCTCTCCTCTTATTTCCCCCTCCTTCCTTCTAATTTCCTCCTCTCTTATTTCCCCCTCCTTCCTTTTTATTTCCTCCTCTCTTTTTATTTCCCCCTCCTTCCTTCTTATTTCCTCCTGTCTTATTTCCTCCTCCTTCCTTCTATTTCCTCCTGTCTTATTTCCCCCTCCTTCCTTCTAATTTCCTCCTCTCTTATTTCCCCCTCCTCCCTTTTTATTTCCCCCTCCTTCCTTTTTATTTCCTTCTCTCTCTTCTTATTTCCTCCTCTCTTATTTCCTCCTCCTTCCTTATTTCTTCTCTTATTTCCCCCTCATTCCTTCTTATTTCCCCCTCCTTCCTTTTTATTTCATCCTCTCTTCCTTTTTATTTCCTCCTCTCTTCCTTTTTATTTTCACCCTCCTTCCTTTTTATTTCCTTCTCTCCCTTCTTATTTCCTCCTCTCTTCCTTCTTATTTCCCCCTCCTTCCTCCTTATTTCCTCCCTTCTTATTCCCCCTTCCTTCTTTCTTATTTCCTCCTCTCTAATTTCCCTCTCCTTCGTTCTTATTTCCCCCTCATTCCTTTTTATTTCCCCCTCCTTCCTTTTTATTTCCTCATCTCTTTTATTTCCCCCTCCTTCCTTTTTATTTCCTCCTCTCTTCCTTCTTATTTCCCCCTCCTTCCTTCTTATTTCCTCCTCCTTCCTTATTTCCTCTTCTCTTATTTCCTCCTCTCTTCCTTCTTATTTCCCCCTCCTTCCTCCTTATTTCCTCCCCTCTTATTTCCCCCTCCTTCTTTCTTATTTCCTCCCCTCTTATTTCCCCATCCTTCCTTCTTATTTCCTCCTCTCTGATTTCCCCCCTTCCTTCTTATTTCCCCCTCCTTCCTTTTTATTTCCTCCTCTTCCTTCTTATTTCCTCCTCCTTCCTTCTTATTTCCTCCTGTCTTATTTCCTCCTCCTTCCTTATATCCTCTTCTCTTATTTCCCCCTCCTTCCTCCTTATTTCCTCCCCTCTTATTTTCCCCTCCTTCTTTCTTATTTCCTCCCCTCTTATTTCCCCATCCTTCCTCCTTATTTCCTCCTCTCTGATTTTCCCCTTCTTCCTTCTTATTTCCTTCTTTCTTATTTTCCCTCCCTTCTTATTTCCTCTTCTCTTCCTTCTTATTTCCTCCTCCTTCCTTCTTATTTCCTCTTCTCTTATTTCCCCCTCATTCCTTCTTATTTCCTTCTCTCTTACTTTTTATTTCCCTATCCTTCCTTTTTATTCCCCTTGAACATCATCTCACTGCTCGGCTCGTCGCTGTGGGAACAGCCCTGCCTGCACTGGGCTTCTCTGGATCCTCCGCTCTCCTCCGACCGGAGCCATCTCCCGCCTCCATGAACCAATTAACAAGAAACTTTCCTCCAATAGAGTAAATAATTTCTTGCACTGGGGCCAGGATTGAGCTGGGAACATCCGCAGCCGTGCCGAGCTCCCCTCCCCGGCCTCGGCCTCCCGCTTCCCAGGGCCCCTGGCCAGGGCCGGGCACTGGTTCCTTCAGCCCAGTTTTTCCTGAAAAGGAGGAGTGTCCTGCCCTGACTTGCTGAACCCTGGGAAGTCCCTCAATGGAGAGGGGGACCCTTGGGTACTAGACTCGAATTTCTCAGAAAATCCGAGTCCTTTTCCCCTCCCACCATCGCTCCCCAAGCGGAGGAACGCGGCCAGCCGGCCAGCCCCGCACACGTCCCTCCTCTGGGTGTGGAGCTCGGGCTGAACTCCGCGTTTCTGGAGAGGCTCAAGGTCCTGCTGGCACTGATCCCTCTGGGCCAGGAGTTTGTACTTAATTTTTTGTGAATTTTTGTTGTTCCCCCCCCCTCCCCAGCTCAGGCAAGGCCCACGCAGCTGAAGTTGTGGCAATCCCTTCTTTCCCATGAGTTCATCTCGTAATAAATCGCACCAGCCCTGCGGAGGGGGAGGAGAAAATGGAAGATGTTTATAGAATTAATTCCCCAAAGGAAATCACACGGGGGAGGGCGAAGGGGGAAAGAGTTGGGAATTTTTTTTTTTGTTACAGAAGATAGATTTTTTTTTTTTTTTAAGAGTTTGTTGGATGGAAAAAAATCTGCAGAACAACTTCACTGCTGGAAACAATTCGATTTCCTTCTCTGCTGCTCTCCAAAGGAAGAGTTCACTCCCTGTGTGGGTTTTCTGCCATGCTGGGGGTGGAAGGGACTCTTCCCATCCCATGGAATGTGCAAAAGATTCCATGTGGAATACGCTGGTCATCCAGTGCTGAACGCAGTGACTGGTTTGACTGGGATGTGTCTTCCAAAAACATTCCATCTCTTTGAGGGCAAGGTGGGGGAAAGCCCCCCTTCTCCCTCAGGAGTTTCCCCTAATTAATGCCCGTTTAATCCCCCTCCTCAAAACTTTTAAGAAAAGGAAACCTCCCCACCCCTCCTCTGAGAGGCATCTGAAGGGCTGTGGGAACACTCCAGCACTAAAAAGGGGGGGAAATCAAAATAAATGAGGTTTTAAGACGCTTCACAGCAAACAGCAGGGTGGGGGGTGGGAGCTGGGCTGGAGCCCAGCTCGGGTTCTGGTGCTGGGGGATCCGGGTCTGGATTCCAGCTCGGGCTCTCCGGGAGCCGAGGGTCTGGGGCAGGGAGCCGGGGGGATGCTGACATCTGGTGGCACTGCCTCGCAGCAGCAGCCGGCTCCATGCATGCTCCATCCTTTATCCGTGCGCCTCCGTTCCTGCTCCATCCCTGCTCCATCCCCGGTCCGTTCCTTATCCACCTCCTCTCCATCCCTGCTCCATCCCTGCTCCATCCCTGCTCCATCCCACTCCATCCCCTCTCCATCCCTGCTCCATCCCCGCTCCATCCCTGCTCCATCCCCTCTCCATCCCCTCTCCATCCCCTCTCCATCCCTGCTCCATCCCCTCTCCATCCCTTCTCCATCCCACTCCATCCCTGCTCCATCCCCTCTCCATCCCTGCTCCATCCCTGATCCATCCCTGCTCCATCCCTGCTCCATCCCCTCTCCATCCCTGCTCCATCCCTGCTCCATCCCTGCTCCATCCCCGGTCCATTCCTTATCCACCTCCTCTCCATCTCCTCTCCATCCCCTCTCCATCCCTGCTCCATCCCCACCACTCTTCCCTTCCAGCAGCTTCATAAAAACCCACAGCAGGGAAAATAACCCAGAACAAAACCTCCCCCAGCCTCATGCTGAGGCTGGAGGGAAATCAGCAGCTGGGCTGGGTGGGTGAAGGGATTGGGGCAGACACAGCAATTCCCAGCTCCCACACCTCATCCCTGTCCCCATCCTGTGTTTGCAGAGCAGAACCCGGTGGTGGAGGAGCCCGAGGATGACCGTGATAAACCCAAAGTGCCTGAGGAGAAGGAGGAGATGGAGCAGCCACAGATCAAGGTGCCCGTGCAGGTGCCCAAGAGGGAGGAGGAGAGAGGAAAGGTGGAAGAGAAGGTGCAGCTGGACCGTCCTGATCAAGGTAAAGGGAGCTGGACTGGGAGCTGGGGGTGTGTGTATGTTGTGGGACTCTGAGACAGAGATCCTGACCTCTCCTCAGTGCACCTCCGTGGTGCTATTGGTGGATTGAAGGTGATTTAGTGTTTGATGCTCTGGAGGCTTGTTGGGAATGTGGCCTCCAGATGAGGGAGAGAAGGCAGGGCTGGACAAGGGCAGCATGGAGCTGGGTGTGCTGGGTGTACTGGGTGTACTGGAGGTACTGGGGGTACTGGGTGTACCGGGAACCTGCTGCTCTGACCCTGCCTGTCCCCAGGGATTGCTGTGCCCGTGGGGGAGGCCCATCGCCACGAGCCCCCGGTCCCACACGATGAGGTGGTCGTGGACATGGGGCGGGAGCGGGAGGAATCCAGCGAGAACAAAGCGGCTCCCGGAGGAGCCAGCGACCGTCTGCTGGAGGAGCCGGCCAGGCTGAAGCCCCAGAAGGAGGCACTGGGCCCAAAACAAGGGAAGGAAGTGGCTGCTGAGAACCAGCAGCGGGGAGGGACTGGCGGGCCCGTCCCAAATCTGGAGAAGGTCCCGGAGGCAGCGCTGCAGCAGGGGGCAAGGCCGCCCTACAAGGAGCTGGAGGCAGGGGAAGCCAAGCTGGAGGCCAAGGCACAGGCGCCCGTGCTGGATGGTGACACTGCCGAGGCTGCTGAGAGGGACAAGTCACAGCTCCAGCTCCCCAGGAAAGCAGAGGAGGCTGCAAAGCTCATGGAGAAGGAAGCAGACCCTGGTAAGCTCCTTTCATAGCAGCTCAAATGAGCAAGCTCTTCTGGGTCTGTAGTGCCCCTGGAGTCGGGACAATTTGGTCACCCCCATCTCCATCCTGGTGCTTCCTTTGAACTCCACGAGTGGAGCACATGAGTGAGCACAGCCCCTCCGGCAGCTGCTGCGGGAAGGGAGGAATCTGGTGCCTTTGACAGCTACTGCAAGAGCTGTCAAACAGTTGTTCGCTACCCGCCAAAATGTCAGGTGCTGCGCTGTTCCTGCGCGGCTCCCAAATCACCGGGGACACGGAGCCGGGAGATCTTGACAGGGAACACATTGCCAAGTGCCCGTCTAAAAGCCAGTTAGAGCTGTTCTTGCATGTTAATTGGCCGAGGTAGTTAGTGCTGGCTCGCTGCCACCAGGCACGGGATTGTTCAATATTGGGTTTATTACTTCCCTCGCAGCCGGCGCCTTGGATGCGAACGGTGCCGGGACGGCGTGGAGGCGTTCTAGGGAACATCTGCACTGACAGCAAAGCTCTGTGCTCCTTTCCTTTGCAGGTGAGAAGCAGGAGCTGCCCCTCCCAGAGAGAGCAGAAGTGCTGGAGAACCAGAACACTGAGGAGAAGCAGGAGAAGGCAGGGGGGTGAGTGTGTGTCCCCGGGATGTGCGGGATGGGTCCGGATCTCCCCAGATCCCTCTCTGTGGGAGGATGGTGTCTTGAGGCCACAGCCCCTGCAGAGCATCAGGTGGTGCCTGTCCCATCTCTGGCACACCTGGCAGGGCCACTCAGGGACCTGAGTCATGCTGGCACCCAGGCCTGGCTGCTCCCAGGTGTTGGAACCCTGGCAGGACAGCAGGGGCACACAGGGACACCTGAACACATCACAGGGAAAAGCCCCTTCCTCAGGCTGAGCTCCTCCCTCCAACCTCTGCCTGGCAAGGGGAGCTTGGAGCCTGAGCTTGGACTTGTGTGCAGGACCCTTGCTCTCATCCCATCTTCTTCTAGCTTCCTTCTCTCTCTCCTGGCAGGGTTTTGTGGAGTCGGATCTTCCTGCCTAAGAGAGCCCTTGCAGCCCATCAAGAGCTGACATGATTTCTGAGGGGTTTTATTTCCTCTGTCTTTTTCCCCTTTTCCAGACACAGGGCCAGCAAAACTGCTGGACCACAACGTGCTGCTGCAGGTGATCAAGGGAGCAGCAGGTGCAGCACAAGCAGCTCCTGGACCAGCAGGCAAAGCCTGCTGGCAGTGATCGAGGAGCAGCACAAGGAGATCCACCAGCAGCGGCAGGAGGAGGGGGCAGAGGAGAAGCCAAAGCCAGGTAAGGACGTGGCCAGGGAGCAGGAGCCCTCCAGAGGGTGCTCACAGCTCAGAGCAGCCTCTAAAATCAAACTGGGAGAGATGTGAGCTCCTTTGGCACGTGGCAAAGTCCCCTTGCACGGCCATTTCTGGAGGGATAACCACAGCTCTGCCCTTCCTCCCGTGTGGCCTCATCTCGTGTCTCACAGGATGTGGTGGCAGGAGAAGGGAATGTCCTGAGAAATCCTTTTCCATGTGGGTTTTGTCCTGCAGCAGAAGCACAGCCTGAGCCTGGCGTGCCCCTCTCCAGGAGCAGGGAGGACGAGGGCCTGGGAGCCAAGGCAGACACGGCCGGGAGGGCGCCGAGCAAGGAGCAGCTGGGCCAGCAGCCCCCCGATTCCACCAGGCAGCACAGGGACACGGTGGGGAAGCTGGAAGAGGCCGGGCAGAGGCGTGACATTCCTGCGGCCGCTCCCAAGGAGCGGAAGGTGCCGCTGCAAGAGATTGACAGAGCCGTTAAGAATCCCGCGGAGAACCGGGATCCCCTCCACGGGGATGCCCAGCGTGTTCCAGCAGCCAGAAACCACCTGGAGAAAAAGGCCTTGGCGGAGGATTTGGGAGGAGAACCTGAAGCCAAAGCTGGAAGAGATGTCCACCAGAAGAAGAATTTCCTGAAAGCCGTGGAAGCGGCTACAGCTCCCATCCAAAGAGAACAGCCGGGGGCTGCCAAAGTTCAGGGAGTAGCAGGAAAGGGCTTGGAAAGAGACTCAGGAACAGACCTTAAAGCCAAACTCTGAGTCAGGTGGAGCCCAAGGAGCTGGCAGTGGTGCCGGACTCTTCCAGTAACAGGAATGTGGCAGCGAGGGAGCAGCACCCCCGGGACAGGGAGCGGCAGAGGGCAGCGCAGGCCGAGGGAGCGGGCGGGGGCGGCAGCGGGACCCCGCCCGGCCGCGGGCACGGGAAGGAGGAGGATCCCGGGGAGGAGCCGGGGGGGCCGGCAGGGCCGGGGCGCTGGGGGTCCCTCCAACGGCGCCCCTCAGGATGCTCCAGCAGGGAAATCTGAGAACGGAGCAGCTGCCCCGAGGGAGCCGCAGCAGCCGGAGCGCGACGTGAAACCCAACCGGGAGCTGAAGCTGCAGGGGGGCCTGGACCTGCGGCGCAGGAGACGGGGACCTGGAGCTGCTGCCTCCCGAACCAGGAGGAGGATGAGGAGGAGGACGGGGAGGAGGCTGCAGCAGGAGCAGGGGGGGTCCTGATCGGCCTGAACCCCCTCCCCGACGTGAAGGTGAACGACCTGCGGAGCGCGCTGGAGGCGCGGCTGAGCCGCGTGGCCGAGGGCGCGCAGCACCTGGTGCGCAGCCGCCACATCCAGCAGGTGACACAGGACACGGGCCCGTGACAGGGCTGTGGCCTCTCTGAGGGTGGAGCGATCTGAGCCAGCTGCACCTTGCTGGACGCAGTGCTCGGATCCCCGGGGATCTCCTTGGATCCCTGAGCACCACGCTGGGGGCTGCCAGCAGCGCCCCCGGTGTGTGCCCGCGGGTGGCCAAGGAGAGGGTGGCACTGGAAGTGACATTCCTGCTGTCCCCTGCCTTCCAGAGCTGCCATGCACCTCGGCTCCCTGCCAGGCTCCAAGGAGCTTTTCCAGCATCTCATTCACATCAAATTGCCTTCTCCAAGCATCTCCCAACTCCTCTCAGAGCCAGGAAGGGGCTCCATGGCCCCGGCTGTGCCGAGGGGACCTAGGATCCATCCACACCTTGGGAAGGGCTTTACCCCAGAGAAGCCGTGAGCTGAGGACCAGCAGAGCCAGTGCTCCAGTGCTGCACTGGGAGCAGAGCCTCATTTGTCTGGGCCACAGTGGTGGTTTAGGAACCTCATTTAGTAGAAATGCTGCCTTAACCGGGCACAACTGCTGTTGTGCTGCCTCTCTCCCAGGGATGGGGTTCCTTGGCCACACACTGGGATCACACAGAGCTCTGCCCCCGCTGCCCTCCCTGGTGCTCCTCTCTCTGCTCTCCAGCTCCACTTCCCTCTCAAAAGTGCATTAAGAAGCTCAACTTCCCCCCGAGCCTTCCCCAGCCCAGCTTGCTTCTCCTGGCAGAGGTGAGTGGTTTGGGAGAAAGCATGGCAGAGCCAGCTGGATCCAGGGGCTCCCCCTGCCTCTGCCTGTGTTCCCCGTGCTCTTCCCAGCCTCCCCCCGCCCTGTTCTGCATCCAGACAGGTCCCTGCTCCACCTCTGGGAATTTGTTTGGTGAGTGAAGAAGGGAGGAGCTTCCCCAAGAGCTCTGTGTTGTTGTTTCAGGCTCCCCGTGATTCATCCCTTGGGTTTTTTTTTGGGTTTTATGTTTTTACATCCCGACCTGCGAATGTACGGAATTCAGTCCCAAAGCTCTCCCTAGACCGGCTGAGAATTCCCAGCCTGGAGCCCTCAGACCTCATCACTGTGGTGGCTTTTGTATCCCGACCTCCAGATGTCTTTGGCGACCTCGAGTCTGTGTCCAGCGGGCCCCTGCAGAGCTGGGACGGGGCGGGACCGTCCCCGCCTGGTGCTCCCGGGCTGTCACAGCCCAGAGTGACAGGGAAGCCACCTGCAGGGGGAGTCCTTTGGGAAGACCCCCCCGGAACACTGTGGCCTTAAACCCCCGAACCCAACGAGCTTCTCCATTAACGCTGTCGTCAAGCACAAGCAGCACGGCCGGGAGGCGGGGACGGGCTCTGGAGCCCCAGGGCTGCCCCGGGGCCAGGGATCCGGGCTGTGGCACCTGCAGGTCCCTGCGGTGCCAGGGGTCCGGGCTGTGGCACATGCAGGTCCCTGCGGTGCCAGGGATCCGGGCTGTGGCACATGCAGGTCCCTGCGGTGCCAGGGAGCCCGATCGGCTCCTCGTGCCCCGTGCTGCCGGCTCCGGCCCCGCGGGGGCACAGCCGCCTGTTTGTTGTTCTCTGTGTGAACAGAAGGGACCAAAGATGCTCCTGACGTTCCTGCTCCTGGGAATGCCGTGGGCAGCCCGGGCTGGGCTGGAGCCGGCGGGAGCTGCCTTGTCCCGCCGGGACCGGCTCCCCCGGGGCGGGGGGGACGCTGGCACGGAGAGCCCGGAGTGCGGGCTGAGCCCATCAATAAAATAAGCTGAAGCATTCTGGTCTGAATTCTTTCTTTAATAAATTAAAATAGATCTGTGACCTTCACCCGGCCCGGGGCTGAGCCTCCTCCGGGCCGGGGAGCGGCCGGGCAGCTCCGGGACCGGGGGGGGCTCCGTCATTTGGGGACAAAGTGATGCTTTGAGGGTCTCATTCCCCACGAGCGGCTCCGGGGTCACTTGGGCGTCGCCTTTGCCTGCAAAGAGCCGCGGTCAGGACGGGCCGAGGCCGCCGCCCTCCGCCAGCACCGGGATCGGGCACGGGGAGCGGGACAGGGCCGTACCGCGCGGGCGAAGCACTCCCGCAGCGCCTGGAACTCCTCCAGGCACGCGTCCCGCCGCAGCTCCGCCGGTCCCGCCGCCGCCGCCGCCACGCACCGCCCGTAGGCCGCGGCCTGCGGGAGTCACACGGGACGGGAGCGGGGGCTACCGGGACCCCCCGGAGCCGCCCCCCCCGTGCCCCGCCGGCCCCGGAGCCGCTCCCCGAGCCACCCCCGGCCCCACCTGGTCCCCGCAGGCCGCCAGCGCCGCCGGGAAGCGCCGCAGCCGCGCCCCGCGCCCGCAGCCACACTCCGCGCCCCGACATCGCCTCACCGCACGGGCGCCGCCATGCCCGCGCGGCCGCGATTGGCTGCCCGCCCCGCTCGTCACACACCGCGCTCTCCTATTGGGCAGAAACACCCCAAACCACCCCCTTTGATTGGGCATTCGGCGCGGGCGGCTCTGATTGGTGGAAAGGCCGGTTGTTTACTTCCCGCCTCCTTCAGGCGTCAATATCATGCGGCTCTTCCGCCTGGAGCCCCGCCCTCTCTCAGCGTTGATTGGTTGAGTGGCAGAGCTTCGCCCTCTCATTGGTGGACAACAACTTCCGGGGGGCGGTTCCCTGACGCCGCGAGGGACCGGGCAGGGCCGGTGCCGGCAGTGTCATGGCGGCGCCGCTGCGGGACCGGCTGAGTTTCCTGAGCCGGGTACGGACCGGGGCTTTTGGGGGGTGCGGGGGGGCTGCCGGGGCGTGACGTCACTCCTCACCCGCCACGTCATCGCTGCACCCCCCCCACTCGCTTCTGCAGCGGCCTCACTCCGCCCTGACCGGGCCAGGCCCGCCCCGGGGCCTCGCTCCGGTCCCCAGCACCGGGGAACGGGCCGGGTCCGCCCCTGCTCACGCCGCCTCCTCCTCCTCCAGCTGCCGGTGTTGCTGCGGGGCACGGCCGACGACGACACCCCGTGCCCCGGGTACCTGTTCGAGGAGATCGCCAGTATCCTTCGGGGAGCCGGGGGGCACGGGTTAGGGGGGATCCCGGGGCAGGGGGGATCCCGGGACAGGGAGGGGATCCCGGGACAGGGGGGGATCCCGGGGCAGGGAGGGGATCCGGGACAGGGGGGATCCCGGGACAGGGGTGATCCCGGGGCAGGAGGTGATCCGGGGCAGATGGGATCCCGGGGCAGGGGTGATCCCGGGGCAGGGGGGATCCCGGGGCAGGGAGGGATCCCGGGGCAGGGAGGTGATCCGGGGCAGGGAGGGGATCCCGGGGCAGGGAGGGGATCCCGGGGCAGGGAGGTGATCCGGGGCAGGGAGGGGATCCCGGGGCAGGGGAAGCTCCCTGGGGCTGCTCCAGGCCGTGGTGGGCTTTGGAGGCCTGCGGGGCAGCCGTGGGGCTGCGGGCCCTGCCTGGGCCCTGGGAGGGGCTGCATTCCTGGCACTCGGGGCCGCTGCTGCCCTCCGGTCCCGGCTGCATCCCTAACCCGTGCCTAGAGATCTCCCACGAGTCCCCCGGGAGCAGCCAGTGCCTGCTGGAGCATCTCCTGACGCGGCTGCAGAGCAGCTCCTGCCACGTCAAGTTGAAGGTGGGTCCGTGCTGGGGGGTGATGGGATGGACCCCCCCGCTCCCGGGAGGGCAGCTGTGACCTGGCCTTGTCCCCCGAGGCAGGTGCTGAAGATCCTGCTGCACACCTGCTCGCAGGGCTCGCCCCAGTTCGTGCTGCAGCTGAAGAGGAACGCCAGCTTCATCCGGGAGGCTGCGGGTAACGGCCTGGGGGGGCTGAGAGCCCAGAGGGGCTCCTGCTGTGCCAGGAGCAGGGTCCTACCCCAGCTGGGAGCGTCCCCCAGCCTCCCCTCTGTGTGTCTGCAGTGTTCTCTGGGCCCCCAGACCCCCTCCACGGCAACAGCTTGAACCAGAAGGTGCGGGGCGGCCGCACAGGTGGGTGCTGCAGGGACAGGGCAGCCCCCAGCCCCCTGCTCGGGGACTCTGGCCTTCCCAGCCCTGCCAACGTTCCTCTCTGTGTCTGTCAATCCCACAGGACCTGGCCAGCATTCTGTTCTCGGATGCCCCACTGCCACAGCCCCTGGCACTGCCCACCCGGCCCCCAGCCCCTGCTGGTGAGCAGAGCCCCCCCGGGCCAGGCCCTCGCTCAGGGGGACAGGGACACAGCAGGACAGGGGAGCCCTGGGTGCCTGTGCCCCCCCCCGACATTCCCTGTGCCTCCCCAGGGATGGGCTCCAGCCCCAGCCCCTGTGGCTCCCTGCAGGGATTCGGCTTCAGCAGTGACAGGAGCGGCTCCGGTGAGTCCTGGCCGGGCCCTCGCTGGCTCCTTTCCTGCTGGCAGCCGGGGCAGGGCCGTGGGGGTCACTCTGTGTTCTCTGAGCACCCAGAGCTCCCTCAGCCCCCTTTCCCAGCCCGGAGCTGGGTGATCCCGTGGCGCTGGGCTCCCCCAGCAGCCCAATCTCTGCAGCTTCCACAGGGGAGGCCCTGCTGAGCAGCCTGCAGCGGGCGGCCGAGGCCGTGGCCCAGGCCGTGCTCCCGGCTCCGGGGGGACCCCGGCGGCTCCGTGGGGACCTCCCCGAGGACACCTACGAGCCCGTCCGAGCTCCATCCCCCGCCGGCAGCCCGGCCCCGCCGCTCCCGACCCCTCCTGTGCCGCCTGTGTCCCGAGGTGGGTCCCGTGGGGCGGTTTGGGGGGTCCCCGGCTGTCCTGGGGGGTCTGGGGACCCCGTCTGAGCAGCGCTGTCCCTGCAGTGAGCCACCAGCCGGGGCAGGCTGGGGGAGGCTGGGAGGAGGCAGAGAGCGGGCACAGCTCCCGGGAATCCTCGCAGGGCCACGAGCGCAGCGGCGCCTCCGGCTCGGGCAGCAAATCCGGCAGCGACAGCCGCTCCGGGGCCAGCCGGGAGCTGAGCCACGGGGCCGACAGGTGAGAGGGGCCCGGGGGCTGCCCTGCCCTGGGGCTGACAGGTGAGAGAGGCCTGGGGGCTGCCCTGCCCTGGGGCTGACAGGTGAGAGAGGCCTGGGGGCTGCCCTGCCCTGGGGCTGACAGGTGAGAGAGGCCTGGGGGCTGCCCTGCCCTGGGGCTGACAGGTGAGAGGGGCCCGGGGGCTGCCCTGCCCTGCGGCTGTCCCAGCTGCATCCCCAGGGACCCTCATTTTCCACACCCCTGATGCAGTGTGCCCCCGGCACTGCCGGCTGTGTTCCCTCTGGGGTGTTTGTCCTGCCGGCCGTGGGCGGGCAGAGCTGCTCAGGGTGCCCCTGTGTGCCAGGGGTGTGTAGGGACCCCAGGAGGAGCAGGCTGGTGGCCCCTGTCCTCAGGAGGCGTGTCCCCAGCAGGGTGGATGCTGACAGCCCGGGTGACTGCCGGAGGGAGCTGAGCCTGGTGTCGGGACTGACGCGCGGGGCCAGGGTCTTCCTCACCAGGGAGGAAGCTCAGCACTTCCTCAAGGAGTGAGTGGCAGAGGCGGGTGCTCCCTGGGGCTGGGGGGCCTTCAGCTCCCTTCCCTGGCTGCCCAGGCCAGGACTCTGGGATGGGAAGGGGCTGCAGGTGACTGTGCCCCCATCCCCGTGCAGGTGTGGGCTCCTGAACTGTGAGGTGGTGCTGGAGCTGCTGGGCCGGGCACTGGAGGATCCCAGTGACAGCGTCCGCATGGTGAGCACGGGGGGCTCCCCTCGGAGGGCTGGGGGCTCTTTGGGGGCCTGCCAGGCTCAGCTCCCCTTCCCCACAGAGGTCCATGTGTGCCATCTCTGCCCTCGGCTGCTCCGACCTGCTCTCCCCAGAGCAGATCTTCGCCGCGACCCAGCAGCGCCTGCAGCACCTCAGCCAAGGCAGCCCTGGGCCTGTGGCCAACCGAGCGACAAAGGTGACTCTGGGGACATCCCTGTGCCCAGTCCCCTGGGTAGGGGCTCCTGGCACAGGTCTGACAGCCCCTGGGGACACACAGCCCTTGGGAATGGCTCTGTGTATGTGCCAGAGGGGCGGTTGGGCTGCCTCCCCTTGGGAGGGGACATGGGGACAGTCCTGTGCCTGGGAGAAGGCGCCAGGCCGGTCCCCTTTGCCAACGCCGCTCTCACTGTGCCCACCCCCGTGCCAGATGCTGCGGCAGTTCGAGGCCCTGTGCCGGGCCCAGCCCTCCCCGAGGGCCCCACGCCCGCCCTCAGCCCCCTCGGCCGGGGACCTGCTCATGGACATCCCAGCCATGGCCTCTGAGAGCTTCCTGACCCCCCTGAGCCCCGCCAGCCCCGCTGAGGAGCCGGGGCTGCCGTCGGAGCCGCCCGGGGCCGCGGTGCCAGCCTGTCCCTGCCAGCAGGACGGGGACAGCAGGCTGGCAGGGGACACGGCAGCGCCCAGCCTGTCCCTGTTCGCTGGCATGGAGCTGGTGGCCCATCCCAGCGCGGGGCTCCGGCCACGCTCACCCCGGCCTCAGCGCGGGGGGGACGGACACGGACGGGGGGACGGACGCCACGGAGGGCACCCTGCAGCCCTCAGCCTTTGCCTTCCTCAACATGTAGCTGCTGTGGGGCCCCGGGGGCTGCGGGGGCTCTGCCCCCCTCCCTGCGGGGCCTGCGCTGTCCTGGTGCCTCGGGGGACACGGGCTGAGATGGCTACAGGGCTTCCAGCAGGTGACAAGGTGCCAACGTCCCTCGTGGTGTTCCGGGGCAGGAGAGGGGCACAGCCCCTCGCTCCTCTGAGCTGGACAGGGCTGTGGGACACGCTGGGACTGAACTGGGGGACCCCAGCATGGCCATGGGTGCTCTTGGCTGGCCCCCAGCTGCAGGCTGGGCTCTGTGGGGTGGGGGCAGGTGCTGTCCCCATGGGGCCGGGACCCACCAATAAACCCCACTCGGGCCTGGCAACGTGTGACTTCTTCCTGCGCCGCTGGCCCGTGCCTCCTCCTGGCCCCCAGCCCCGCGTTTCCCCACAGCCCCCCAGCTTTCCCCCTGCCACCACACTGCTCTCCTCCATGCTTACAGCCCCCCAGCTTTCCCCCTGCCACTCTGCTCTCCTCCATGCTTACAGCCCCCCAGCTTTCCCCCTGCCACACTGCTCTCCTCCATGCTTATAGCCCCCCAGCTTTCCCCCTGCCACACTGCTCTCCTCCATGCTTACAGCCCCCCATGGTTCCCCCCCTTCCTCCCCTAATAGCCCCACTTTTTACCATGCCTCCCAGTAATCCCCCTGCCCCATAGTACCCCCTCCCCAACCTGGCTTTGGAGCCATATTTTACGCATTCGTTTCCTTTTTGTCTTGACATTTTAAATTTTTTTTATCAAATAATTAAATCGTATGTCCCTACATTATCCAAGCCACTTATCAATGCGCTTTCAATTAACCTTCCTCTATATTTCCTAGTATCAAAAACAATAACCAACCTAGTATCAATAACAATAACCTGCCCCCCATAGCGCTATGACTCCCCCATATTCCTCACAGCTCCCCAGTAGCCCCAGGTCCCCAAAATTCCCATTTTTCCCCCCAGAATCCCCATTTCTCCCCCCCAAAAACCCCACAGGGCCCCGCCCACGCAAGTCAAGCCCCGCCCCTTTCCCCGCCCTCAAAGCCGCGCCCATCTCAGCCCTCTCATCTCATTGGTTAACTCCCGCTAAGCCCCGCCCCCGATGCCAGCCACGCCTTCCTCATCCATCCCTCCTTATTCCCGCCTCCTTCCTCCGGCTCAGCCAATCGCGTCTCTTCATCCGCCCTCTCCTCCCTTCCCATTGGCCGCCGGCCGGCAGCCCCGCCCAATGGCTGTGTCCGGAGCGCGGCCGTAGGTGAGGGGATGGGGGCGTTTAATGGCGGCTGAGGGGGGTCCAGGGGCGCCAAGGGAGCTGCAGGGGCAGCGGGGCAGGGCCCGGGCCCCGCTCTCGGCATCGCCCCCGGGCCGCGGGGGTCTCACCCCCGTGTGGGTGCGTGGGGCCCCTTACCGCGGTCGTGAGGGGTCGGGGGCTGGGGCTTTGGGGTGGTTGGAGGGCTCGGGGTCTGGGCTGGGGGTGTGCGGGGAGTGGGAATTTGGGGGTCCTGGAGGGATCTCGGTGATGAGGGCCTGGGGATGTGGGCTGGGGTCGTGGGGGGCTTGGGGCTGGGGTTGCCGGGCGTCCTGGGGAGGGGTTTGGGAGCCATGGAGGGTTTGGGGTTGGGTGCTCTGCGGCTCTCGGTGGGCGTCTGGGGCTTGGGGGGCTGGGGAGACGGGGGTGGGTGTCCTGGGAGCTCCTGGGGGCATCCAGGAGCTGGGAGCTTGGAGCTGGGGCTGGGGTCCTGCACGCTGGGAGTGGGGAATTTGGGGGGTCTGGGTTTTGGGAGCTTAGAGGGCGGTGTGGGACCTGGGTGATCCTGAGGGGCTCAGGGATTTGGGAGCTTCAGGGCTTGCCTCTGGTCATAAGGGGGCTGGGGGGCTGTGGAGGCTGAGCTCTGGGGGTTTGGGGGGCTGGGGGCTCAGGGGGCTGTGTGGCCTGGGCTCCTGAGCCTGTTTTCCTGCCTGAGCCCAGCGGTTTCCATGAGAGCCGTTTGTTTCTCCAGGCTGTGGAGCCCGAGGCTCTGCCAAGGGCTGTGGTGGAGCCCTGAGAGGGGAGGCCAGGGCTGCCAGGGGACAGGGTTTAGGGACAGTGTGGGTAATAAATGTAAAGATTTAATAAATAAATGCTGGTCTTTTCCTGGATCAGCACTGGGGCTGGGAGGATGCAGAGGGGAAAAGGTGGGAATGTGCTGCCCCGAGCTGGGAGGGGGGCCCAGCTCTTCCTGTGCCCCCTGAGAGGGCACGGGCACTTCTGAAGGAGCTCTGGGCAGGGGGAGCATCCCTTGGCTTCTTCAGCATGCCAGCCCCACGTGGGGCGTGCTGGACCTGCAGCCTGCACAGGTGGGGCTGTTGTGGTCCCTGCGATCCCCTGGCAGCCGTGGCTGTGTGCAGTGAAGCAGCCTGGGGTGGGGAGCAGGGCTTTTCCCTCCCTTTAGTCCTCTGCTGCAATCCTGGCCCATCAATGTGATAGCAGCCCATGGACAGCCACAGGGCTGGGTGCAAGCAGTGAGGAGCTCTCCTGGAGCCTCTCCAGGGCTGAGCTTGGGTTATTTGCCATGTGGCAATTTGGGGGTTTTGTCCTTCTGGGGAGCAGTTCCAGCTCTGAGCGCTGCTGTTTGCCAGAGCACCTGCTTGCAGGCTGGCTGCTCCACGCCTTCCCCTCCCTCTGTGCTGTGCTGTGCTTGCAGGGCTCCTTCCTGCTGCTCCAGCATGAAGAGCACCCGGAGCTGCTGCTCCGTCCAGAGCTCTGAGGCGGCAGAGCTGATCCTGACGGGGCTCCCGGCGCCGGTGTCGCGGCGCCCCGGCAGCGCCTCCCCTGCCAAGCTCATGGCTCGCTCCGTGTCCGTGGCTGCCGATGGCAAAGCCAAGAGGAACGCCCCGGTGAGCCCCTCCTGCCCCTCCTGATGGCTCCAGGCATGGCCATGTCCCTCTTGTCCTGCTGAGCTCCTGTCCTGCCCCTCCTGATGGCTCCAGGCACGGCCATGTCCCTCTTGTCCTGCTGAGCCCCTGTCCTGCCCCTCCTGATGGCTCCAGGCACAGCCATGTCCCTCTTGTCCTGCTGAGCCCCTCCTGCCCCTCCTGATGGCTCCAGGCACAGCCATGTCCCTCTTGTCCTGCTGAGCCCCTGTCCTGCCCCTCCTGATGGCTCCAGGCACAGCCATGTCCCTCTTGTCCTGCTGAGCCCCTGTCCTGCCCCTCCTGATGGCTCCAGATGTGGGCACCTCCCTCTTGTCCTGCTGAGCCCCTGTTCTTCCCCTTCTGATGGCTCCAGGCATGGCCATGTCCCTCTTGTCCTGCCGAGCCCCTGTCCTGCCCCTCCTGATGGCTCCAGATGTGGCCATGTCCCTCTTGTCCTGCTGAGCTCCTGTTCTTCCCCTCCTGATGGCTCCAGGCATGGCCATGTCCCTCTTTTCCTGGTGAGCCCCTGTCCTGCCCCTCCTGATGGCTCCAGGCACGGCCATGTCCCTCTTGTCCTGCTGAGCCCCTGTCCTGCCCCTCCTGATGGCTCCAGGCACGGCCATGTCCCTCTTGTCCTGCTGAGCTCCTGTTCTTCCCCTCCTGATGGCTCCAGGCATGGCCATGTCCCTCTTGTCCTGCTGAGCCCCTGTCCTGCCCCTCCTGATGGCTCCAGGTGTGGCCATGTCCCTCTTGTCCTGCTGAGCCCCTGTCCTGCCCCTCCTGATGGCTCCAGGTGTGGCCATGTCCCTCTTGTCCTGCTGAGCCCCTGTCCTGCCCCTCCTGATGGCTCCAGGCACGGCCATGTCCCTCACGCCGTGGTTCCCCCAGCACCAGCCTGGCTTTGTTCTGGTCCTGCCCTTGGCAATCGCTGTTTGTGGCTCCCTGCTGGGTGCAGAAGAGGAAGTTTCAGGATTCCTTCTTTTCCCTTCCTCGCCCTTCAGCTCCCTGTGCCAATTTCCATCTGCAAACTCCCCATTTCCTGGTGTGTCCTGCTGGGGTGCCGGGCCCAGCCTGCCCCTCCTGGAGCACCCCCTGTTCCTGCCACACCAGGGGCTCCTGAGTGGGGGTTCCACAGAGGCAGCGAGCCCCAGGTGCTTGCTGGGCTCTGTCAGGACCCAGCAGCAGGATCCAGCCTGGGCTCCGTGCTGAGTAATCCCTTGGCAGCATTCCCACACCCTTGCTCCTGAGCTTGTGCTGAGGAACGTGTTCCTGCTGGCTCAGCAGTGCCCGAGCAAGGTGGCATTGCCCACTGCCTCAAGGGGAGCCTGCCTGTGCTGCTCCTGAACGTGGCTGCTGGATTTATCCCTGCTGGATTTATCCCTGCTGGATTTATCCCTGCTGGGTTTGTCCCTGCTCTCCACAGGAAGATGCGGGATCCCGGGCCATGAACAACCTGCGCAGGTCCAACAGCACCACCCAGGTGAACCAGCGGGTGAACAGCTCACACAGGTACAGCCCTGTGGGTCCCTCTGTCCTCTGGGTGGCACTGGGGGACACCCCACCCCTGTGTCCAACCTCCCTGGTCCTGGGGGGGAGCAGGAGCCTTTCCCAAATACCCTGAGCTCTGTCATACACTTCAGGAGTTAAAGCCTGGCCCTGGAAAACCAAAGTCTGCTGCTTTGGTTATTTTTTGAAGAGGAGGTCCCTTGTTTAGGGTTCCTAAACAGGATGACAGAATGGCCTGACCTTAAAGTCCCATGCAGGATCACCTTCCACAAGACCAGGTCGCTCCAGGCCCTGTCCAGTCTGGCCTGGGACACTTCTCTGTCAGAGTAGTGCCCAGATTCTGTGGGCAACCTGTGCCAAGGCCTCTCTGCCATCACAGGGAAGAATTTCTGTTTGGGGAAATGGAGTCTATTTCTGTGGCTGTGACAAAAACCATTCCATTTGATTCCAACAGCCCTCATGGACCCTCCAGGCCATAACTGGGCTGTGTGAGGAGACAAAAGTTCTCTGTTCCCAGTGCCTTCTGAGTTGGGATTTTCCATTCTCCTGTTGATCTGTGCCCATTCCTATCACCACACACCACCCTGGAACCTAAAGCTCTGTGTAAAAACAAATCATTGGTGGATTTTGTGGCCATATAATGATTCTCCAGCCCCTTTCTCCCATGTCACACTGGAGTTTCCAAGTGCCCTACATATCCAGAGTGTGTCCTATGGCTGTGGGTTGTCCCACAGTTATCTCTGTTCTCTCCTCTCTGCCTTCCCTGGGTGTGGATGAAGCTCTGAGCAGACAGGAGACTTCCTGGCCTTCTTTGAGGGTGACCCAATAGGAAGGAAGAAACTGGCAGCACTGAGCAAAACCTCCCCAGAAAAGAAAACCACATGGAATATCTTGGTGAGGACTCCAGGCAGGCTCTGGGAGTGGGTGGGCCAGGTTGGCTCTGTGCTCCTGGTGGTGTTTGAGGAGGTGGGTTTGGTGTCCTTATCCCTGCTGGCTCCATGGCAGGATGACCAGCCCCGAGTGTTCCCGGGCCCCTCTGGCTCCCACGGCCTCGAGCCACCCACGGGCATGAGGAGGAAGGAAGCCACGGTGCTCCTGGCTGCCAACTTCACTGCCAACAACAGGTAGGACAGAGGCTCCTGAGGGGGAGAGTGGGTGCAACTGCATGGAGAAAACACCTGGGAGGGGGAAGCTGCTGCTTCTGACACTCCCGGTCTCCCCACACAAGGAGCAACAAGGGCGCAATGGGCAACTGCGTCACCACCATGGTGCACAACAACTACTCCACTGCTGAGAAGGGCCCTGCTCCCAAGAGCTCCAACCAGGCTCCCAGTTCCCTCAAGTGAGTGTGGGGGGTGTCGTGGCTCTGCAGCTGGGCTGGCCCTGGGGCCGTGTGTGGCACAGGACGGGGCTGAGTGGCTTCATCTTCTGTCCCAGCAATGTTGTCAAAGCGGCCTCGAACGAGGACGGGGAAGGCAGCAGCAGCCTCGTGAAGTCTCAGAAGAATTTCTCCAGCAACAACATCATGACCCACAACAACAACAACAGCAGCAGCAGCAGCAGCGTTCCCCGGAGGAGGGAGGTGACCGAGGAGGAGGCTGAGAGGTGAGGGAAGGAGCAGGAGGATGGTGCCAGGAACTATGAGGAGCTGCAGGGGAGCTTGTTCTTCTCCTGTGGCATTTCACACTGGGGAAAGGCCGCTCTTAGTGCACCTGCAGGTGCCAGAGCTGTGCTCTGCTGCCCCTGGGGCTGTGCTGACCCTCCCTGGCTGTCCCCACAGGTTCATCCAGCAGGTGAACATGGCTGCTGTCACCATCCAGCGCTGGTACCGGCGCCACTCGCAGCGGCACAGGACGGCGGCTGCGGCTCTGGGACGCCTGATGGCTGCCAAGAGAGAGGTTGGTCCTGTCCCCTGCTCTGTAGCCCAAACCACCCAACACCCATGGCCCACTGGCCACTGACTTGGGGTCCCTTTAATCCCCAGACGTGGGCTGTGAGAGTCAAGGGGGATCTGGCTTTGCATCCAACCAGCCCCCTCCCCATGGTCCAGAGAGCTGGGGAGGGTCCTGTTCCCTCAGAGCTGTGCTGGCTGTGTCCTGGGATTAGCCTGGGCTGGATTCCAGCAGGAGCTGAGGCCCAGCACCTCACAGCTCCAGCCCCCCCAGCCCTGTGACTGGGAGCAGTCAGATCCTGGCAGTAGCAGCACAAGTCTCCCTGAATTGGCACTGTCTGGGCCACACTGGTGGCCAGAGAAGGGATGCCCCATCTCAGCTCATCCTAATGAATCCCTAAGGAACTGCCTGTGAGAGTGACGAGCTTTCACAGCTATTTGTGTTTCCTTGTGTTCAATTATTTATCCCAGTAATGAAAAGCTCTGTTGCTCTTGCGTGTGAGTCTATTTTTAAGCCTTGTCTCCTCGGTGGTGGCAGACCCAGATGATGATATAATAATAATAATAATAATAGTAATAATAATAATTGCATTGAGGATCTGAAGAAAATGAGCTGCTCCAAAGTGGACCTGTGCTGAGGGAGGAGAGGATGAAAAAACCACAGAGCCCAGAGCTCCAGGCACACTGCAGCTGCAAAAGACATCCCAAGGAGAACACAAAACTGACACAACATGCCTTCCTCCACAGCTTTTTCCTTGCAAACAGCCTGAGCCCCAGTCTGCTTTTACTGCTGAGGGTTAGGGTTAGGGTTACACCTAGGGTTAGGGATTTGAAAACCACAAAGGCCAGAGCTCCAGGCACACTGCTGGGGAGGGCATGGAAAGCTGGATGTGGGGTGACCCAGATGTGGGTGCCCCTCACACTTCTCGGTGGTGGGTTGCTGGAGAACTCTCAGTAACGTTTTTGACTCTCCTCTCTGGAAGGAAAGGCAGCAGCGGATGGAGGAGGGGAATATCCTGGATTTGCAGGAGAGGAAGGAGGAGGAACGCCGGAAGATCCGGGAGGAGAAGGCACGCCTGGCCCGGCACGCTGCCATCCAGGTAGGGCCAGGGCCAGCCCTGTGTGACACCATTTGCTGGCATCACCCAGCGAGGCAGAGAGGCCTCTCTGCATCTCCAGAGCCTTGGCATGGGGCAGGAGCAGAGCCAGCCTTGGGAATGGAGTGCTCCCTCCGGAGATGGAGGTGCCACGGAGCAGTTTCCTGCTGTGCTCCTGCCAACCTTGGCAGCTCATTCTGAGCCTGAGAAGACAGTGCTGGTTTTTGTGTGGCTCTCAGGAAAACGGTGAGACAGGGACACTCCAGGCTCCATGGAATGGCCGAGGATGTGTGTGCCCTGGGAGTGGGACCCTCCTCAGGAGCAGGGTCCCTCTGGAGAGGGCAGAGTACCACTCCATGTCCCTTGGCCGCAAGCAACACATCATTGTCACCCTGCTCTTGCAGCTGGTGGTGCAGATGGGGTTGGCACAGGCTGCAGGAGTTGGCAGTAAAGCTGGGGATGTTTTAAACCCCAAATTTTCTTTGCCCTAATTGGAAATGTGTTCCATCAGGGGAGGGGGTTGGGGGAGACACATCAGTGAGCAGCTGGAGGATACAAAAACACTGCCACAGCCTTGCAAACACAGGCTTGTGCCTTCCCAAGGCTTCAGGACATCCTTGGCTCCTCTGTCCCCGCAGGAACTGCAGCAGAAAAGGGCCCAGAAGGCCTTGGAGACAAAGCACTCAGCAGAAGAGCAAGTGCTGGTGAAGGAGAGCAGGAGGGTGCCCAAGAAGAAGCCTGGTGCCAAGCCTGCCTCAGCCAGGAATGCCAGCCCAGCCAGCAGCCTCACCAAAGCCAACAACACCGGTGAGTCCCTGTGGAGTGTCCCCAAAGCTTTGGGATTGAGGGGTTTGCTCTGAGGAGCTGCTTCCCAGGGGCTGCCTGGGGCCAGTACCTGAGAACAGCCTGGTTCCTGCAGAGGCCAATTCCCCCTCAGCAGCCTCGGAGCTGGAAGGAAGCAGCCTGGGAGCTCTTGGCTCCGTGCCCTTGCAGGACCCCGGGCCAGAGGACAAACTGCAGGTGGGTCTGGCTGTGCCTCCTGGCATCTGCTCTGCCAGGGCAACATCAGGCCTTTGCTGGCTTCTGGGGAGAGCCAGAAAACTCCCTCATTCTCTCATCTTCTCCCCTAGGATGTGAGCTCCAGGGAGACAGGTAATGAGGACCTGGAGACAGCAGTGGCTGCTGGCAGCAGGGCTCCATCCAAGGTCACACTCAACGAGCTGCTGGACACGCTCCGGCTGCTGGAGGAGGAGCCAGAGCTGCTGCCCCCACCCAAGCTCCTCAAGAAGGACAGATATGCCTGGATGGACAGGGTGAGCTGGGGGATGAGGCTGCTGTGCCCATCCTTGGGCAGTGATGGCTGCCTGGGGAGAAACAGCCGGGCACTGCCAGGGAAGGTGGTGGAGGAGCTTGGAGTGGGTGATGCAGGAATTTGGAGGGAGGAGATGGAGGAGTGTGGAGGTGGTAGAGGAATTGTTTGGGGAATGGAGGGCTTGGATCTTTGCAAGGAACAGCAAGCTGTGCAAAGGCTGGTGGTGGGACAGGGTTTAGCCCAGAGGATCAGGCTGGTTGGTTACTGGGCTCCAGTGATGGAGACAAGCCAGCACCTCTTCTCCCAAACCTTCCCCTGGGTGCTCATACACCACGCTGAATTCCCAGCAGGAGCCCAGCTCCAACTCCCTGACTGCTGATAACTTGGAGAAGTTTGGGAAGCTGAACCACCCTCCAGGGGTCCCCGAGGACGGGGCTCTGCTCTCAGAGGCCAAGCTCCAAAGCATCATCAGCTTCCTGGATGAGATGGAGAAGTCAGAGCAGGAGAGGCCCAGGTCAGCTGCCTCAGCCACGCAGCGGGAGGTGAGTCTGTCTGTGGTGTGGGAATCCATTCCTGCTGGGAATCATCCCCCATCTCCCTGTCCTCATTCCTGGTGGTTCCACCACCTTCTCATCATGTTTCCCCTGCTGTTGCAGAGCTTCCTGTTGGAAGAGGAGCTGGCTCACGTGGAGCAGGTGTCAGCGGTTGCCACGGAGGTGACAAGTTCCATGATGAGGCTGAAGCTGGAGGTGGAGGAGAAGAAGAGAGCCATCAGCCTGCTGCAGACTGCTCTGGTGTGTCAGCCTCACACGTGGTTCTTGGGGCTATGAAGCACAGGATCAGGACTATCCCTTGATTTTACAGAATCATGGAATTGTTTGGGTTGGAGGGGCCCTTAAAGATCACCTGGCTGGGACCTGGGCTGAGCTCCCTTCTCTGTCCTGGGGGCCTGGGTGTTCCTGCTGACAGGGGTGGGAGATATGAGCACCAGGGCTTTGCTTTAGCTCTGTCCCTCGTTTTCCTGGCCTGTTGGTGATTTCCATGTGGTGTCTGACCTGTCTGACCCCACAGACCCAGCAGCGGGAGCTGACCGACCGCCACGTCAAACAGACTGAGAAGGAGCTCAGCCAGCAGCTCAGGCTGCAGAGGGAGCAGTATGAGGCAGCTATCCAAAGGCACCTGGCCTTCATTGACCAGGTAACCCTCATCCCAGCTCCTGAAGGCAGAGGCTGAGGTGGCTGCACCTGCCTGATGCTGGCTCCTTGCCCTGTCCAGCTCCTCGATGACAAGAAGGTGCTGAGTGAGAAGTGTGAGGCTGTAGTGGCAGAGCTGAAACAAGTGGACCACAAATATGGCCAGAAGATCAACCAGATGCAGGAGCAGCATGAGCTGGTGAGGGGACAGAGAAGATGGGGGGGACAGAGAAGATGGGGGGACATATCTGTGCTGATTTTGCTCAAATGGGGCCTCTGCCTGGAGCAGGACAGTCTCTGCCGCCTCGGTGGGACCTGGACACTCCAAGGAGCTCTTCCCTGTGCACAGAGGTCCCTGTCACCTCAAAGCTTTGTCCTGGCTCCCCAAAAGGCTCCTGTCCTCTGCTGCCCAGGGCCAGGAGCATGGCACTGACCAAGGGACAGTGTAAGCTCCTAGGCTCTGCTTGGAGAGACCCTTCCCACACACCTGGCACAGGTTGCTCCATTCCTGGAAGTGTCCAAGGCCAGGCTGGACAGGACTTGGAGCAGCCTGGGATAGTGGAAGGTGTCCCTGCCCATGGCAGGGGTTGAAACTGGATGAACTGTAAGGTCCCTTCCAACCCAAACCATTCTGTGATTCCACAATCCCACTGAAGGCAGAGCTGTCCCAGGCTGGGGGTGCCCAGGGTGCAGTGCTGGCACCATCCCAATGCCATGGAGGAATTTTGCTTCTCCTGTAGATGGAGACTGCTCAGCTTGCCCTGTGCCAGGCCTGGCAGGAGGGCAGCACCACTGGGCTCATCCCAGCTCTGCCATCCCAGTCCCTGCTTGTCCTTGACCTTGGAGCTGAGCTCATGCCTGGCCAGACTGTGGGGGTCCCTTGGTCTCTGGAGCAGGCTCCAACCACACAGGCTCCTGGCCAGTCCCTTGGCTTGTCCCTGTCCTTGTCCCTTGTGCTGTCTCCCCTCGCCCCCATGGACTCGTGCCCAGCTCTGCCTGCCTGTGGCTCCCACAGACACAGCTGTGTGGATTTGCCTCTCTCCCACCATTCCCCTTCTCTCTCCATCCCCTCCTTTCTTTCTCCCCAGGTCTGGCGCACTTTGGGCCCCTTTTGTGAGGTAAATGTGGTCTTTGCTCTCTTTTGTGCCTTCCCCTCTGCTCTCGTGCCCTGGCCTGCTCTGGCCCTGCTCCAGCCCCTGCCAGGGGGTTTTCCATGGCAGGGAGAGGGAAGGCTGGAGAGGAAAGCACCATCACACAGGGACAGATGGGCTGCCCTGCATGCAGGGACCCTGGGCAGCCCCCGGTTCCCCTTCCCTCTCCGTTGGTGCTCTCATGTCTTGGCAGTGAGCATTTCCCAAGGGGATGGAGGAGAAGGCACTGGGAGAGTGTGTGGCCACTTCTCTGGGCTGGAAGAGCACACCTGGCCAGGGCTGTGCAGCTCCACAGCTTCCTTCCCAACAGCCCAGCTCCCAGGGCTTTTCTCTCCCCACTGAGGTTTTCCCATTTGCTTCCAAACAGGAGATTAAGAAACTGAAGGAACTCATGAGCGCAACTGAGAAAGTCCGGCGGGAGAAGTGGATTGAGGAGAAAACCAAAAAGATCAAAGAAATCACTGTGAAAGGTACGGGCAGGTTCCCTCAGCAGCAGCTGGAGCCAGGGCAGTGCCAGGCTGGTCTGGGAGAGATTGGGAAGAGCTCCTTGGTGTGGGCAGTGTGTGCTCCCTGGTTTTGGGGGAGCAGATGACCCCTCTGCGCTCATCCCCCGTTCCTGGCAGCCCCTTTGAGCCGGCTGAGGGTACCAGGTGGGATCTGGGCTGAGCCATGCCCGTCCTTCCCGCTGTGCCAGGGCTGGAGCCGGAGATCCAGAAGCTGCTGGCCAAGCACCGTGAGGACATCCGGCAGCTGAAGCTGCTGCACGAGGCCGAGCTGCTGCAGTCGGACGAGCGGGCGGCGCTGCACTACGGGCGGCAGGCGCAGGAGCTGCGGGGGCTGCTGGAGAGGGAGAAGGAGGAGCAGAGCCAGCGGGAGCGGGAGCGGGCCCGGCAGAGGTGAGTCACCCCGGGCTCAGCGCTGCCTTGGGGCTCTCAGATCTGTCCAGCACCAGGCTGCTGTGGGATCCCAGTGTTTGCAGCTCCACGGGGAGCAGCCCTTTTCTCTCCACCGGCCTCGGGTGGGCGGTGCTGCTGAGCTGGGAGCATCCTCGAGCACTCGGCCTCTTCATGATGCCAGAAGGCACGTCCCTGCAGCGTGTGTGTGTCCCACAGGTGTGAGCAGCAGCTGGAGCAGGAGGAGCAGGCACTGGAGCTGCAGCGGCGCCGCCTCTATGCCGAGGTGGCCGAGGAGAAGGAGCGGCTGAGCCAGCAAGCAGCCAGGTGGGCAGGCTGGGGGCAGCCCTGAGCTGTGGGGCCGGGCTCCCTGGGCCAGGTTTCCCTGGGAAGAGGGGCTGGTGTGGATGCTGGGAGCTGTGTCTGCGCAGGCAGCGAGCAGAGGCGGAGGAGCTGCGGCGGCAGCTGGAGGCCAACAGCTCAGCCCTGACGCGGGCACTGCGGGACGAGTACGCCAAGGAGAAGGAGGAGCTGGAGAGGCGGCACCAGGTCTGGTTCCCCTCACCTCCAGCCCTTTGGGTGCTGACACCACCAAGCCTTGGACCCCATAGGGGCAGCCCCAGCAGCTGCTCCCAGCCAGCAGAGGAGGGTCCCAGGGCTGAGCTGTTGTTTTCCCTTCTCCTCACAGGCAGAACTGAAGGTGCTGAAGGACCAGCTGGAGCTGGAGAAGCAGGCCTGGGAGGCCAACTACGTGAAGAAGGAGGTAAAGGCAAGGGCCGTCCTCCAAAGGTGCCACCCGTGGGCTCTAAGAGGAATGTGAGGCCACGTTTGCTGTCTCCATTGCAGGAAGCCTGGCTGCTGTCCCGGGAGCGGGAGCTGCGGGAGGAGATGAGGAAGGAGAGGGACAAAGAGATCGAGCTGGTGATCCAGCGCCTGGAGGCTGACACGTCCTTGGCCAAGGAGGAGTGTGAGAGGGCAGCGGAGAGCAGGTGAGGGGGAAAGGGAGGAGGGAGGTCCTGGTCCTCCAGAGGCTGCTCCCTTTTCCCTGTCCCCTGGGCATCTCTCCAGTGAGCTCTGGAGCACTGCTAGTGCAGAAAGGAGCAGCTCACAGGGCAAAGTTTACCCCTCACCTGAGGAAACAGCCCTGGGTCTCTTGTGGGGCAGCTCCGCCCTTGCTGCTGTGTCCTGATCCCTCCTGCAGCAGGAGTGGGGCTGGGACGAGCCAGGCAGCAGCAGGCCAAGCCAGGCTGCCTGTCCTTCCTGCCCACAGGATCAAGAGGATCCGGGACAAGTACGAGGTGGAGCTGCAGGAGCTGGAGCGCTCGGAGAGGAAGCTGCAGGAGCGCTGCAGCGAGCTCAAGGGGCGGCTGGCCGAGCTGGAGGGGGAGAGCACCCGGCTGCAGGGGCTGCTGAAGCACAAGGAGCAGGAGCTGGAGGAGATGCGCAAGGTGAGCCAGGAGCACAGCCAGGGCCCGGCCTGGGTGAGTGGGAGCAGCTGTCCCAGCGGCACGGGGGCCTGACTGAGGGGATGCGGCAGGAATTTGCAGACAGGCTGGTGGGGATGGAGGAGGAGAACGCGCGGCTGAAGGCAGAGATGGCGGAGCTGAGGGCCCGGCAGCACCTGGAGCTGGACAGGCTGGTGCGGGAGAAGGACCAGGAGCTGGAGGAGGTGCACAGGAGGTGAGGAGCCCAGGTGGGGTGCAGGAGCTCAGTGCTGCATCCTTGGGAACGACTTCCAGCCCTGTCCAGGCAAACCAGGCAGAAGTCAGTTGTCTGAACTGGCTGCTGCTGCTCAGCCACCCTGAATCCTCTGTCCCTTGTCACTGTTGGTCTGCTCTGTGCCATGGTGTTCCCCCCAGGGCTGCTCCTCTGCCTGCATGGAGGACATGAGTGCCAGGAGAGGCCAATGGAGCACAGCTCTGTCTGGTTCCTCCCTGGCAGGAGCCCTGGCCAGGATCACTGTCACCTCCTGGGGGCTCTCTGGGGCTCGCACATGACACCTGTGACTGCAGCCGTGTGATCTTCTCCAGAGGGGCAGAGCCCAGGGTCAGGGCACAGCCACAGGGGCTGAGGGCAGCTGGGACATCCCCAAAATGCTGTGATGATTAAATCTTAGGGAGTTAATGTGCCCTTCTTCTTGAAGACAAATTAGTCCACACTACACAGCACCCACCAATGGAATAAAGGTGCTGCCAGTGTGTGATGGCACCTGGAGCCCAGCTGTGGCTCCCAGGGCTGAGCTCCCAGGGCTGCAATCCCCCCTGGGGCAGGGCCAGCCCCGTGTTTGGCACTGGGATGCTCAGCCCCCCATGTCCATGTCAGGGTGAAGGCGGCGGTGCTGAGGAAGGAGGAGAGCATGAGCAGCCTGAGGAAGCAGTACGAGGTGAGTGAGAGCTCCCTGGCCCTGGCCTGGCTGTGGCTGGGCGGGCACGGCGAGCTCCCCGTGCCCTGCGCTGTGCCCTGTGCTGTCCCCTGTGGCAGGCGGCCGTGCAGAGAGCCAGCCTGCTGGAATCGCTGCTGCAGCGGCAGCGGGAGCTGGCTGCCGAGTGACAGTGACATCCTGCGGGCAGGGAGCGGGGCTGCGCCGCCCTCGGGGCCTCCCCTCCCTCCTCCCCTCTTCTCCACAGCCTGGTCCCAGTGCCCTGGCCGTGCTGGGACGCTTGGTGGCCTTTAGATGCTTGGGAGTTTTGTTCTGATAATAAATCTCTGCTGGTTTCTACAGCTGTTTCTATGCTTGTGCACGTCAGTGCCAGGGCATGAGTGGCTCTCCCACGAGGTCTGTGTCCACTCCCACCTTCCCAACCCCATTCCTGCATCCCTCCCTTTGCTCTGAGGGTGCCCATCACCCCAGTCTATGCCTAGGGTTCCGTTCTAAACTGAAATATCCAGGAGGATGCAGGGAGGCAGAGCCAGGGCAGGATGTGGTCCCACAGCCTCTGCCACCTGCAGATTCCTCCACACCCCCTGACAGGGCCGGGAAATGCCTGGGCTGGGCCGGTGGCATCTGTTTCCTCTCGGCCGGGGTGTGCAGCGGCTCTGGTCCCTCCCCCGGGCCGGCAGATGTTTTCTCAGCAGTTCCTGGTGTTTCCCATCCGTCCTGCTGCTCCGTGCGCCGGGGCAGGGACGCGGAGGGTGGCTGGGTCCTGCCCAGCGGAGCCGTGCCGCTCTCTGTTCCCCTCTCCCCGCTGTGCCGGGCGGGACAGCTCATCCCAGCGTGCCGGGAAAGGCCGGGCACGGCGTTTGTTCCGCTGTTGTTTCATTCCCAAGGAGTTTCCTGAGCGCCGCTTCCGACCCCGGCCCTGCCCAGCCCGAGGCGGCGGCTCCGGGAATCGGCCGTGGGAGAAGGGGGCTGAGCCCGCTCCCAGCCCGGCCAGGGGCTCCGGTGCCCGTGCCCAGCCCCGTGGCTCCGCTGCGGCGCCCCGAGCCCGGTGCGGCGCCGCTGCTGCGGGCTGAGAGCCGCCCGCGGTCCCGGGGTGTGCCCGGCCCCTGTCCCGCCGCTCCCGGCGCCTTCCCGGCCCCTCCCGGCATCGCCCGGGCTCATTTCTAGGCCAGTGCCCGGTTCAGGCATGAATAAATCAGCGCCGTTGCATAACGGGGATGCGGATTTCACCGGCTGGCTGCCCGTGCCCCCCGCCCGCACCCCGGGGTCCCGCGGGGCACCAGCGTGTCCCTGTCCCCGTCCCTGCCGAGCCGCTCGGCCACGCTGCGGGCTCTGCCAAAGCTCCCGGGGAAGGAGGAGCACCCCGGGATCGGGCGGGGAGCGGAGCCCGGTGGCCCGGAGGGAGCTCAGGAGGAGCGCAGGGGGTTTTTGGCAGCCGAGCGGCAATCGCGGCTCAATCTGGTGTCTGCCCGGCAGGGGATTAGCTGCGGCCCCAGACAAATCAGCCGGGAAGCCGGAGCGAGTGGCAGGATCCGAGCAGGGTAATCTCCCCTCGGGAAGGATCTGTAATCTCCCCGGCTAATTGGGGCGGCGGCAGCGGCGCTGCCCTGACCGGGAGGGGATGTCAGGGGAGCGGTGCTGCCCTGTGCTTCTCCTGGGGCCGAACCAGGGGATGGAGCGGTGCCACCTGTGCCTCTGCCGGGGCTGGAGCAGGGGATGGAGCGGTGCCACCTGTGCCTCTGCTGGGGATGGAGCGGTGCCACCTGTGCCTCTGCCGGGGCCGAACCAGGGGATGGAGCGGTGCCACCTGTGCTTCTGCCGAGGCCGAACCAGGGGATGGAGCGGTGCCACCTGTGCCTCTGCCGGGGCCGGACCGGGGGATGGACCGGTGCCACCTGTGCTTCTGCCGGGGCCGGAGCAGGGGATGGAGCGGTGCCACCTGTGCCTCTGCCGGGGCTGGACCAGCACTGACACAGCCCCGACCTCAGGGCTGCGCCTGAGGGGCTCCCTGAGGCTGTTGGCCTCGATTCTCCTGTGGGTTTTTCCCTTTTACAGCCGCGTTGGAAATCTGGTGGGAAGCAGGACAAGCGACAGTGGGTGGGTTTGGGTGGCCATGAGAGCTCAAGCCTGCTGGCTGTGTCAAATGGGGCTATGGGGGTGTCACCTGGCTATGGGGCATGGGGCTGCTGTGCTTGGTGTCCCAGCTGAGCTGGGGATTCCGGGCCTTCCCAAGGAGGGCAGGGTGGCACAGCAGGGCTGGGCAGGCACACACTCCTTTCTCACCCATCCCCATCCCAGTGACATCCCCAGTCCACCTCTGTCCTCGTCTTCTTTCCCATCTCATCCTCAATTTCATCCCCACAATCCTAATTCTCATCCTCATCCTCATTTTCCTCCCCACAATCCTAATTCTCATCCTCATCCTCATTTTCCTCCCCATCCCACCCTCTCCCAGACACAGGAGGGAAGGGACACTGGGCACCAGGGCTGCCACCCCCAACACAACATCGGGTCAATTTATCCCTTCCCACTCACTGAAGCTCCCCTCCCTGTTCCCAGTGCCAGGGAGGCCTCGGCTCGTCCTTGTCCCACCCACCCTGGGACCAGCTGAGTGTGCTGGGGGCGGCTGGGCCCACTGGTGCCCAGTGTGGGTGCCCGGTGTGGGTGGGTGCCCAGTGTGGGCTCAGCACAGCTGTCCACCCCCATCCCACCTGGCTGTGACTCAGCCAGTGCCAGCTCAGCCACACAGAGGATGGGGCTGGCCCTGAAAACCACCCCAGGGGCGAGTGGCCACCCACTCCCACGGGACTGTGGCTGTCCAGAGGGCACCAATGGCACCAAAGCCCCCAGAGACTCCCAATGCCTCTGCACCAGGTGAGTGTGACTGTACCAGGTCAGTGCCACCTTTGTTCAGCTGCTCTGAGGCCCAGGAAGGCTCGTGGTGGAGCTCAGGGTGTCCCATGTGTGGGGTCAAGGCCATTTGCACATCCAGAAAGGACCAGGGACCCAGTGGGGGGGGGACAATGGGAATAATGGGGTGCCCATGAGCTGCACCCCACTGAGGGTCTCCAAAAGGAGTGATGGGGCATCAGCTTGCTGGCCCTGGCAGAGGGACTGGGGGCTCCTGTGGGACAGAGCTGCACCAGAGCAGAGAAATGTGGAGGCAGGGGAGAAGGGAGAAACTGGCTCCAACGTGTTTATTCTCCCAGCAGCCGGTAATTTTTCCAGGCCTGTATCTATTTGTGGCAACGTGACATGTGCAGCGTGGTGCTGTTCTGTGCAGGCTTGAAGGCTTGTAAAAAATTAATCGTGTACGCAAAATTTGGCTTTAAATATTCAAACTGGCGGTGGGGATGTGTGAGCCCTGTGCTCAGAGCTGAGCCTACCAAAGGGCTGGGACAAGGGGGCTCCCAGGAATGGGATGGGAGAGGATGGGACAGGGTGGGACAGGACTGTCCTGCCATGACCCTGAAGGAAAGTCCAGCCTGGTTCCAGGTGGGCTCGGTGACCAGTGGCACCCAGAGCTCTGCCAGGGTCTGGCTGGGAGCTGCCAGGGGTGTGGGTGAAGCCGTGGGATGTTCCCTGCCAAGGAACTGTTGGGTTTTGGAGCACCCCGTGTTTGGAGGGCACACCCCACGTGCCGGGGCTGCAGCATCGAGCACACGAGGCTGAGCTATGGCTCCACATGGGGCAGCCCCAGCCCAGGGGGGACCCCACCCCACGGGCCTGCCTGGGGCTGCTGGGGGGCTCTGCTGCCCTCGGGATGGGGCCGGGGGCCGCAGGTGAGGCTGTGCTGGGCTGCAGGGGCACGGATGGGGCTTGAGGGGCTGGCTGGGGGCACAGCTGCCCATCCCGTCCCTGGGCACGGGGAGCCGGTGGTGCCCGGGATGGGTCTGTGCCAGGGCGGTTCCTCACTCGGGGGGTGCCAGCCCCGCTCTGGGGCATCCTGTCCCCGCTCTGGGGGGCGGCAGCCCCTGCGTGGTCCCGGCCCTGCTCGGGGGGTCCCGCTCCCGCTCCAGGGCGGCCGCTGCCCCTCGGGGGTCCCGTCCCCGTCCGGGGGTGCCCCATCCATCCCGGCGGGACCGCGCGGGGGCGGCGGCGGCTCATCCCGGGGGGGGAGGACGCGGATCCCGGTGCGGTCCCGGGGCTGCGGCTCCGCCACCTGCCGCCCCCGCCCGCCCGGTCCCGCTGCTCGGCGGCGGCGCGGCCCCTCCCCGGGGCACGGGGCGCGGGGCCGCGGGGCCGCCATGGAGGAGGAGCCGCCGCCGCCGCCGCCGCCGCCGCCGTGCCCAGCGCGGGGCCAGCGGCAGCCGGCGGCCGTGGGGCTCCCGCCGCCGCCGCGCCATGGGCCGCTTCCCCGCCGCCGCCGCTGCCATGGCGGCCGCCTTCCTCAGCCCCAGCCTCGCCTTCAGCTCCCACTTCGACCCCGGTAAGTGCCGCAGCCCCGGCGCGGGCGGACCCGCTCCCCGAGCCTCCCCCGGTGCTCCGCCGTGCCCCGCGCCGCTGCCCGCCCGGTGCGCCGGGAACGAGCATCCCCGCAGCGCGCCGCGCCGCCAGCGGAGCATCCCCGCGCCCTCATCGCCGGGAATGTCACTGCACGGGCTCCGACAGCCGGACCCGACCCGATGTGGCGGCGTGACACCTCGGTGTGGCGGGGGGACACCCGGTGTGGCGCTGGGACACCTCGGTGTGGCGGGGGGAGCACCCTGTTGTGACAGCGGGACATCCCGGTGTGGCGGGGGCACGGCCGGTGCGGCGGGATCGCTGCCGCAGCCGGGCGGCATTTTGTTCCGCGGGCTGGAGCGCGGAGGAATCCCGGGGCTGCGCTGCCTCTGAAGGCATCTCCGGGCTCGGAACGGAATAATAACAACAGGGAGGATGGTGATGGTGAGAGGGAGGAAGACGGAGCCGGGGCTGAGCCCCCGCGGCTCCGGGGAGCGGGGGGCTGAGGGTCCCCGCGGGGCTCGGTGGGCGCCGGGGCTCGGTGGGCGCCGGGGCTCGGTGGGCAGCGGCGTTTCGGGGCGCTGCCGTTATGTAAGCGCCGTGTTCCGGCCGCGGCGCAGCTGCAGGAAGATGCTGCAGCCGCGGAGCAGCGCGGGGCTGGCGACTGCGGTGCGCGTTCGGGGTTGCGGCCGCCGCAGCCGCCCCTCGCCGCCGCCCCCGCCGCCGCCCCGCGTCCCTCCCGGTGCGGGGCTGGCACCGCGCGGCCACCGGGACCCCTCGCGGCAGCGTCCGGCGGGCGCTCGGCTCCGGCCCTTTGTTCACCGGCCCGGGGTAACGCGGGTCGGTGCCGCCGCTCCCGGCGCGGCGAAGGCGGCGGAGCGGTGCCCGTGCCGGGCGCGGTGCTGCCGGGGGCTCCGGCGGTCGGTACCGGGCTCCCGCATCCCTCCCCGCCGCCTCCCCGGTGCCTCCTTCCTCCGCCGCTCCGCTCCCCCGGCTGCGCACGGTCGGAATCCGTGGGGGGATTTGGAAATGAGCCGCACCAGGACTCGCCGAGCGGGGACTTTGTCCCCAGCCGCTCGTTATTCGCTTCTGAAATCTCATTATTTACACCCAAAATGCGGCAGTGCCGGGACGGAGCCGTTTGCCCGGCTCAGCCCTCGGGGAGATTTTGCTTTGGTTTTTGGCGTGGCCCCGCTCCGCGCGAATCCTGCCGGCCCGGGGGCTCTCGAGGCAGCTTTGGTTTCAAAAGCCTTCATCCCTGTTTGCATCGCTGCCTGTGCTGCGCTGCCAGGCCCAGGGCTCGGCGCTGCCGTGCAGCTGCCACCCACCAGCACCGGGAGAGGAATTAAAGGGGGGAAACAAACCAGATTCTGGATTTCACGGCTTTGTGGATTTGCTCCATGTGGCAGCAGCTCCTGCCCGTGTGCCAGCCTGGCTCCCTGGGGGTGGCTTGTGCCAGCGAGGAGCTGGGGGCAGCAGTTTGCAGGGCACGTTGGCACCTCAGCTGGGACAGGACAGGAGAGGCCCGGGGGCTCTGGTGCTGCTGAGGGGAGCATCTCCTCCCTCCTGGTCCTGCATTCCCTGGAAATGCACGGTTGGAAGCTGGGCTGTAGGTGGCCTGGTGGCATGGGACAGTGACAGCAGTGTCACCTGGGGTGGAGGTGCCACAGGATGTGCCAGTGCAGCTGCTCCTGTTCCAGCCTCACCTGCAGGATTTGGTTTGTCCCAACATCTGTGTCAGGGATGTCAGCATCAGCTCTGCCAGGGATTCATTCCCTTCCAGGCTCTGGGGGCTCTGGGGGCTCTGGGGGCTCTGGGGGCTCTGGGGGCTCTGGGGGAGGGTCCCAGCCCCGCAGCCTCGTGGTTCCCATCTCTCTTCACCCATTCCCAGGCCAGGCCTGGAGATGCTCTTGCACAGAGCCCTGGAGCCACCAGTGGGGCACGACCCAGCTCTGCGTGCCCCCACATCTCCCGGCCTTCCAGGGGGAAATGGGTGCCCAATCCCTGTCCTGGGGAATCGAGGAAAAGGGAGGGCAGGGGGTCCCCCAGCCCTGTGTTTTTGGGTCCATCTGTGCCCCGGTGGCACTCAGTGACAGCAGCACGGTGAGTGTTGGTGCTCTGTGCCCGGTGCCTCAGGCTGCTCCTGGCACAAGGATGGGAAAGGACCTGGGGGACCATGGTGCCAAAGGAGCCACAGCAGGCACAAGGACCCTGGCAACCCAAACCGGGGCCAGGCACACTCTGGTACTTACCAGGCCATCCGGGGGGAAGGTGCTGTTGGGACTGGACACACCGAGGGGATTTGGGGCAGGACAGTGTGAGCTCCTCGGCTGGGAGGTGACAGTGGTGGCAGCACCGTGCCCGCTGTCCTGTCCTGCCACATGTTTCCCACTGGGGGATGGCACTCTGGGCACACAGCCAGGAGGTGACTCCCAGTGCCCACAGGGATGCCAGGGGCAGGCAGAGTGGGGTGGCACGTGGCATGCCCCCTGTCCTGGCACAGGGAATGGCATTGGCACAGCACAACAGGGCAGCCAGGCCCCACCTGGCTCGGTGAGGGAACAGGATCCTGTTCCCTGAGGGTGCCACTTTGCTCCCCCTTCTCCCCTCCCTCCCTCCTGCCCCACGCTCACGGGCGGGTGTGTTCTGGAACGCTGACACCGATCCCTGTCACAGCCAATTAGCAGAAATTAACACGCCGGGGTTGAAAGGGCCCCGCGCCGCCGGGGGCAGCGGGGCTGTGACTCACGGGCTCCCTGCCCGGCACTCCCAGCCCTGCTGGGACACCCTGTGCCAGGGCCGCCCGTGGCTCTGCCCTCCCTGGCACCATCCTCCCGGCCAGAGCAGGGCTGTGGCGCCCCCGAGCCGAGCCTTGGCACCCCGGGGGCAGCAGGGCACGTGGGGCAGCGGTGGCACTGCCGGCGCGGTGCCAGGTGGGGCTCCACACCCATCCGGGGTCTGCGTTCAGTGTTGGGTGCCCGGAGCCAGGCAGCAGCCCAGGGTTTGCCTTGGGGTGACGTCACCTCCTCGCCATCCCACTGCTGGGCTGGAAAATCCCAGGATTTGGGTCAGAGGGGCACTTGGGCTGCTCTGGTGCCATGGCTGAGCCTGTGCCCACCCCGTGCCGCTGCAGTGATCCGGCAAGTGAACAGGGCTGGGGGCACTGCCAGGGATGGTGGCACGGTGGCAGCCAGGGATGGTGGCACCATGGCATGGTGGGATCCAGGGATGGCGGCACATTGGGAGCCAGGGATGGTGGCACAGTGGGATTCAGGGGTGGTGGCATGATGGCACGGTGGGATCTAGGGGTGATGGCACAGTGGGATTCAGGGGTGGTGGCACCATGGCATGGTGGGATCCAGGGATGGTGGCACGGTGGGAGCCAGGGCTGGTGGGATGCAGGACAATGGCCTGGCCATGCGCTGCTGCCACTCCAGGGCTGGGCTTGGCTCCTGCCCCAGCACGTGGCCCCTCACATCCCCAGTGGGAATTTGCTCCCCGGGGTGGGCTGAGCCAGAGGGACCCCACGGGGCCGTGTCACAGGGCTGGAGGGTGACAGGGCTGGCCCAGAGAGTGCTGACTCAGCGTGCCCACTGGCAGGAAAATCAATCTCCTGGGGGCACGAATGCCCCTGAGAGCCCGGGAAGCACCATCGGAGCGCGGCACAGCCGTCTCAGGGCTGCCACTGCCAGCCTTGCCATCGGCCAAGCTCCGAGGGCCGGCCCAAGCCCTGATGGCCGGGGACACTGAGGGGACATGGAGCATCCTGGGATGCTCCAGAGCTGGCACCGGGCTCCTGGCGGAGCTCAGGACGGGCCAAGGGACAGTGAGTACGTGGGGATCGTGGGTTTGGGAGGGCTGAGCGCTGGAGGAGGGCTGAGAACTGGAGGAATGGGAATTTCCCAGGATTTCCTGCAGAGCCACTGTCCCACAGCCCAGACTGTTGGGGGCATCCTGTTCCCTACCCCTTCCCCTGTGCCAGCCGTGCCCACGTCCTCCCTGCAGCCTGGTGCCAGCGGCGGGGTTAACGCCGTTTGTTTTAATTACGGGAGCGAAGGAAAATTCCAGTGTGGGCACACGCAGTAAGTGGAACAGCTCTGCCCTGGCTGGCAGGGCACCCCCCAGCTCCCAGCTCCTGTCCCAGCTGTGCCAGGGTGTCCTGCTGCCCAGGCACCACGTCAGCCACCATTTCCACCTTTCCAAAATAGCTCTGTGGTTGTGTGCTGCTCACCCTCAGCCATCCCTGTGGCGAAGGAGGGATTTTCCAGCCGCCCTGCTCTGTGTGTTCTCATGCCTGCAGGTGATTTGGGCACCACGGACTGACCCGAGGGTGGGCATGGGGCAGGGAGGTGCCAGGCCCTCCCCAGCTCCGTGTCCTGAGCATCCTCAATGCCGAGCCCGGCTCGGGGCTGGGGCAGTGGGATCTGGGCTGTGCTGGGGGGCAGAGCCAGACCCCAAGCCCGGGCTCCTTCCTGTGCCAGGGGACACCCTCACCCGCCGGCCTCCCCCTGCTCGGGCCGTGCTCCGGAGCCAGAGCTGCTCGTTTCATAACGAGCGTTTGGGATATAAATAGGGCGCCCCTCTCGCGCTGCCGCTCCCGCTGTTACGTAAAGGCTCCGGGCTCTGCGAGCCTCGGCGGGCCGGGGCCATGGGCACATGGTGTGGCACCATGGCCGGCTGGCACTGCCCCGGTACTACCCTGGTACTGCTCCCGGTACTGCCCCGGTACTACCCTGGTACTGCCCCCGGTACTGCCCCCAAGCTGCCTCGGTACTGCCCCCGGTACTGCCCTGGCACTGCCCCTGGTACTACCCTGACATTGCCCCCGGCACTGCCCCCGACCCTGTCCCGGTACTGCCCTGGTACTACCCTGGTACTACCCCGGTACTGCCCTGGCACTGCCCCGGTACTGCCCTGGTACTGTCCCCGGTACTGCCCCGGTACTACCCTGGTACTACCCTGGTACTGCCCCCGGTAATGCCCTGGTACTACCCTGGTACTACCCTGGTACTACCCCGGTACTACCCTGGTACTGCCCCCAGTACTGCCCCAGTACTGCCCCGGTACTACCCCGGTACTACCCTGGTACTGCCCCCGGTACTGCCCCCGACCCTGTCCCGGTATTGCCCCCGACCCTGTCCCAGCACTGACCCCAGCGTGGCACCGCGGCCGCCTGGTACTGCCCCGGTACTGTCCCGTACCCTGCCCCGGCACGGGGATCCCGGGCCCCACGGAGGGATCCCTGCCGGGCACCGGCGGCTCTCCCGGTCCCTCAGGACAGCCGGTTTCCCCGGGCAGTGTGGGATGGGCTGCACAGCGCTCACTGAGAACAAGCTCAGTTTAAATAATCAATTTGAGCTTGTTTTGCGTGCCTTTTATAATATTCTTTTACAAAAATTACAATATATTATTATAATACTAATAATTCTATAATACATATGGACTGTATAATTATATATAAAAATACAATATATGTAACTCCATGTATAATTCTATATACAATTCCATACACAATTATAATACCCTATATATAATAATAATATATTATTACTATATATTATTATTATTATAGACATTATTCTTACTATATATTATTATTATAGTATTATTAGAATTACATTATGACAATTATATTATCATAATAATATTAGTATTATTTTCTGTTGGGAAACAGAGGGAATTGTTGGCTCTTGGCTCTGCATCAGGGCGGGCTTTGATGGAGGAACTTGATTTTTTGTCCCTAATCAGGCTGACACGCGTGGTGTGTGCGCAGCAACGCCAGAGCCTGGCCTGACTCTAGCACAATCCTTGTTTTTATTTCGTTGCTTCAGAAAATGATGGATGATTTTCTGTTATTTTCCACCTATTTATTTTTTGCTGCTGTTTCAGCCCTAGATGGTAAAACCAGAATGAAAGGGCAGAATCAATCCTTTTGGTGAAATACGCCGCGTTAAGAGATACAGGAGAAGGGATTAGCCAGGCGTGCCTGGAATTCACAATTAACCGATCTATTAATCACCAGAGAGGCTGCTCCAATGGCTCTGGCTCTTCTGGTGGGAAAAGGTCTCCAGCAATGGGGATAAAGGGCGCTGCTCCTTGCTCCTGCTTTGGTTGAAGGCATGCCTGGATCCTGCAGCAGCGCCCTGGAGCAGGCTCTGGGCACCACTGAGGGATGCCAGGATCCTGAGGGATGCCAGGGGAGGATGCTGTGGGTACCAGCTCCGTGCCAGGCTCCTGGCTGGCACCGTGGCTACGCCAGCTCCATGGCAGCTCCCATGGCAGGCGCTTCCAGGCTCGGGGGTGCAGCTCAGAGCGCTTCCTGCTGGTGCCTCAGTTTCCCCCGGAGCTGCACGGCCCCCAGGCCCAGCCCGTGCTCACACCCCAAAGGGCAGCGGGGGGTGAGCACAGCGTGTCCTGTGGGCTGTGAAATTGCTTCCCTGGACACGTGGGCACGGGGATTAACGAGTGATGCCAGGGAGAGGGGATGGGGCTGGGATGGGAGCGAGCAGCCCGTGCCTGGAGGGGCTAAGGGACGTGAGTGTTTGATCCTCAAATCCCATCGCAGTCCTGCCCCAGTCCTGCCCTGCTCCCTGTCCAAATCCTGCCCCAATCCCACCCCAATCCTGCCCCAGTCCTGCCCTGCTCCCTGTCCAAATCCTGCCCCAATCCCACCCCAATCCTGCCCCAGTCCTGCCCTGCTCCCTGTCCAAACCCTGCCCCAGTTCTGCCCTGCTCCCTGTCCAAACCCTGCCCCAGTCCTGCCCTGCTTCTGTCCAAACCCTGCCCTGCTTCTGTCCAAATCCTGCCCCAATCCTGCCCCATTTCCTGCCCCAATCTTGCGTTGCTTCCTACCCATATCCTGCCCTTCTCCCTGCCCAAATCCAACCTTGCCCAGCAGGATCTGGGATGTTTCCAGGCTGGGATCCGCGGTGGGCGGCCAGAGGGGATGTATGGACCGTGCTCCCAAGGCGCCAGAGCATCCATCCCCTCCTGCGTGACCCTGCGAGCCCTCCCCGGGCAGCTGGGAAGCACCAGCGGGGAAACTGAGGCACGGGCTGTCCTGCGGTAGGTGCTGCAGCGAGCGGCCCGGCGGGAGCGGGTTCGGGCCGGGCCGTGCCCGGAGCCCGGGGCGGGCAGTGCCCGGGAGCCCCGGAGCGCTGCGGGAGCCCCGGCTCGGCCCTTCCGCACACGTCAGCCCCGCCGGCCGGGCGGGCTCCGCCGGCACCGCCGCGATCGCCGGGCGGCCGCAGCATCGCCCCGGCGGCCGCGGGAGGAGCGGGGCCCCGGCCGGCAGCCCCGGGGCCGTGAGTCAGCAGCGGCGGCGGGAGGGCGGCACCGGGACAGCCCGGGCTCGGAGCCGCGACCTGCGCTGGGTGGGCGATCCAACAGGCGGGGGGACAGCGCGGGCGGGGCTGCGCCGGCCGCGGGGCCTTCAGTGGGGCGGGAGGGCGGCTGCAGCACCCCAATGTACCCCAATGTACCCCAATGTACCCCACTGCACCCCATTGTACCCCACTGCACCCTACTGCATCCCACTGCACCCCATTGTACCCCACTGCACCCTACTGCATCCCTCTGCACCCTACTGCATCCCAATGTACCCCAATGTACCCCACTGCACCCCATTGTACCCCACTGCACCCTACTGCATCCCACTGCACCCCATTGTACCCCACTGCACCCTACTGCATCCCACTGCACCCCATTGCACCCTACTGCATCCCATTGTACCCCACTGCACCCCATTGTACCCCACTGCACCCTACTGCATCCCATTGTACCCCACTGCACCCCATTGTACCCCACTGCACCCTACTGCATCCCATTGTACCCCACTGCACCCCATTGTACCCCACTGCACCCCACTGCACCCTACTGCACCCCACTGCACCCCACTGTACCCTGCTGCATCCCACTACACCCCATTGTACCCCACTGCACCCCACTGCATCTCACTGCACCCCATTGTACCCTGCTGCACCCTATTACACCCCACTGCACCCCATTACACCCTGCTGCATCTCACTGCACCCCGTTATGCCTCACTGCATCCCACTGCACCCCATTGTACCCCACTGCACCCTACTGCATCCCATTACACCCCATTATACCCTGCTGCACCCCGTTGCACCCCACTGCATCCGGCATCCCCCTCCTCTCCCGTGTCCCTTGTGCTCCCGTTGGCCAGGGCTCGGTGTGAGGCTGGGCAGGTGTCCCTGGGGCTGTGGCCTGTCTGCTGCCAGCATCCCCTTGGCCAGCAGTGCCCAGCAGTCCCCAGCAGTCCCCAGCTGTCCCCAGCAGTCCCCAGCAGTCCCCAGCAGTCCCCAGCAGTCCCTGCAGCGGGGCTGGCCGGGTGAGGGTGGGTGATCCCTGGCTCTGGGCTCGCTGGGTGAGGGGCTGTCAGTCAGCCCGCAGTTCTGGGGGATGCACGGAGCAGCCCTGTGGTGAGGGAGGCCAGGGGAGGGCATGGCTTTGGTGCCAGGGGAACCTCAATCCCGCTGGCAGAGTGGGAGGCAGAGCCTGGGAACGGAGGGCAGGATGTGCTGGGGGCCCTGGTTTCTCTTGAGGGTCCTGGGGTACCCCAGGCTGCACTCAGGCAGCCCTGTGCCCCAGTGTCCCTTGTGTCCCTCGTGTCCCTTGTGTCCCTCATGTCCTGGTGCTCCCTGCACTCGCCTGCTCCAGCAGCTGCTGCTGCAGGTGCACCCGACCTGGATTTGGGATAATTTGGCATCTGAGATGATGCCACACTTCCCATCACCGCTGCTGTGGGTACAGGGAGGGGAGGTGCCAGTGGGCCATGGCAGTGGTCTGGGCTGGTCACGGCTCCCAGGTCTCTGGTTGTGCAGGTGGGGAAACCGAGGCAGGACCAGCTGGATCTCGCTGGCCTCTTGTCCTCTCTGGGAACCTCCAGTTCCCGAGCTGAGGGGCAGCTCAGCTGACGGTGCCCTCGGACGGGCTCCCGTCCCCGTGCTCTGCTCCCCGTTGCCGTTCAAAGGCTCTTTTCAGTGAGTCATTTTCTCTCTCGCTGTCCCACTATCCAGGGAAAATGGTGACGTTGGCGGTACAAAGTGTGTTCACCATGGAAACCAGCTGGAAGGGGGGGCACGCCGCCCCCCGCTCCTCCCAGGTTCGGCTTTGCATCCCGAGCCTCAGAAGATGGCTCTGGAGCTCCTTCCCTGCTCCCTGGCACGGCTGGGCTGTGCCAAGGCCCGTGGGGCCATGCCGGGAGCCAGGGTGCCCTGTGCCCACCCTGCGTGGTGCCGGGCAGTGCCCGGGGACAGCGGGTGCTGTCAGTGCCCACCAGGGCAGCAGAACCTTCCCCAGCCCCCGTGCCCTTCAGGTGCCAGTCTCAAGGACACAGGGGAGCCCGAGCTGGAGCTCTGGAGCAGGGCAGCGTGGCCAGGGCATAGGGACAGGGGCACTCTGTGGGCCACGTGCTGGAGCCACATGTGTGCCACGAGCATCCCTGGCAGGGGCTTGGTGACCAGGGAGGGAGCATGGCACCTGGCATGTGCCAGGCTCCTGGCTGGGCACAGGGCACCGGTGCGGTCTGTGCCAGGCTCCTGGCTGGGCACAGGGCACTGTCCCAGCCGGGCACCTCGGGGCTCTGGGGGTCTCTGCTGGCAGTGCCACGACCTTCCGGCTGCTCCCACCACAAGGGCGCCGGTTGTTTGGGCAGGCTCCGGGCAGAATAGTAATGTGGCAGCTGCAGCTGGCAGCGGGGCCTGCTGGGGATGGGCAGCTGTGACACGGCCACCTCCGCTGCCACCCCACGGGACACCGCACAGCTGGAGCGGGGTGGCAGGTGCTGAGATTTGGGGTGTGCTGGTGCCCAGAGGGTGCCCGGCCAGCGCAGCCCTGCCCCTTCCCCATGCCCTGTGAGCCCTCCCCGGTGCCCCCAGCCCTGAGCACCTCGTGTCCCCACAGACGGCACCCCCCTTAGTGAGCTCTCCTGGTCCTCCTCGCTGGCTGTTGTGGCCGTCTCCTTCTCGGGGCTCTTCACCTTCATCTTCCTCATGTTGGCCTGCCTGTGCTGCAAGAAGGGGGACATTGGCTTCAAGGTGAGCTGAGGGGCCGGGCTGGGGGGCTCTTCCCAGGGACCCAGCGAGGGATGGAGGTGTCTGGAGGTTCCACGTGCAGAATTGTCCACCCCAGTGCCAGGGCTGGATGTGTCCTGGCTCAGGATAGCAGCGCTTGGAGGGAGGGGTTCAGCCCCTCGCTGCCTGACGGGGATGTGGGGCTCTGCACACTGGGGTCGGATCCTGGATCCCAGCTCCACAGAGCATGGGTCTGTGGGATTCAGGATCCTTGGGGTTGGATCCTGGATCCCAGCTCCACAGAGCGTGGGTCTGTGGGATTCAGGATCCTTGGGGTCGGATCCTGGATCCCAGCTCCACAGAGCGTGGGTCTGTGGGATTCAGGGTCACATCCTGGATCCCAGCTCCATAGAGCACAGATCTGTGGGATTCAGGACCCTTGGGGTCGCATCCTGACCCATCCGTGCTCCCGGCCAGGCCACGGCACGGTTAAGGGCCCGGTCCCACCCGCACGCCCCCGAGGGTGGGAGGCACCCTGACCTCACAGGCACAGAATGTGCCGAGAAAACGCTTTTCCCCTAATTGCTGAGATTTTTGTGGAGGCTTGAGGCGCCCGCGGCGGGAGGGGGTCAGGCCGGGGGGGACACGCCGGGTGTTGTGTATCGTCCCACACCGCCGGAGCACCTCGGCGTGCCGGGGGGGGGGACAGTGGCCCCCCGGTGCCCCCGCACTCGTATTTATGTGCGAGCGGCCGCGCCGGTGTCCGCGCATGGCCCGCGGCGGCACAGGGCACAGGGCACACAGGGCACAGGGCGCGGGGCCGGCAGCGCCATGAGGCACAGCCTGGCACGGAGAGATGCTCACCGTGTCCTACCTGCTCGCCCGGGCGGCCTTTGGGAGCCGGGGGCTGCCGGGGTGGCACGGACAGGTAATGGGGTGGCTGCTGGGAGGGTGTGCAGGGAGGGGGGCATTTCATGAGCCTGCCGGGGCAGTGGGGAGCCCATGGGGTCTCTGCTCGGTGTGTCACCCCGAACCAGGAGTTTGAGAACGCCGAGGGGGACGACTACGTGACAGAGCTGTCGGCCCAGGGCTCGCCTGCCCCCCAGCATGGCCCCGAGGTCTATGTGCTGCCCCTCACCAAGGTGTCCCTGCCCATGGCCAAGCAGCCGGGGCGCTCAGGTAAGCCAGCAGGGTGGGGCAGGACCCCTGCCTGCCGCAGCTGGGGTCTCTCATCGCTGGGCACGGGGTGGTGTGGGGATGCTGGGTGTCCCCTGCCATGGAGGGAGAGATCCAGCGGAGCCCTGGCAAGGGACAGGCTGCCAAGGTCCCTGGGGAGCGCTGCAGGGTCCCCCTGTGCACGGGTCCCTTGTCCCTCTTGTGTGTCCCAGCATAGGGGTGGGACAGGACACGGCCACCCTGAGCGGTGACATCCACGAGCCCTGGTCCCATGTAAACAAGGCCCTGAGTGGGAGAGGAATGTGTGGGGGGGCGCCTGGCTGTGCCCCCTCCCACCCCGTGTCCCTCCCTGCCCAAAGAATGGCCACAGAGGGGAGGGCAGAAAGGACCAACAATGGCCCCATTGCTGCCCGCCCTTGGCACGGGCTCCCGAGGGGCCGGACTGTGCCGGGGGGGCTGGGAAGGGGCTAAATGCCAGCGCTGTGCCGGGCTCAGCTCCGCACACCCTGCGGAGGAGAGGGGCAGGGAGCCAGCTCTGCTGCCATCCCGCTCGGGGACACTGATACCCCACGTCCCCTGACCGTGGGAGGATGCCTGGAGACGAGGATGCCTGGGATGCAGGATTCCTGGGGATGGATGCTCCGGAGCATCCTGGGGTGGCACAGGCCCTGGCACCGGGTGGCACGGTGAGGACAGCGGGGCTTGGCTGGGACTGGTGGGCAGCACGGGCAGGGGGACAGGGGGATGTGCGGGCAGGGGGACAGGGGGATGTGCAGGCAGGGGGACAGGGGGATGTGCGGGCAGGGGGACAGGGGGATGTGTGGGCAGGGGGACAGGGGGATGTGCGGGCAGGGGGACACGGGGATGTGCGGGCAGGGGGACACGGGGATGTGTGGGCAGGGGGACACGCGGGCAGCTGGATGGGCTCTGTTACAGTGCAGCTCCTCAAGTCGGCGGACCTGGGGCGGCAGAGCCTGCTGTACCTGAAGGAGATCGGCCATGGCTGGTTTGGCAAGGTGAGCCCAGGGCCAGGGACCCCCGGACACCCCACCCCGGTGGGACGTGGGGCCCTGGCTGTGCCAGGGGGGTTTGGGCTGTGGATGGAGGGGTGAGCCTCTCCCTCACCCCAGGTGTTCCTGGGGGAGGTGAACTCGGGCATCAGCAGCACCCAGGTGGTGGTGAAGGAGCTGAAGGCGAGTGCCAGCGTGCAGGACCAGATGCAGTTCCTGGAGGAAGCGCAGCCCTACAGGTACCTCTGGGGTCACTCCACAGCGCTGGGAGCGGGGATGCTGTGCCGTGGGGGCACATCCACCCTGTGCCACCTTCAGCTGCCAGGCAGAGCCGTGGCTGCCCCTTGCTCTGGGGCAGCACAGTTCTGTGGGGCCACAGCCATCCATGGGGCAGCAGTGAGGTCATGGGCAGAGCTGGGCCAAGCAGGGGGGGCACAGCTGAACAAATGTCCCTTTGTGACACATGCCGGGCGCTGGGACGCGCTGGTACCCGCTCCCGGCAGCCCCTGTGGTGCAGGCAGGGCGATGGCTCCCGGGGCACTGCTGCCATTGCCATGCCCCTGGCACAGGCAGGGCGATGGGCACTGCTGCCATGCCCCTGGCACAGGCAGGGCGATAGGCACTGCTGCCATGCCCCTGGCACGGGCAGGGTGGTAGTGCCCAAGCACCCCCGTTGCTGTGCCCACGCAGAGCCCTCCAGCACACCAACCTGCTGCAGTGCCTGGCCCAGTGCGCCGAGGTCACGCCGTACCTGCTGGTGATGGAGTTCTGCCCGCTGGTGAGTGCCTGTGCCCGCTGCCCGCGGTGCCCCCGGGGGCCGGGCACGGAGGGTGACAGTGGCGCTGCCCGCAGGGTGACCTGAAGGGGTACCTGCGGAGCTGCCGGGGGGCCGAGGCCATGACCCCGGACCTGCTGACCCTGCAGAGGATGGCGTGCGAGGTGGCCTGCGGGGTGCTGCACCTGCACAGGAACAACTACATCCACAGGTAGGCTGGGCTGCCTTCTGGGGGGGCCGGGGAGCAGGGAGGGGGTCCCCAAGGTGCCAGTGCTCCTGCCCCACCGCTGCTCCTCCTGCCCAACAATATCCTGGTGCTGAGTGAGTTGCAGACGGAGACTCCAGCATCAGTGATTTTGTTGAGGAGGGGGCGCGCTGCCGTCGGGGGCCGCCGGAGCGTCCCCAGCCGAGCCTGGCTCTGCAGGTGGGTCCCCACGAGGGTGCTCGAGCTATGGGAGGGGACACGGGGCTGTGCTGGAGAGGGACTCCCTTAGGGCAGCCCAGCCTCGGCGGTCCTGTCTGTGCCCGCCCAGCGCCGGAGCAGCCGCCCGGGTGCCCGGCCCCGTGCCAGGGCTCACGTTGCCCGGGAACAGCCGCCTTCTGCTTGGCTCGGCTTGTGACGGATGGACGGACGGACAGCGGCGCGGGCATTCCTGCTGTGCACTGGGAGCCGCGTTACGGGCACGCCCGGAGCGGGCGGGGAGCGGCCGCCCCAGCCGGGTCCCGGTGCGCGCCCGCCGAGCTCTCGGGGCCGCTGACAGCTCCGCGTTTGCTTGGCAGCGACCTGGCCCTGCGGAACTGCCTCCTCACCGCCGACCTCACCGTGAAGATCGGCGACTACGGGCTCTCGCACTGCAAGTACAAAGTAAGGCTGGTCGGAGGGAGGAGGGGGCTGGGGCTGCGATCCCACCCTGGCACAGAGCCGATGAGCCTTCCCCCCCCCCCTCCCCAGCGGTATCGGGGCGCCCCTGTGCTTGCTGGGGTGCAGGGGGGTTCAAACCACCCTGTGAGGGACCCTTAGTGCCACCCGGTGTGCCCTGGCACCCACCCAGTGGGGTGACACTGCCTGGGCTGCTCCAGACGTGCCCCTCTGCCAGGCGCAGGTCCCTGCAGGCAGCTGCCAGCACAGCCTGGCGCTGCCCACCCGTCCATTTGTGTCTCTGCCCTGCTCCAGTTTGCCCACAGCTCCTGCAGAGCTGGGACTGCCAAACTGGGGCTCTGGAGGGGCTCAGGTGGGGGAGCAGAGGGGCAGAGGGGGGAAGGAGGGGAGGCAATAGGGGACAGTAGGTGCCAGGAGCAGAGTAGATCAGGCTGGGGGCAGATGTGGGGGAACAAGGGGCACGGGGGGCAGCGAGGGAGGCTGGGGTGGCGGTGCCGCGGCGTGGCCGGTCCCTGATGCCATGGATTGACGTTCTCTTCTCGTACTGACCCTGCACACTTGGCAGGATGACTACTTCGTGACGGCCGACCAGCTGTGGGTGCCGCTGCGCTGGATCGCGCCCGAGCTCATCGACGAGGTGCACGGCAACCTGCTCGTGGTGGACCAGACCAAGGCCAGCAACGTCTGGTGAGCGCCTCTGGGGGGCACGGGGGGCTGCAGCCTCACGGGGTGCGTCGCGGTGGTTTTGGGGCTCCGCAGCCTCACGGGGTGGTTTTGGGGCTCCGCAGCCTCACGGGGTGCATCGCGGTGGTTTTGGGGCTCCGCAGCCTCACGGGGTGCGTCGGGGTGGTTTTGGGGCTCCGCAGCCTCACGGGGTGCGTCGGGGTGGTTTTGGGGCTCCGCAGCCTCACGGGGTGCATCACGGTGGTTTTGGGGCTCCGCAGCCTCACGGGGTGCGTCGGGGTGGTTTTGGGGCTCCGCAGCCTCACGGGGTGCGTTGCGGTGGTTTTGGGGCCGGCGGAGGGGGCGGGATGGGGCTCTCCCCGCACCCCCAGCACGGCGCCATGCCCGCAGGTCGCTGGGCGTCACCATCTGGGAGCTGTTTGAGCTGGGCAGCCAGCCCTACGACCACTACTCCGACCGCCAAGTGCTGGCCTACGCCATCAAGGAGCAGCAGCTGAAGCTGCCCAAGCCCCAGCTGAAGCTGTCGCTGTCGGAGCGCTGGTGAGGAGCCCGAGGTGCCCCCTTCCCCTGCCCCGCGGCACGGGCGGGGGCCGGGCTGACGCTGGCCGCTCCCCACGGCAGGTACGAGGTGATGCAGTTCTGCTGGCTGCAGCCCGAGCAGCGCCCCACGGCCGAGGAGGTGCACCTGCTGCTGTCCTACCTGTGCGCCAAGGGAGCCACGGAGGCCGAGGAGGACTTCGAGAAGCGCTGGAATTCCATGAAACCGAACGGCAGCGCCAGCGGCAGCCACCACGGCCCCGAGCTCTCGTCCTTCCCGCTGCTGGAGCAGTTCTCGGCCGACGGGTTCCCCTCAGACGGGGACGACATCCTCACCGTCATGGAGACCAGCCACGGCCTCAACTTCGAGTACAAGTGGGAGCACACCAAGACCGAGCACTTCCAGGCCCCCCTGGGCTCCCTGAGCCCCAGCAGCGCCGCCCGCTACCACGACCTCTATTACCCGGCCACCACGGCGGGGCTCAGCCTGGGGGTGTCCCCGTCCTGCTACGAGTGCAAGGCGTCCGGCTGCCCCGGCGTGCCGGCGCCCGGCGTGGTGCCCATCCTGGGCGCCCACAGCCCCTCTCTGGGCAGCGAGTACTACATCCGCATCGAGGGCCCCGGCGAGGGCAGCGCCGAGCTGGACTACGCCATGTGCGCCTACAGCCCGGCGGGCGAGCGGGGCGCCCCGCGGGCCCCGGCCTGCTGGAGAGCGCAGGGCGGCCGCAGCGGCGGCACCTACGACTCGGACTCGGGCAGCCCCACGGTGTCCCTGAGCATGGAGCCGCTGCTGGGCCACGCACCCGCGGCCGAGGGCTCCTGGGAGTGCGCCGAGTACTACCCGTACCCCTGCCCCGGGCCGGAGCCGCGGGGCTACGAGCCGGCCCCCAGCCCCGGGGCCGAGGGGTACCTGCTGGAGGAGGAGCCCCCCCAGCCGCGCGGCCAGGACTGGCCCGTCCCCGCCTTCCAGGCCGGTGTCTTCGCCGACCCGCTGGGCGTCTCGCCGTCGGGGAACTGCGCCTACAGCCCGCCGGGGTACGGGGCCGCGGCGGGCCCGAGCGGGGCCCCTCCGGACTGCGTGGCGCTGGAGCTGGGCGAGGAGAGCCCCCCCAGCCCCCCCCAGGCGGCCGGTGCCAGCCCCCCGCCTCAGCGCCGCCCGTGGGCCTCCAACAGCTCCTCCAACAACAACATCGGCGGCGGCAGCCCCCGCGAGCCCCCGGCCGGCGACAGCTGGTGCTACCGCCGCATGATCACCTTCCGCGGGCTCATGGCCAAGCCGCTGGGCACGGTGCCCCGCGGGCAGCCCCAGCTCGGGGGGTCCCCGCCGGGACGCGACTTCCTCCGCCCGCGGCAGGATCAGCCCCCCGCCATGGCCGGCGGCTCCTCCTCCCCGTGCCGCTCGCCCTCCCCGCGGCGGCAGGCCTGGCACGGCCGTGACTCATCACCCTGCGGCCCCGCGCAGCCCGGCACGCTGGCGGAGAGCCCCGCCGCGCCCTGGGGCCCCGCCGCGGCCCCGCCACCTGCGCCGGGGGCCCCGCGCGATGCCCACCCTGAGGAGAGCTCGGCCGGGGGAAGCCCTGCCCGCAGCCCGCCGCCCCCCGCCGCCGCCGCCGCCGCCGCCGCGGGGCCGGGCGAGGCCGCCCCCCCCACGGCTGGCACGGCCGCCCCGAGCCCCGGCCCGCCCGGCGCGGACGGCGCCCAGCCCGCAGCGGAGCCCGCCCCGGAGCCCGCCGAGGCCGCGGCCGAGAGCGGCGCCTGTGCCGCCAGCGACGCCGACCGGACGCCGGACAAGACCTTCTCGAGCAGCAGCTTCCCCAGCGTGGACGAGGGCAGCGACGAGGACACGGCCGAGCTGACCTCCGGCGTCTTCACCGACTTCTCCGGGGAGTACGCGGAGCGGGCGGAGGCGGCCCCGGCGCTCAGGTCCCTGCAGAAGCAGGTGGGGACGCCGGACTCGCTGGAGTCGCTGGACATCCCCTCCACCGCTAGCTCCTGCGAGGTGCTCAGCCCCGGCGCCTTCGTGCCCGCCGGTCAGGCCCGGGCCCTGGACAGCGGCTACGACACCGAGAACAACGAGTCCCCCGAGTTCGTCCTCAAGGAGCCCCACGAGCCCCGAGAGCCCGAGGCCTTCGGCCAGCTGGGGAAGCCGCCCCCGGGGCTGCCGGGGGGCGAGGGCGAGGCCGCGGCCCCCCGAAACGCGGCTGCCCAGCGGCCCGGGCGCCGAGGTGCCCGGCCTGGCCGAGAAGAGCCCGTACCGCGACTCTGCCTATTTCTCCGACTGCGACGCCGAGGCCGAGCGCGGCCACAAGGACGAGGGGGACAGCGATGGGTCCCGCACCCCGGAGGCAGAGGAGGGTCCCCGCTCCCCTTTGCAGGACACGGGGCGAGGAGAGGACCCGCTGCACCCGCCGGGGGCACCCGGCAGCCCCCCGGCAGCGCCCGGCGTCGCGGCGGCGGTGCCCTCGCCGGCCGCGGGGGCTTTGGAGGGGGACTGGGTGGCGACAGGGGCCGGGAGCTCACCGGAGCAGGTGCCTGGCACCGAGCAGAGCCCCGCTGGCACGGGGCTGGTGCCGGGCAGCCCCCCGCGCCCTGACACAGACGCCTGTCCCCCGGGCTCTGTGGCCCCCAAGACTTTCCTCTTGACCCCGGTGCCCGTGAGCCCCGGGGAGCCATCCGCCGTTGGAGGGACCTGCGTGCCCGAGGGCGTCCCTGGACTTGGGGGGGCCGCAGTGGGGGACAAACAGACTGTGACCCCCGTGCTGGGGCTTGGCGAGCGGGGGCTGCCCGGGGTGGGGGATGCGCCGGGGGGTCCCAGCACGCTGCTCCCCGGGGCTGAATCGCCGCCGGGTCTCTCCCCGGCCCTGGCTGCCCCCGAGCGCCGCGAGGAGCCCGAGGAGGAGGAGGAGGACACGGAAGACAGCGACGAGTCGGATGAGGAGCTGCGCTGCTACAACATCCAGGAGCAGAGCGAGGAGAGCGAGGAGGAGCCGGCGGCCGTGCCCATCGTGGTGGCCGAGAGCCAGAGCGGCCGGAACCTGCGCAGCCTCCTCAAGATGCCCAGCCTGCTGTCCGAGTCCTTCTGCGAGGACCTGGAGCGCAAGAAAAAGGCTGTCTCCTTCTACGACGATGTGACCATCTACCTCTTCGACCAGGTGGGTGCCCCGGGGGACCGAGCCAGGTACTGGGCACGGCTCCGTGCCATTTTGGTGGTGGGAGCCATCTCCATCCGAGCCCCCAGTGAGGTTCCTTCCTGCTGTTTCCCCATCCTCAGGAAAGCCCCACACGGGAGCTGGCTGAGCAGAGCTTCCCGGAGCCCACCCTGCCTTCGGGGCAGCCCCCCTCGCCTTCGGGGCAGCCCCCTGCCAGTGGCAGCCCCCCCAGCCCCACGGACAGGCTCGGAGCCTCCGACGACTCTTCGGACGGCAACGCCTCGGAAGAGAGTAAGAGACCAGGAGCTCGTGGGGCGGATTGTGGGGTGGTGACAGGGCAGCAGCCATGGGATCACGGGGAGGCAGTTGTAGGGTTATGGCATGATGGGGGGCCATTTTTGGGGTGATGGGGTTAGAGATTATGGGGCTCACAGTGGGCTCAGCCCCCTCACTTCGTATCGCAGGTGGTGGCTTCGAGTGGGACGACGACTTCCCGCTGATGCCAGTGAAGCAGTCCCTGGTGGCCTCGCTGCCGGGGACGCCGGCGGAGCCCCCCGCGGCCGTGCCCGCCCTGGTGCCGCCGCAGAAACAGGTGCTGCCCATCCAGTTCTCCCGGTTCACGGTCTCACCTGCCCCGGTGTCCCGCTTCTCCATCACCCACGTCTCCGACTCGGACATGGACTCCATAGGAGGTGAGTGCCCCTCGGGATGCCGCTCCGTGGGTGCCCAGAGCGGCCGTGTCCCGGTGCCATCCACACTGTGAGCCCCGTCCCTGCGCCCCGTGGGGACGGTCACCCCTGTGAAGGGCTGGGTGTCCCACGGGGGCCCGGGACCCTCTCACGGCTCTCTCTGCTCGTTGCAGGCAGCAGCGAAGACGGTGACCGGGAGTGAGCCGGCCGGGACGCAGCCGGCATTGCCCTGGCACCGGGGCGGCGCGGGGGCCGCCCGTGGGCTCCCAGACCCCGCTGGGCAGTTCAGATTTTAGGCAGATTTTGTCACAAGGAACTCGTTTGCTGCTTCGAGTGGGAGCGGGGCCGGCGCGGCCCCCGCGGGGCCAGGCGGTGGGTGACGGTGATGCCCGCGCGCGTGCGGGTGGCTGCGAGCGTGCGTGTAAAATAGACACTTATATATATATATATACATATATATATATAAATTATAGCGTTTCAGGGGTAGTGCCCTGACCTTGCTAACATTTGCCGAGTGTCCTCCCCAGTGAAGTTCCCCCTTGGCTTCTCGCCCACGTGTGCTCCCCGAGGCAGTTTGTCCCCCACACCCCTTCTCCCCCTGGGCTGTCCCCTCCCTGTGCCCTGTGCTCAGTCTTGCACCTTTGTGGCAGCTTGGCTGTCCCACAGCGGCCCCACGGCTGCCCCAGAGGCACTCCACGACATTCCTGACCGAGGGGCCGCTGGCTGCTGCCACCCTGGATGTCACTCCCTGTGCCAGGGGTGCCACCGGCTACCCAGAGCGATCCCCATGGCTTTGGAGCTCCCCTCCCTTGGTTTGCAGGGATCAGTCCCAGCTGGGGACCCCGAGGACTGCTGGGACCCTTGCCCATTGTAGTGAGGAGCAACACGTGGAGGGCTGGTTGTGGAGGGAGTATCCCCCACCGGGACCCGCCAACCTGACTATTTTTGTATTTAAACAAAATTATTAAAAAACCCTAACCCCAACCCCACCCCAAAACCAAAACTTGCTGTTGACTGAACCCACATTGACGCGATTTTAAGTTATTGCTGCCAAAGAGACTTATTGGGGAGGGGGGGAGGGGGGCGCGCTCGTGGTTCTTTGTTCTGTTTTGGGTTTTTTTTTGTTTGTTTCTTTCTTTCTTTGTTTTTTTTTTTGTTTTGGTTTTTTTTTTTTAATTCATTCGAGGCTTAGGATAATTGTGCAATTCCAGCTTCCGGAAGGAAATAGAAGTAAGCGGAGCTGAGCGAAACCTTGAATTCAGGGCTGGTTCCTTTTGGGGTCTATAGACCAAACCCTGAGGTGAGAAATGTCCCCCCTGAGCCCCTGCCCCTGTCCTGGCTCCTGTGTAGGGGGATGAGGGCACACGGGTGTCCCTATGCAGGGACACTGCACAGACAGCACCCATGTGGGATGGGGCTGGTGCCAGGGGTTCTGCTCCATGCCACAGGGTGGTCCCACCCTGGGCTGGACACAGCTCTGGCACCAGGGCCCGTGGGATGAGCCCATCCCCACCCCAGCCTGGCCCTGGTGCTGGCAGAGGTGTCCCCATCCTCACCCACCCTTCTCCCACCCTCTCCCATGGCCAGCCCAGCCCAGCTGTATCCCAGCTGGAGCGCCCTCGGTGCTCAGGGGGCTCTGGTTGGGGCCAGGGGCTGTTCCCCAGTCCAGAACCCTGGGGGGCCCCAGTTCAGCCCCAGGGTGGCCATGCCACCCCATACCCCCACTGCTGGTTCCCCCTCTCTGCTAAGCAAGGAGTGCTTATTCAAGTGTTTTATTTAAAGCCCCACCTGGCCATAACCCCCCCACCCCAATTCTCCCAGGCTTTTTCCTTATCCCTTACAACAGGAGCCCACCCCGTGCCCTGGCTGGGGTGCAGCACCCAGGGCTGCTCCCCACGCAGGACTGGGATGCTCCTGGGGTTCCCTTCCCACGGCACCCACCCTCCTACCCCCTGATCCCCCCTTCCCTGCACCCCCAGCCCCCGGCACCCAGGGGTGCTGGCCCAGCCCCACCCCACAGCCCGGGTTTGGTCTATGGCGCCGCAGGTCCCGGCCCCGGAGGGCGGATGAGGACAGAGCTGTGGCTTGGGTAACTTTTTTAATAGAAAGGCTCTTCTTACATGGTCTATTTTCTCAATACGGGTCATAATTGCTGTATTTTTTATCAGTGCTGATTTCCATACAGCTCCCAGCATGTGTGTCAAATCTCATCGGGCCAATAATAAAGTTTTTAAAATATCTTACGCCGTTTCCTGCCCCGATCATTGCCCAGCACCCAGGATGGAGCCAGCTCGGGAGGGCCCCGGCCACGCTCCAGGGCCAGGCAGGAGCCTCTGGCCAGGGAAATGCTGCAGGAGAGAGGGCTGGGGGAGGTTGAATTGCTCATAAATTACGTTTTCTCATAAAAAACTATTTCAGGTTACGTCTTACAGGTGCCACCGAGTCAGGAGGTGCAGCGAAGCCCCCGGGGGCTGGCTGGAGCCAGGGTGGCAGCTTGGGGGGGCCCAGGGCACAGCCCCTGGCACGGGGGTGGAAGAGGACACCGCAGTGGCCGAGGGGACCCCGGGCCTGTCCCCACCCCGGGCTGTGGCCACCAGCCCTCTCCCCACCCTCCAGCAGAGCCCTTTCCCTCGCCCCTGCCCCCTCTGCCCCCCACCCATCTGCTCCAGCCCCGGGAGAGGAAGAGGAGGCACATCATGGAGCTGGGAGCCCTCGTGCAGAGCTGGAGCCTGGGCGCTCACAGGAGAAGCTGTTTTCCTGCAGTGGAGCTGGAAACCCCATCAGAGGGGACACAGGAGAGATGAGCCACCAATTCCGAGTGGGACCGAGCCCCTCTGTGCCCTGCCCAGTGCCCGGGCTGGGGGCACCAGGACATGCTGCACCGGTGATCAGAAAGTGCAAAAGGAGAGATGCAACGGAAAAAGCAAAAAACTCTGTTCGAGTTCAAGCCCTCACCCATGGGAGACACAGTTCCTGCCTGGAAACCTCTTCTCCCTGTTTGTGGAGCAAGGATGTGACCCTGGTCACTCAGGAGCTGCGGGAAGGGCTGTGGGAGCCACCTTGCTCGTGGGCACCCCCAGCAGTAAGCTTAGCAAGTGTGTGTGTATATATATTTATATATATTTATCTCTATCTATCTCTCTCTCTCATGCAGCCCTAGGAATAGAGGAAGAGCAAACGGCCAAGCAAGAGGTCCGGCTGGGAGCTCCTGTCTGCAGGGAGCAGGGGCACCCCAAGGCTCACTCCCACACTGCCCTGCCTCCACCAGTGGTTCTTTCCTAGCTTATATTGTGCAGCAGTACCGTAATTCCCTACAGTACCCCGAGCCCTGGCGCAGCAGGAGCTCTGGGAGTGGAGCTGACCCTGTCCCAGCAGGGGCTGCAGTGCTGGCACCCCCTGCCCTGTCCCAGCCTGGGGCACGGCGAGGGCACGGGGGTCTGGTGGGAGCCTGGGAGCTGCCTGTGCCACCCACCGTGCCCTGGCTTGCCCGGGGTGTCCTGGCTGGCCTGGGGGTGTCCCCATGTCTTGGCTGGCTTGGGGGTGTCACCATGTCCTACCTGGCTGGCCTGGGGGTGTCCCAGTGTCCTGCCTGGCCTGGAGGTGTCCCAGTGTCCTGCCTGGCCTGGGGGTGTCCCCATGTCCTGCCTGCCTGGCTTGGGGGTGTCACCATGTCCTGGCTGGCCTGGGGGTGTCCCAGTGTCCTGCCTGGCCTGGGGGTGTCCCAGTGTCCTGCCTGGCTTGGGGGTGTCCCAGTGTCCTGCCTGGCCTGGGGTCCCTCTCATCTGGGCAGGGGATCCCTGTCCTCTCTGCCTTGCTGCCCCCTGGAGCACAGTGAGCCCACGGAGGGAGGGAGAGTTGTTCTCCAGCTGAGCTCGTTTTCCCACCCACAGCAAGCTGCTGCTGGGCCTGGGAGCCCCCCAGCTGTGGGACACGCTGCCCTGACTTCAGGAAGTGCCACCGCACTCAGCACAGGCAGGGGACAGGTGACACGGCAGCGCTGAGACCCCTCGCCACCGAGGGAGCCTAGAGAAGAGAGAACTAGGGCACTAGCTTGAGCCTTTGGCTTTCAAAGCAGCAGGATTAATAAATTCCGCCTAGAAATGGAGTCCCGGGAAGCCGGACATGCAGCAGCGAGGAGGAGGAGGATGAGGAGGAGGAGGAGGAGGAGGTGGCGAGTGCCACGCGGGCGCCAGCGCTCCCGGATCAGCTGATGAGCGGGGCCGAGCGGTCGTTTGTCACCGTTGGCTTCAGCTGGACGTTGGCAAAGGGGTTCCTGTGGAGGAAGAGGAAGAGGAAGGAAGAGTTAACGGGGTGTGGAGGCCTGGAGAGGACAGGGCACTGGCACAGCGAGCGAGACTGGCGAGACCCCGGGACCAGCAGCGTTTGGGGAGGGCTTAAACTGGAAAAGCTCTGCCCTGTGGAGCCCCCAGCCCACTGCCCACTCCCTGAGCTGCCCCCAGAACCCTGCTCCTCTCCCAGCGAAGCCGTGGTGGGTCAGAGATGAGCCGAGCCCGGCTGCAGGGGGATGTTCTCCTACCTGGCTCTCCTCCAGCCTAAAGCTGGGGATGCCAGGGGGGCCAGGGCTGATGAAGCTGCTCCAGCCTCCTCCAAGGCTGGACTCCAACAGTTTCCCCCAGGTGGGATCACCCAGCCCTGGAGCAGGGGGTTGTGCCTTCACTCCTGGCCAAGGGCAGAGCTGGCAGCTCCCTGCAGAGCCCTTGTGCTGCCTCTGGGGAAGTTAATATCCAAGAGGAAGAGTGTGGGAGACTAAGGACAGCTGGATGAGCTTGTCAGAGTCCAGGGCCCAGACTGGCTGACCCTGGGTTTCACCTACCTGGGGTGTCCCCAGCACCCTCCTGCTGCCACTGTCACCTGGCCAGGACAGGGTGCAAGGACTGCCTTGGCATGGGGAGCATCCTTACCCCTTCTCCAGGAGGTCCCCTCTGTCCTCTCCCAGCAGGAATTAATTCCCAGGGGGTGTGGGCAGCCCTGGGGGTCCCTCTGGCTGCCTGAGGAGCCCCCAAGCACCCCCTGTCCTCCCTGCAGCCCCTCAGTCTCATCTCCCCACTGTCCCCAGCCCGCCCCAGGAGCCACACAACCCTCTCCTGTCCCCAGAGGGAGCAATGGCCACAGCCCCCCAGGCCAGCTCCCACAGCTGGGCCTCTGGCTGGTCACCCCCTGTGGGGGCACAGCCCTGCTCCCCCTGATGTGGGGTCAGGTAAAGTGCCCTGGTTACCATGTGCACCTGCACCAAGCGGATTTGGGATGTTCCCAGAAGCTCTGGGATGTCCCCAAAAGCTTCGGGATGTCCCCAGCCATCTCCCAGAGCAGAAGGAAGATGCTGGGACCTACACCCCTCTGGGACAGGGTCTCACTGTCAGCCCCAGGCCCCATCTCTGCCATCCCTCACCTCTCCACCGTTCGCTTTTTCTTTCCTTAAAAGATAAATGACTTTTGCTTAAAAATAGGGTAATTAATTTCACACCTAATTAATGCAGCTGCTTAGATCACTTTCCCTCCCAAGATGCCAAAATAGATTCTCAGGACTGGAGGGAGAGGAAAAGTTGCTTTGATGAGTCACCCGGGGCTCATTTAACTCTTTCTGTACTGGCACAGAAGAGCCACTGGGATGGAGCCCGCAGCTCCCGGGAAAGCAGCTCATGGATCAAAGAGAAACAGGGAAGGAGCTCTCCAGGCTCTGCAGTGCCAGCGAGGAGGAGGGTCTGGACTCCTGCGGAGGCTCCAGGACCAGGAGGCTCCTGGGACGAGTCTACAACAAAAAAAGCTGCTCAAAAAAACCTGCGGTTAGTGCGGGCAGGGCTGGGGCACCTACAACCAACGAGCCGGGCACGGGCAGCGGGGGCAGAGCAGCTCAGCATCCCGGCAAGCGCAGCCGCGGCAGCGGGGCGAGCAGCGCAGGCAGCCGGGGAGCCCCGGAGCTCGGGGACAAGCGGCGGTGGCGCAGGGAGGGGACGGCGAGGCGGGAAGCAGAGCGGTGGCACCGTCACCCGCCGCCCAGCGCACCCAGGGCTCGGCCCCGCGACGCCGTCACTTACTAACTACGGGCAGGGCCACCTCAAAACCTGGCCACTTCAACATCGGGGCTGCAAGGGAAACAGAAGGCAGGTTGGAGGACGCCGGGACGCTTGATGGGAACAGAAGGTCGTGGTTAAGGAGACTTAAGGCCACGAGCCGGCCGGCGGCCCGAGAGCCGCTGGCCACCCCGCACGCAGCGCCGGCAGGCAGAGGAAACAGGAGGAAAAAGAAGAGAAAGGAGGAAAAGTGGTGTTTATTGAGTCGCTGGTGCTGTGAGGAGGGGAAGGAAGGGCACGGCCAGCCGGGAGCTGTGGGAGCGCGGCGGCCGGGGGCTGCGGAAGGGAGGGGGCGGCTTCCTTCCCCCCGTGCCGGCCGTCACCGCTTTCCCAGCGCCGGGAAAGCGCGGCCGGAGCCTTGGCATGCGGGAGCAGGGGCAGCATCGCCCCGCGGATGCTCAGCGAGGGGGAGCCGGCCCTAAAGCAGGCCCTAAAGCCGGCCCTAAAGCAGGCCCTAAAGCCGGCCCTAAAGCCGGCCCTAAAGCCGGCCCTAAAGCAGGCCCTAAAGCCGGCCCTAACGCAGCTGTCGCTGCTCCCGCTCAGCGAAGCTGTTTAGTGCCGGCCGGCGGGGCTGAGCAGCGTTCCCTGAGCAGGGAACAAAAACACGGCCTGGGAATGCGCGATGCAGGCGGTGAGGGCAGCACGCAGGCACGGCAAGCCGAAAAAGACACCGAGGCCCAGCTCAATGCAATAAATAAAACTTTTATTCAAACAATAACTCAGTACAGGGCACAATTCTCTCTGGCTTTTAAAAAAGGGTTTTCAGCACTTTACAATCTCCACACAGGCTTTGCTAGGCTGGGTTTGTGGTTGTTTTTTTTTTTCCCCCTCTACATTCAGTCATTCATCGTGAAAGATCTTGGGTTAAAAATCCTTAGCAAAATTCGGACATCGATGCAGGAGGGGCTCGGAACAGTGTGCCCGGAGGCGAGGAGATAACCCAAAAACTGGTCCGGGGTGGGGTGGGGGGGTGGGTTGGGGGTCTATTGCCAGCAATGTCCCAGTAAACAGGCAATGTCAGAGGTCTTAAAAATCACATCAGAAAAAAGCGTGAACAGCTTTGCAGTGGAGACGGCCACGGGCACTGGGAGGGCTACGGCCGGGCTAGCGCGGAGCGGGACCCCCAGTGCGGGCTGGGAGCCCCCCGGGCACTGCCGGGGCTGCCTCGCTCCAGCCTGCTTGGGGCACGCGAGCAGCCCTCGGAGCCCCAGCCCTAGCGTGAGGTAACAATACCTTGCTACAAAAAATATATATATATATATATTTATAAAACAACCAGGAGTAACCCTTCCGGGGGGGTTCCCGCGGCCGGCGGGACCCCAGCCCAGAAGCAGCCCTTTCCCCGGGGCGGGAGCTCTGTGCCATCCGCTTCTCCCAAGGGATGGAAGCGGATCGGGCCCAGGGGGAGGCGCGGGGACGCTGCCCCCCCTCCGGGAACGGCATCCCGGGCGCGGGCATCCCGGATGCTCAGTAACAGTACGGACACCAGAGGCCATGCATATGTGATCCAGTCTGGGAGTTTGGTCCAGGCTCGTGCGGGGCGGCCGGCGCGGCCCCTGGGGGGGACAGTGCATCGCTAACATCACACGGGAGGACAAACACCGGGTCCCACTAAGTGACAAACTGCACCTGGGCTGCGAGCACAGACCCGGCGGCAGTTTCTGCTCCAAAAAGGCTTCAGAAACAAGGGCACTGTGAACACTGGGGAGGGAGGAGAAGCACCATGGTTTCCTTGAAGATCACAAGAGTTTCAAATCCAAAAGAAGTAGAGAAAGAGAAACGAAAGGGAAGGAAAAAAAAAGTGGGGGGAAAAGAAGCAGAAAGCTCTTCCAAGCAGCAAGGGGCCGCTGCGAGCCCGGGTGTCCTCACACCGTTGATACCAAACTGCCACTGCCGCTGCGGAACAAAGCACAGAGATGCCAGAGTGGCCGCGGGGCAGCACCGAGCTCGCGGCACCGCGGGCGGGACCCTGCATGCCCCGGGCTCCACCCAGCCCCAGGAGCCCGACGGGGCAGCTCCGAGGCACAGGGGATGGATGGATGGATGGATGGATGGACAAGGTGCTGGGGAAAGGCCCGGCAGCCTGGGCTCTCCGTGGCTTCCCTATCCAGGCGTGAGGCTGGGAGACGCGACTCTCCGGAGGAGCACGAGCTTGGGGACACCAGGCTGGCCCTGGGACCTGCCCTCCCTGGGTCCCCCCATCTCACAGATGAGACCTGGCCCCATCCCAGCCACTGGGGAGCCCATGCAGGGACCCCTGTGGGGACACAGCCCCACGGCTTCGCCCGCAGCCAGCACCAAGAGTTCGCAGGGAATGCGACAGCAAGGCGACATCTTACCTGTTGACGGACCTCGTCCCGTAGTCATCGAGACCCTGTGGGGAGGAGAGGAGGAAGCACAGTGAGGGACCCGTGGGCTGTGCCTGCTCAGGTGCCACCGGAGGGTCACACGAACAAACCAAAGTGCATCAGGACCCAGGGCCGAGAGCTGATGCATTTGGAGAGGAAAAGGAGATATGGAGATGGTTGGAGTGGGGTTCAGACAGCAGGGAGTGAAGTCCACCACTCCCTGTAGGATTTATCTGGCCAGACATGGAGAAGCGACTGCTGGGAGAGCCCTGCTGCACTCTGCCCAGCCCCTGTGAGGAACAGAGCTCTGGCTGCTGCTGAGACTGTTGGAAAGGAGCTGCACGACTGAGGGACACCAGTGAAATGTTCTGTGGAAAGAGGGGCTGCCTGTATTCACTCCCACCAGAAACCCACAGGGTTTTGGACCATTTTCTCCTTTAGCCGGTGCTGAGCAGGCTTTGCAGGGAGGGACTGAGGGGCAGCTGGGGATCAGGCCTGGAGAACATCCCTCAAGGATATCCCTCCTTGAGCCAGGGCCTGCCCTGGGATACGATGGGAGCAGCTCTGCTCGCCATGACAAACGTGGAGAAAACTCCAGGAAAGAGGGGGAGTCTCTGGCCTCTGAGCTGGCCATGCACCAGCAACCAGAGAGCCACATTCCCACCTTCCCAGGAATGCTCCCAGTCCCAATACACCAACCCCAGCAGCAAATCCTGCTGGAAAACCCCAGCAAAACAGCAAGAAGTGGGGCTGTGCTTCCTCCTCACTCCCTGCAGAGAGGACCAGATCCCATCTGACCTGCCCTGTGGAAGGATTGGTGCTCACTGCCCTTCTCTCTCTCTCTCTTTTTGTCCTCTCCCCTCTGCCAGCACGTGATGCCAGCGTGGCTCATCCCACTGTGCTCATTGTGGTGGGAGAGCTGCCCTACACCTGCAGCCCATCTGCTGTGCATCCTCCCTGGCCTGTTATCCAAGAAGCCCTGGGCTCGCTTTGGACACTCTGGAATCCTGTCCAGGATCTGCCCCAATGTCCCCACGGGACTGTCACCGGCTTGAAGTGGCACATGCCAGAGAAAACACTTCCAGCTGCCTGTGAGCAGCCTGTTTCTGGTGGGAGACTCCCATGGAGTCGGCAAGTGTTGTCCTTTGGGGGTTTACGGGGCCATTTTGTGCCACTGCCCCCCGTGCCTTGCCCGTCCCTCCCCATCCACGGGCTCCCTGCATCCCTTCACGCCAGCAGAGGTGCTCGGCAGGAGCAGGGTCCAGGCAAGGCACGCGGATCACCAGGCACAGAACGGCCAAACTTCCATAAATCCCAAGGGAAACATTGCAAGCGTCGGAGACTTACAGCTGTCGACCTAGTGTAAGGCTTGTAGTGAGCGGAGGGTGCTTGGCAGAGGCCACTGGAATAGTCTTTAATTGCACACCCATAGGGCATTAGGTAGTCCTAAAACAACGAACAGAGGTTGGAGAGCCGCCCTCGGCACCCCCAGGCATCCGCAGCGCCGGGAACGCTCCTGCTCGTCCCATCCCATCCCAGAGGGACGGGGAGCTGAGACCCCCGGCCAGCACAGCAGGGACAGCGCCCTGGGATCTGTCCAGCACCCCCCAGTGCTCCAAGACCCCCCCAGAGTGGGAGAAGCCAGTGGGAGAGGCTCACCTGGGAGAAGGCGGGCACGGCCACGCTGTACGGCCGCTGCTTGAAGGTGTTGCCGCCCTGTGCTGGGAAGGCCTGGGAGGCCATGCCATAGTCTGGTGGTGGGATGGAGATGTCATCCTTGTCCAGCAGGTTGCCAGTGCTGCTGCTCTTCCCTTGCTGCAGGCTGGGGGGCCCAGAGCAGAGGTGTCAGCTCCATGCAGAAACCCCCAGGCCACCCATCCGCTCAGAGCCAGCAACCACCCCGCCGTGCTGTTATTCCCAAGGAGAATTCCTCAGGAATTCCTCATTCCCATCCCAAGGACACCCTGTGACCCCACACGATGCTCCTACCTGGTGTGGACCCGCTCGCTGCCATCATTGTCAAGGACCCGTGTGTAGGAGAAAGGAAACCAGCCCCTCCTGAAAGGCAAAGGGGGGGGCAAATGAAGCCAAAGCCAGGCTTGTCCCAGACGAGGCTGCTCCCCAGGACACCCAGCTCACTCACATTTTGGTTTTCTCGCTCTCTCCGTAGTGCCAGCCGTCGCGGGCCTCGGGCACCAGCAGGGTGATGAGGTCTCCCTCCTTGAAGCTCAGGAGGGTGCTGTTATCCCCGGCAGCGTGCGAGAAAATCGCCTGCACCCTCGTCCGGCCGTTCCTCTCGAGCCCGGCGGCCATGGAGCTGGAGCGTGGCAGTGTCTTGTTTTCAGCTGGGGGGACAGACACCAGTGGGTGCCCCAAATCCTGCACCCCATGCCCGGGCACAGGACAGGTCCCCAGCCCTCCTCGTTTCAGCCAGGTTGTGGTAGTACTACAACTTTCAGTGTGACTCACGCCTTCCCCCTCACCCAGCAGGATGAGGCTCTCAGCATCACCCACCAGCCACGGCAAAGGGAGCAGGCTCCCTGTGCCGCAGACATCTCTTCATTAAAATCCTTTCATTAGGATTTTTCCAGCTGAAGCTGAGAAGTTTCAGCAACAAGATGTAAACAATGGTTATCTGCTGCTGTGGAATGCAACAGGTCCACCTGTGATTGGCCCATCTTGGATGTTTATAATTAATGGCCAATGAAGGATGGAGCTATTTCAGACAGAGTCGGGGAGAGCTGCTTTGTTGTTCATTCTTTTCTATTCTTAGCTTAGCTAGCTGTCTGAGGAACCTTTTTCTTTCTATTTCTTTTTAGTATAGTTATAATGTAATATATATATCATAAAATAATAAATCAAGCCTTCTGATCATAGAGTCAACATTCTCATCTCTTCTTCATCCTGAAAACCCCTGTGACCACGGTCACATCCCTGTGCCACATCCCACAGATTTTCCTTCTGGAATTCCTGTGAAAGCCCAGGGCAGAGCTCAGCCCCAGCATCTCCTAACGCTGGGATCAGGAGGCACGAGCAGCACTCGACACCAGAGGGATGCTGTGGTCCCTGTCCCCCCACCAGCAGCACTCCCAACCACCATCCCCACCCTGGAGCAGCCTGGAGCTCCCCGTGGGCGCTGGGTGCAGCAGAGGCAGCCCCAGGGGGGGTCCCTGGCAGTGGGGCTGGGGCCTCACCTGAGGCGTAGCTGTTTTTCGGTGCCACGTTTTTGCGAACTGGGAGTGTATTGGAGTAAGAGTCACTCAGCTGCTTCTGAGGCTGGGGAGGAGATAAAGATTTGGGCTGTGCTGGCTTCATCTCAGACCAGTGGTTGTACCCGTCGCTGTCAGAGCCCGAGACTCCGTTCATCACCGGCATGGCCTCCTGTGCTGACATGCGCTGCGAGACAGGAGGGGAGGGGGACACGGGGGGCTCCGTTAGGGCATCCCTGAGGCTCCAGGAACATCCCTGAGGCTCCAGGGACATCCCTGCAGCTCCAGGAACATCCCTGCGGCTCCTGGGACATCCCACTGCAGCTCCAGGAACATCCCTGCAGCTCCTGGGACACCCCTGCAGCTCCAGGGACACCCCACTGCAGCTCCAGGGCAATCCCACTGCAGCTCCAGGGACACCCCTGCAGCTCCAGGAACATCCCTGCAGCTCCAGGAACATCCCTGCAGCTCCAGGAACATCCCTGCAGCTCCAGGAACATCCCTGCAGCTCCTGGGACATCCCTGCAGCTCCTGGGACACCCCACTGCAGCTCCAGGGACACCCCAATGCAGCTCCTGGGACACCCCTGCAGCTCCTGGGACATCCCTGCAGCTCCTGGGCAATCCCACTGCAGCTCCCCAGTGGGACACAGCTCCAGGGACATCTGCAGCTCCAGGGACACCCCACTGCAGTTCCAGGGACACCCCACTGCAGTTCCAGGGACATTCCTGCAGCTCCAGGGCCATTCCTGCAGCTCCAGGGCCATTCCTGCAGCTCCAGGAACATCCCTGCAGCTCCAGGAACATCCCTGCAGCTCCAGGAACATCCCTGCAGCTCCAGGGCAATCCCACTGCAGCTCCCCAGTGGGACACAGCTCCAGAAACATCCCTGCAGCTCCAGGGACACCCCACTGCAGTTCCAGGGCCATTCCTGCAGCTCCAGGGACATCCCTGCAGCTCCAGGGCAATCCCACTGCAGCTCCCCAGTGGGACACAGCTTCAGGGCCATCCCACTGCAGCTCCAGGGACACCCCGCTGCAGCTCCCCAGTGGGACACAGCTCCAGGAACATCCCTGCAGATCCAGGAACATCCCTGCAGCTCCAGAAACATCTCTGCAGCTCCAGGGACATCCCTGCAGCTCCAGGGACACCCCACTGCAGCTCCTGGGACATCCCTGCAGCTCCTGGGACATCCCTGCAGCTCCAGGGACACCCCACTGCAGCTCCAGGGACACCCCGCTGCAGCTCCCCAGTGGGACACAGCTCCAGGGACAGGGGCAAATCAGAGCTTTGTCCTGTTGGGTTTAGTTCCCAGCCAAACCAAACAGCTCTGGGGGGAGCAGTGGGGTCTCCTCTATGGTATTTTACTGCTCTGAGCTCCCCTGGACCTGACAATTCCCTGCTGAGCTCTGCGCTCAGCTCGTGTCCCCACATCAGCGGGACACTCTTCTGAAGGGTCCTTTATCCCATGGGTCACTGCAGGCCTCCCTCCTGCAGTTTCTGGGGTGCCTGGGTACAGTCCCACAGCTCAGGGAGCAGCCTGGACAGGCAGGTGCAGCTCCTGGGAGCCCCTGCTCTGCAGAGCTCAGTGGGATGGGGTGGGACAGGCAGTGCAGCTCCTGCTCTGCAGAGCTCAGTGGGATGGGATGGGACAGGCAGGTGCAGCTCCTGCTCTGCAGAGCTCAGTGGGATGGGGTGGGACAGGCAGGTGCAGCCCCTGCTCTGCAGAGCTCAGTGGGATGGGGTGGGACAGGCAGGTGCAGCTCCTGCTCTGCAGAGCTCAGTGGGATGGGTGGGACAGGCAGGTGCAGCTCCTGCTCTGCAGAGCTCAGTGGGATGGGTGGGACAGGCAGGTGCAGCTCCTGCTCTGCAGAGCTCAGTGGGATGGGGTGGGACAGGCAGTGCAGCCCCTGCTCTGCAGAGCTCAGTGGGATGGGGTGGGACAGGCAGTGCAGCTCCTGCTCTGCAGAGCTCAGTGGGACGGGGGTGGGACAGGCAGGTGCAGCTCCTGGGAGCCCCTGCTCTGCAGAGCTCAGTGGGATGGGTGGGACAGGCAGTGCAGCTCCTGCTCTGCAGAGCTCAGTGGGATGGGTGGGACAGGCAGGTGCAGCTCCTGCTCTGCAGAGCTCAGTGGGATGGGGTGGGATGGGCAGGTGCAGCCCCTGCTCTGCAGAGCTCAGTGGGATGGGTGGGACAGGCAGGTGCAGCCCCTGCTCTGCAGAGCTCAGTGGGATGGGGTGGGGTGGGACAGGCTGCCGTGCCCAGGTCAGGCTCCTCCCCACACCCCAGGGCGGCCCAGAGCTGCCATCCCTGCCATCAGTGCCAGCCCATCCAAGGACAACTTGCCGAGGACAGCGGTGACACCGGCCCGGGCTCGTCCCTCAGGGCAGCTCCAGCACGGGGATACTTACTCCTACGAAAGGTGCCAGCTCCGGGGGGACAGGGAGAGGTTTGGCACCAGGGATGGGATCAGAGATGATGAGGTTGGACTTGGATGTGGACAGAGGGCTGGGCATGATGGTGCCATTGCTGCTGGCAGCCATCTGCTGCATCAGCTGGATGGCGCGCTCCGGGATCTTGTTGGGGTCCGAGCAGGATTGCTGCCACAGCGGCAGCTTCTGCGTCAGCATCTCCTTCCCCTGCAAGAGCAAAACCAGGGGTGAGGGCACGGGGTGCAGCTGCTGTGCCCCCCTTCCCTGGGCAGCACCACACGGAGCAGGGTCGAGCTGGGACTGATCGATGGCTCCGTGTGGCACAGGCACAGTGACACCCAGGGACACGCTGCTCCAGGCTCTGATGGCAGCAGAGCTGGGCAGGAATCATGAAAAATGGGAGTGAGGGAAGGGAAAGGTAATCCAATCTCTCCCCATCAACATATCCTGTGTGCAGCATCTCCAGGCTGCAGGGAGCTGGGCCCCACATGGAGCAGAGAAATAAAACCAGGCTAAAACCCTGGCAGGGCACAGCCCGTGCTCCAGGGCTCACATCCCCCGGGATGAGCTCAGCCCCAGCAACCTCCAGGCCCCTGTGTTCCATCCAAGCCCCACTGCTCCCTGCCTGCAGCACCATGCTCCACGGGGCAAACAGATGGAGCCAAACTTGTCCTTGTTCACCCAGAATGTACCAGCATATCCCCCCGTGTGTCCCAGCCCCCCCAAGGTCACTCCCAAGGGTGACCTGGTGTCTCTGCTCTGCCTCACCTGGAGACAAAATGTGGTTCTGCACATCAAACCCCCTCTAAATCCAATTTTAAAGTCCCTGCATGTTTCCCCAACAGCAGCCAGCAGGTCCAGCCTCGTGATCCTGTAGAGCATTCTGCAGGAGCCACGGGCAGCAGCAGGGTGGAGTTTTGAGCAGGACACACACCACGCTCTGGACAAGCCACCAGCAAAGTCCCTCCTGCAAAATCAGCCTGTGGGTGCTGCTGCAGCAAGGTTTGGGTTCGTTCCTGCTGACCACCAGCCCTGGGAAGTGCTTTTCCTGCACTCTGCTCGCCAAGCCAAGCGTGGATCCGTGCTGTGGATGTGCCAGGACAGAGCTGACTAATGCCAGCTCCCTCTCCTGCTCCAGTGCCAAGCGTGGTGGTGACAGATGGCTGCTGTGAGCCACGGAGGGCGGCGCTGGGGAACAACCAGAGCGGAGCACGAGGCCGCAGGAGCAGCACCAGCCCCTGTCTGGGTGGATCCTGCTCTGGATGGATGGATGGATGATGGATGGATGGATGGATGGATGGATGGATGGATGGATGGATGGATGGGTGGATGGATGGATGGGTGGATGGATGGATGGGTGGATGGATGGGTGGATGGATGGATGGATGGATGGATGATGGATGGATGGATGGAGGGATGGATGGATGATGGATGGATGGATGGATGGATGGATGGATGGATGATGGATGGATGGATGGAGGGATGGATGGATGATGGATGGATGGATGGATGGATGGATGGATGGATGATGGATGGATGGATGGATGGATGGATGGATGGATGGATGGATGGATCCTGCTCTGGATGGATGGATGGATGGATGGATGATGGATGAATGGATGGATGGATGGATGGATGGATGGATGGATGGATGGGTGGATCCTGCTCCATGCAGCTGCTGCAGCTCCCCAGGCGGGCAGGGGCAGCTCCAGCCCTGCTCCAGGGGGCAGCCATGGGCAGGAGGGATGTGGAGCAGCTGCTCCTGCTGGGGCACCTTCCCTGGAGTCACCTGCTGGTCACCACCCCCTCGTTCCCTGGGTGTGTCCCTGTGTGTGTGTCCCTGTGTGTCCTTGTGTGTGTCCCTGTGTGTGTGTGTCCCTGTCCCTGTGTGTCCCTGTATGTGTCCCTGTCCCTGTGTGTGTGGGGGGGGGGCTGCACCAGCTGTGGTTTTTGGGGTCCCAGGCTGTTCTGGGGTGCAGGTCGAGCTGGCAGTGCCCAGGCAGTGCCGGGCAGGCTCTGGTGGCGCCGCTCCCTCCCTCACCTTGGCGTGGTAGGTGATGGCGCTCTTGGCCACGGCGCACTGCTTCTCCACCAGGAAGCAGAAGCGTCGCCTCTCCTCCGTCAGAGCTGTCTTGTAGCCGTCAGACACGTAGTTCTCCAGCTCCCCTTGCTTGTTGCTGATGGCTTCGATGTACTGCAAGAGACAGGAGCAGGGAGGAGGCTGCAGGCAGCGCTGCGGGGCAGGCACGGCCAGGAGAGGGGCGGGAGGGACCCCGGGACGGGACAGACATGGGGACAGACACGGGGACAGACACAGGGACAGGGACAGACACAGGGACAGGGACAGACACAGGGACAGACACAGGGACAGGGACAGACAGAGGGACAGGGACACACACAGGGACAGACACAGGGACAGGGACAGACACAGGGACAGACACAGGGACAGAGACAGACACAGGGACAGACACAGGGACACACACAGGGACAGGGACAGACACAGGGACAGACACAGGGACACACACAGGGACAGACACGGGGACAGGGACAGACACAGGGACAGACACAGGGACAGACACAGGGACAGGGACACACACAGAGGGACAGACACGGGGACAGACACACAGGGACAGGGACACACACAGAGGGACAGACAGAGGGACAGGGACAGACACACACAGGGACACACAGGGACAGACAGAGGGACACACACACAAGGACAGACAGAGGGACAGGGACAGACACACACAGCGACACACAGGGACAGACACAGACACACACAGGGACAGACAGAGGGACACACACACACCCAGCGACAGACACACACAGGGACACACAGACAGGACACACACAGAGACAGGGACAGACACAGGGACACACACACACACAGGGACACACTCAGGGACAGACACACGGACACACACACACACACACACACAGGGACACACCCAGGGACACACACACAGACAGGGACAGACACAGGGACAGACACAGGGACACACACACACACACACACACACAGAGACAGGGACAGACACAGGGACACACACACACACACACAGGGACAGACACAGGGACACACACACACACACACAGGGACAGACACAGGGACACACCCACACACCCAGGGACAGACACACAGCCAGGGACAGACACAGGGACACACACGTGTGCCTCCCACCCCCCCAGCCCCTTACTCACGGCAGCCCCCGCGCGGAGCTGACTCAGCCGTGGGTGCCCGGCACGAGCTGTACCCGCAGCCCCCGCTCGGCACCGGGCTGGGGGCGCTGCCAGGGCTGCCCCGGGACGGGCAGGGGCTGCCACAGCCCCCTCTCAGCCTGGCACAAACCGGGGCACATCCCGGCCTGGGCCGGCATCGCCCGGGGTGTGCCAGGCCCCTGCCCGCTGCTGAGGATGGCACGGGGACTCTGCCACACACAGGGGTGCCGAGGGGACCCTGCCTCACACAGGGGTGCCAAGGGGACCCTGCCTCACACAGGGGTGGCACAGGGACCCTGCCTCACACAGGGGTGCCAAGGGGACCCTGCCACACACAGGGGTGCCAAGGGGACCCTGCCACACACAGGGGTGCCAAGGGGACACTGCCACACACAGGGATGGCCAAGGGGACCCTGCCACACACAGGGGTGCCAAGGGGACACTGCCACACACAGGGATGGCCAAGGGGACCCTGCCACACACAGGGGTGCCAAGGGGACCCTGCCACACACAGGGGTGCCAAGGGGACACTGCCACACACAGGGGTGCCAAAGGATGGCACAGGGACCCTGCCTCACACAGGGGTGGCACAGAGACCCTGCCACACACAGGGATGGCACAGGGATCCTGCCACACATGGGGGTGCACAAGGGACCCTGCCTCACACAGGGGTGGCACAGGGACCCTGCCTCACACAGGGGTGGCACAGGGACCCTGCCACACACAGGGGTGGCACAGGGACCCTGCCTCACACAGGGATGGCACAGGGACCCTGCCACACTCAGGGGTGCCAAAGGATGGCACAGGGACCCTGCCACACACAGGGATGGCACAGGGACCCTGCCACACACAGGGCCACCAGTGCCCCTGAAACTGCCAGCAGTGCCTTCAGTCTGCACTTACCACAGGGGACACAGAGGTGCTGCTGGGCAGTGCCACACGCTGGCACAGGATGCCCTGGCTGTTCCCTGGTGCCACAGCCTGGGCTGGCAGGCACGGTGGCCCTGCCAGGCTGGCAGCTCCTCTGCTGCCTCCTGCTCTCCTGTGACGGTGCCAGCACGGCTGTGCCACGCCGGGCTGTGCCAGCAGCACACGGGGGAACCCCCGGCTGCTGTGCCCTGCGTGACACAGGAAAGGTGGCACAGGGCACTCCAGGGACAGCACACGAGGTGCCCCCAGCTCCCTGACCCGGCCACTTTGTCCTCCCTTGGTCCCTTTGGATGCTGCCAGCTGCCATGTGGCACCGGGGGAGCAGCTCTGAGAGCAGCACCTGCTGCCCATCCCTGTCCCACACTGTCACAGCCCCCTGGTGCCACCTCCTCCCTGGGACAGCCACACCACGACACTGCAGAGCCACAGCTCCCCCAGGCCAGGCAGGGCTGGAGCTGCTGCAGGCAGCCCGAGCTTGTCTGAGATGGGAATGGAACTGGAAATTCAGGGCCCAGAGCAGCTTTGCTGCTTCTTCGCGGCTCTCAGTTATTTTTAGCATGCTACAATATTTATTAGGAGACACATAAAATGGAGCAAACCAACAAAAGCAGCAAGATTCGGCGACATCCCAGACTTCAAAGGGGGATTATTTTGGGGCTGGACCTGCTCCTGGCTCCCAGCCTGCCCTGGGCACCCCCTGAGAGCAAAGCCCAGCGCAGGGCTCCTGCCAGGGCCAGCAGCTTTTGGGCCTCCCCACATTGCACCAAAGAGCATCAGTGAGAAATGGATTAAAAACCCGTCTGGCAACCAACAACCCCATTTCAAAGAGAATTCTTTCCCACCAAAATGGGAAAATCCAGGGCGAACGAGGAGAAAGCAGCGAGGGGAGCTGAGCTGACGGCTCTGGGCACACACAGGGGGAAGGGATGGAGGCTTTGGCATCGCCCCAAGGCAGAGGCACGGGGCACGGCGCCGGGAATGCCAGGCAGCACCAGGCTGTGCCAGCACAGAGGCGCAGGAGGAGGCAGCAGCAGCCCCGGGCACACAGAGCCCCCGAGGAGGAGGAGGAGGAGGAGGAGGAAGCGCTGGGGAAGGCTCCTGCAGCGGGCTCAGGACGGCAGCAGCCGCCTCCTCCTGGGTATTATTAGCCTGGAACAGCACAGGGACAGAGCCCAGAGGAGCAGCCTGGCACTGGTGATGGGAGCTGGGAGTGGTGCAACAGTGCCAGCCCCAGTGCCAGCCCCAGTGCCAGCCTGGAGAGCCCCCAGCCCCAGTGCCAGCCCCAGTGCCAGTCCCAGTGCCAGCCCCAGTGCCAGCCTGCAGAGCCCCCAGCCCCAGTGCCAGTCCCAGTGCCAGCCTGCAGAGCCCCCAGCCCCAATGCCAGCCCCAGTGCCAGCCTGGAGAGCCCCCAGCCCCAGTGTCAGCCCCAGTGCCAGCCCCAGTGCCAGTCCCAGTGCCAGCTGGAGAGCCCCCAGCCCCAATGCCAGCCCCAGTGCCAGCCTGCAGAGCCCCCAGTCCCAGTGCCAGCCTGGAGAGCCCCCAGCCCCAGTGCCAGTCCCAGTGCCCACCTGGAGAGTCCCCAGCCCCAGTACCAGTCCCAATGCCAGTCCCAGTGCCAGCCTGCAGAGCCCCCAGCCCCTCCAGCTCAGCCCTGCTGTGCCTGGCACAGAGCAAGCCCTGCTGCCCACCCTCACCCGCACCACGGGCAGGTTCTGCCCCAGGGGAAGGGGCAGGAGGACTCCCCCTCCTGCAGAGCCCCACTTCTGGAAGGAAAGCACAACTGACAGCACCTGAAATAGCAGGAGCACACACAGACCCCGATCCCCATTAATTCATTAATTAATTTAATTTTCCCCCACCATCCTGCCTAATTTACTAACTGGGCCACCAAGGAGGAGCAGGTGAGGAGTGAAAGGAGCTCGGCTCCTTTGGCTCAGACTCCCTGCAGGATCCCCACGCCCGGCTCAGGCACGGCTGCAGCCCGGACACCACAGCAGGGAGAGAGAAACCCCAATCCCGGCAGTGAGGGCTCCCAGCAGCACTGAAACGCACAGGTCCCAGCCTTATTTACACCCCAGGCTGGTTCTGCAAGGCTGCTGCTAATTCCTGAGCCGGGGAAGGCTTGTCTGAGCCGGTGGGAACACGCCGCTCCGCAGAGCCCACGCTCCAAACTCGCTGCTCAGAGCTTTATATACTCCACGGCAGCGTGCTCCGTGTGCCATGGATTTACCCAGAGCTGCCTCCACACGCTGTTCCAGCACAAAATGGCGAGGTGGTTTCGGTTTGGGTTCGCTCACAGCGACAGTGGCTCCCAGAGAACGCCCAGGAAGGCTCATTTCAATCTGTTAGATATGCCAGATGCACGGGGGGAAGCAGCACACAAAGCACAGTGTGAGGTCTCGGGGCTGCTCTCCAAGGAGGAGCTCTGCCTTGCCCAGGACTGAGGCTCCACCTGCAGCCAGGTGCCAGCAGCGCCTCAGGGCTCTCTGCTGCCCATTCCCCAAAAAAGGGGGAATAACCTCAGCCACCCCACCCTGCCCCACAGCCAAACCCCTCTGCAGCCCGGCATGCCCTGAGCCCCCCAAGGGCTGGGGGAAGGGGCTCAGCAGCCTCTCCAAACCCCCCTGCCAAGCACAAACCACTCCAGCACTGCAAACCGAGACCTTGACTGATTGGGGTTGTCAGCTTCGAACTCACACATTGAGAATCAGCTAAATAAAATCCCCCGTTGGGAGGAGGAGAGAGAAACCCCCGCTCGTGATCCCAGCAGGGCTGGTGGCTGTGCCCAAAGCCAGAGCACACAGCAGAGCCACCCAGGAGCTCCAGAAAAGCCTTTCTGGGTTTCTAGGTTGGAGAGGCCTCAAATAACTCCCCCGTGCCGCGCCCCCCCCTCCCGCAGCCACTTCCAATTCAGCGGGAGCCGCTGACCTAATTAGCAGTGTCAGCACGTGGGGCACGGCCCTGGGCACTGGGAGCCTGCCAGGATGTGCCACGGGGCCAGGCTGGCACGGCCAGGGCTCCTGGGGCACCCCTGGGCACGGAGGGGCTCAGCCAGGGACCCCCAGGGCGGGCACAGGAGAGGGGCTGGAGCCACAGAGGGCAGTGCCAAAGCCAAAGTTACCTTGCCATGGTGAGCAGTGCCTGTGCCATCCTGCCATGGTGGGCAGTGCCAAAGCCAAAGCCATCCTGCCATGGAGGGCAGTGCCAAAGCCACCCTGCCATGGTGGGCAGTGCCTGTGCCATCCTGCCATGGAGGGCAGTGCCTGTGCCAAAGCCATCCTGCCATGGAGGGCAATGCCTGTGCCATCCCTGCCATGGAGGGCAGTGCCAAAGCCAAAGCCACCCTGCCATGGAGGGCAGTGCCTGTGCCATCCCTGCCATGGAGGGCAGTGCCTGTGCCATTCTGCCATGGAGGGCAGTGCCAAAGCCATCCCTGCCATGGAGGGCAGTGCCTGTGCCATCCTGCCATGGAGGGCAGTGCCTGTGCCATCCCTGACACGGAGGGCAGTGCCAAAGCCATCCTGCCATGGAGGGCAGTGCCAAAGCCAAAGCCATCCCTGCCATGGTGAGCAGTGCCAAAGCCACCATGCCATGGTGGGCAGTGCCTGTGCCATCCCTGCCATGGAGGGCAGTGCCAAAGCCACCCCTGCCATGGAGGGCAGTGCCAGAGCCAAAGTCACCCTGCCACGGTGGGCAGTGCCTGTGCCATCCCTGCCATGGAGGGCAGTGCCTGTGCCATCCCTGCCATGGAGGGCAGTGCCTGTGCCATCCCTGCCATGGAGGGCAGTGCCAAAGCCACCCCTGCCATGGAGGGCAGTGCCAAAGCCAGGCTGAGTCACCCCGAGGGTCAGACAGGGAATCAGGAGCAGCAGATGAACAGGGAACAACAAGCTGCTGCCAAGCCCCAGCTCGGGCAGCCACTGAGGTCCTGCACAGAAAGGCAGAGAGGGCACAGAGCCCTGCCAGGGAGAGCACAGAGCCCTGGCACCTCCCCACAGAAAGGCAGGGCACACAGAAGGGCAGGCAGGGCACACAGAAGGGCAGGGTGGGCACACAGAAAGGCAGGGTGGGCACACAGAAAGGCAGGGTGGGCACACAGAAGGGCAGGGTGGGCACACAGAAGGGCAGGGTGGGCACACAGAAGGGCAGGGAGGGCACACAGAAGGGCAGGCAGGGCACACAGAAGGGCAGGCAGGGCACACAGAAAGGCAGGGAGGGCACACAGAAGGGCAGGGTGGGCACACAGAAAGGCAGGGTGGGCACACAGAAGGGCAGGCAGGGCACACAGAAAGGCAGGGAGGGCACACAGAAGGGCAGGGTGGGCACACAGAAGGGCAGGCAGGACACACAGAAAGGCAGGGAGGGCACACAGAAAGGCAGGGTGGGCACACAGAAAGGCAGGGAGGGCACACAGAAAGGCAGGGAGGGCACACAGAAAGGCAGGGTGGGCACACAGAAGGGCAGGGTGGGCACACAGAAGGGCAGGGAGGGCACACAGAAAGGCAGGGTGGGCACACAGAAAGGCAGGGTGGGCACACAGAAAGGCAGGGTGGGCACACAGAAAGGCAGGGAGGGCACACAGAAAGGCAGGGTGGGGCACACAGAAAGGCAGGGTGGGCACACAGAAGGGCAGGGGTGGGCACACAGAAGGGGCAGGGTGGGCACACAGAAAGGCAGGGAGGGCACACAGAAGGGCAGGCAGGACACACAGAAAGGCAGGGTGGGCACACAGAAAGGCAGGCAGGGCACACAGAAGGGCAGGCAGGGCACACAGAAAGGCAGGGTGGGCACACAGAAGGGCAGGGTGGGCACACAGAAGGGCAGGGAGGGCACACAGAAGGGCAGGGCACACAGAAGGGCAGGGTGGGCACACAGAAAGGCAGGGTGGGCACACAGAAGGGCAGGGTGGGCACACAGAAGGGCAGGCAGGGCACACAGAAGGGCAGGGTGGGCACACAGAAAGGCAGGGAGGGCACACAGAAGGGCAGGGTGGGCACACAGAAAGGCAGGGAGGGCACACAGAAAGGCAGGGTGGGGCACACAGAAAGGCAGGGAGGGCACACAGAAGGGCAGGGCACACAGCCCTGCCACCTCCCCAAGGGCAGCACGGGTGACAGCTCAGGGGATGGAGGGTCGAGGAGCAGCAGAGAAATGCCAGCCCTGAGCTGCAGGAGGAGCACACGAGGAGCACACGCTGCTGTCAGAGCAGGTGGAGCAGCTCCAGCCCAGCCTCTGATCAGCACAGCCTGGCTGGGGAAACGAGTTCAGAGCTGCCAGCCCAGCCAGGAAGGTGCAGACACGGGGAGCAGGAGCCAGGGGCCGAGCTCCAGCACAGGAATCATCGCTCCAGATCATCCCTGGTGCGTTGGGCACCCACCAGGCTGAGCCCAGCGCCAGCCCCAGGGACAGGAGGGGACCCCCAGCAGGAGGCAGGGGCTGCCCTGGGGCCACCAGCACAGCACAGCCCCGAATTTGGGGGCCAGAAAGCCAAAGGGAGCACGTGGCAGGCACGTTTCCAGCCAGCAGCAGGAGGGATGCAGGGCAGGGAGGGATGCAGGGCAGGGAGGGATGCAGGGCAGGGAGGGATGCAGGGCAGGGGGGGCTGTGCCCACTGCAGCTCTCATGCCAAGGAGGGACTGGTCAGGAGCAGTGAGAAAGGAGAAAGGAAAGGTCAGGGAAGAGAGAGGGCTGTGCTGGATCGATGGAGCAGCCTGAAATACCTGGAAGGAGCAAACACGGAGAGAAGGCAGGGTTTGCTTAGGCAACCACGAGGGAGAAGGGCTTGAAATGGGCCAGGATGAAAAAGAAGTTGTGCTGGTTAGCAGGGGGAGAGCATCTGAGCAGGCAAACCTGCTGAAACCCCAGCACAGCAGAGGCAGAACGAGCAGAGCAGGGATCCTGAGCCCGGAGAGCTTTTCCTCATCCCCAAACCTGCTGCTGGCAGAGGCTGGAGCAGCCCTGGGGGTGGCACTGTCCCCAGCCCTGAGGGTGGCACTGTCCCCAGCCCTGGGGGTGGCACTGTCCCCAGCCCTGTGTGGCACCCAGGGAGCTTGGCTGCTGTGTGGGATCCAGTTTGGGGCTCATCCACAGCCAGGAAGGAGAGCAGAGCTCGGCATGAGCCCTGACCCAACCTCTCCAAATAAAACAACAGCCCCACAGCAGGGAATGGCCACGGCACAGCCCAAACGCATCTCCCTGCCTTCTGCGGGGTCAGTGGCCCTGCAGGAGCCCCCCAGGAGCACAGCAGAGCCCTGCAGGGTTCACAGCCTCCCCCAGCCCCGCTCAGCAGCAGCCCCAGGCAGGAGGGAGCCCTGATGTGCTCCCCAGCTCGGGCTATGGGAGCAGAGCTGGGCCAGGCTGCTGATGGATCCCCAGGGGGATGGCAGAGGCAGCCCCAGAGCTGGGCACGCCAGGCTGCCCCCCTCCCCTGGGAAGGAAGGGCTGTCTGCCCTCGTTTGTCACATCTGCACAGCCCCAGCCCCGCACACATGTGCTGTTACATAAACCCTGAGAGCAGAGCAGCAGGGGAATGCTGGCTCCAGCCAGCCTCACCTTCCCCTGCCCAGAACCTTCCCCAGGGCAGGGACAGCAGCTCAACAGCACAGATCTGGTACCCAGCGCTCATGGCACAGCCCTGAGCTGCACAGGAACATCCCCTGCATCCAGGGGCAGCCACAGCTCCTCTGGCACCCTCTGCCAGGGCCTCACCCTGGCAGGAATTGGAATTTCTGTCCCACAGCCCATCCAGCCCTGCCCTCTGGGCAGCCACTGCCCCTGTCCTGTCACTGCAGACCTTGTCCCAGGTCCCTCTCTTGGAGCCTCCTTAGATACTGGAAGGGGTCTCTTCTCTTCTCTTCTCTTCTCTTCTCTTCTCTTCTCTTCTCTTCTCTTCTCTTCTCTTCTCTTCTCTTCTCTTCTCTTCTCTTCTCTTCTCTTCTCTTCTCTTCTCTTCTCTTCTCTTCTCTTCTCTTCTCTTCTCTTCTCTTCTCTTCTCTTCTCTCCTCTCCTCTCCTCTCCTCTCCTCTCCTGTCGTTTTACCACCTTCTGAAAACCCTCTAATTTTTATGGATTCCCTCTCCTCTCCTCTCCTCTCCTCTCCTCTCCTCTCCTCTCCTCTCCTCTCCTCTCCTCTCCTCTCCTCTCCTCTCCTCTCCTCTCCTCTCCCTGGCTTTAGCCATGTCCTCCCTCAGCCTAAATCCCAGCCAAACCTGGGCAGAGTCACCTGGAGCTGCTGAGCTCGGAGTCCTTTTCCCCATTTGACTTTCACACAAACCTCATAACCTGGTTTGTGCAAACTCCCTGCCGTTTCCAGCTTCCTGACCTACACCTAAAATTACCTCTCCTGATGGGAATACCCAAATGAGGTTTCAATGACAAAAGCTGATGAAACCCCACAGGTTATTTGGCACAGTGGTGTTTAATGTTTAAAGCACTGCCACGGGTGAAGGCAGGGGCTGAGCTTGGCCCCTCTGCCCACCCAGGGTCACCCACTGTCACCTGGGCCAGGCACAGCCTTTCAGCACAAACAGCCAGCCCAGCACTGCTATTTAAGCTGAATTACAGCCAGTTTAGTCTCAGCCCAACGCAGAAATCCAATTGCTCACAGTGCTAATATGATTTGATAAATACTTTGAACCAACATAACTTCATTGCTGAGCTGCTGATTCAATCCAGGTCCCAAACCCATCATGACCTTGATTTCATGGCCTGATCACAACCAGCCCTTAATGAAATTACAGCACTTGAGCTTCCTTGGCCATTGTTTAATCTTAATATTGTTCTCATTCTTCTTCATCAGAGCTGAGAAGTGAGTGGGACTGGTTTGCTCTCCTGGTTTCCAGCAGGGTCAAGCCCCATCTCGGTCACTCAGTGAGGAAGATGAGGCACGTGAGGCTCTCAGGCCTCACTCCTGGTGTGGAGCAGCAGCTCAGGGCTGATTCCCCAGGAATAAAACCCTGGTTTAATGTGACACCCAGCAGGAACAACCCCAAGCCCAGCACTGCTGCTGCCCTGGGAGCTGGGACAGCTGATGCCCAAGGAATAAAAACCCTGGTTTAATGTGACACCCAGCAAGAACAACCCCAGCCACAGCATTGCTGCTGCCCTGGGAGCTGGGACAGCTGATTCCCCAGGAACAAAACCCTGGTTTAATGTGACACCCAGCAAGAACAACCCCAAGCACAGCACTCCTGCAGCCCTTGGAGCTGGGACAGCTGATTCCCCAGGAATAAAACCCTGGTTTAATGTGACACCCAGCAGGAACAACCCCAAGCACAGCACTCCTGCAGCCCTTGGAGCTGGTTCAGAGCTGCTCAGCCAGGCTGGGCTGCAGACCAGGGCTGTTTTGAACTCCTTGGCTGCAACACTCCTGGGGAAAACTCCCCAAAAGCAGCAGCAGCAGCAGCCCAGGCGATGAGGGACGTGCAGAGCAGCCTGGAGCAGCTCTGTGCACGCAGTGAGGGCTGGTGCAGCTCAGGAGCTGCCTCCTGCAAGGGCCTGTGAGCATCTCAGCCCCTCCAAAGGCTGTGCTGGGTCAGCCCCTGCTGTGGGCAGCCCCTGCTGGAGCCCAGGGCCCATTTCTGCCTTGCCAAGGGAACAGCTGGACGGAGCAGGTGAGATGCCCGTGCTCCTGCTCTGGGCCCTCTGACTGATGCAGCAGGGTGGGAATACAGCCAAGGGCTGTCCCCTCTGCCACCAGCTCTTGGGTGGTCCCAGAGCTGCTCTGACTCTGGCAGACATGACACAAACCCTGGGGTCCCTGCAGGACAGCCCTGTCACCTCGTGTCCCCTCTCCTGGCAGGCGGTGACAAGCTGTGGCCGCCCCACAGGTGGTGGAGAGGCAGAGAGCAGCCAGCTCTGCTTCCTGGAGCACGGAACACGGAGGGAGCTGATGACAGAGCACCAGACTCCTGGCTGGCAGCTGCTCCAGCAGCTTCACAGGAGCAGCCTCCAGAAGAGCAAGATGTGACTGCTGCCTCCAAGGAGGTGACACTTCCCTCAGCAGCAGCTTCTCCCACGAGGAGAGGAGGAACCAGGGCACGAGGAGATGCAGCAGCCCTGGCTGAGGGCTCTGTGCTCCCCAGGCACAGCATCAGCATCCCAAACCATCCCGGGGGCTGCAGCAGCTCCCAGGACACCACCAGGGCTTTGGCTTGGGGCCAGCTCAACAAGCCAGGCTGAGGAAAGCAAAGCCCCACAGAGCTCCTGATCCACTCAAACCTGGCTTCACCTCCCCAAAGCCCAGCTCCAGCTCCCAAAGCCCAGTTCCAGTTGCCTAAATTCCAATTCCAGCTCTCTAAAGCCCAGTTCCAGCTGCCCAAGCCCAGTTCCTCCCAGTGCTGCTCCAGCACCTCCCAGCCCAGCTCTGGCTCTGCCACCTCGGCACCTCCCAGAGCTCTGGCTCCACACAGGGCCCACAGGCTGGGCACAGATGATGATGATGATGATGATGATGATGATGATGATGGTGGTGGCTGCATCCTTCTCCTTCAGTGCCAGCTCTGGTTCACACCAGCATCCCCCAAACTCCAGTGCAATGAAGGGTGACACTCCCCCAGCACAAACATCACTCTGCCAGAGACTAAATGCCACTAAATGCCACCAAATGCCACCAAATGCCACCAAATGCCACCAAACTCACCCCCAGGAGCACCCCCAGTGTCCAGGTGCCCTTCAGCAGGCACAGATCTCTGGCATGTGAAGGAACAGCCCCTGGTGCCAACCTCACACAGCCCCTGCCCTGGGCACAGCCCCAAACCGTTCCTGGCTGCAGAATTCACCTCCCCCTGGCCAGGCACCCCTGGTGCCACCCTGGCTCAGTGGCAGCAGCTCCCACTGCCAGCCAGGGCGCCCTGGGCATCAGGAGCACCCGGGCATCCCTGGCTGGGGCCAAGCCCGCAGTGAGGAGGGCACAGAGGGCACAGAGGGCACAGCAGAGGGCACAGGGCACAAGCCCCTGCTGCGCATCCCACAAGTGCCGCAGCCCCCGGGCACTGCCAGGAGGTGCCTGGGGTGCCCCTCAGCGAGAGCCAAGCCTGGCTCCCCCTCAGTGGGAGCTGTGCCACCCCCGTGCCCACCCCAGCACACATCACACTGCTCTGATTCACCACAGCCGCCCCCGCAGGAGGGGGCACAGGCACAGAGAACGCACAGGAGAACACCAGAAACCACCAGAAAACAACAAAGCCCACCCTGCTGGGCACCATGGAGCGGGCACAGCAGGCATTCACGCTCCTGAGGTGACAGCAGTGGCACAGGTGGCTGCAGCAGGGCTGGGCAGCTCCAGCCCCACTCTGCCCTGTGCCCATGGGAACAGCCTGTGCCAGGGCTGGCTGCCACCCCCTCCCAGCCACGGCCCCAGCAAAGCCTTGCCCAGGGCTTGGCCACAGCCCCACCACCCCCCGGTGTCCCCATGGTGTCCCCAGCCCTTCCTGGTGTCCCCATGGTGTCCCCCAGGTGTCCCCAGCCCTTCCTGCCAGCTCCTTGTTCCCCTAGTGTCCCCCAGTGTCCCCATGGTGTCCCCAGCCCTTCCTGCAGCTCCTTGTCCCCCTGGTGTCCCACAGTGTCTCCCAGTGTCCCCCTGGTGTCCCCAGCCCTAACTGCAGCTCCTTGTCTCCTTGATGTCCCCCAGGTGTCCCCCAGTGTCCCCAGCCCTACCTGCAGCTCCCTGTACCCCTGATGTCCCCAGGTGTCCCCAGGTGTCCCCAGCCCTACCTGCAGCTCCTTGTCCGAGTATTTCTGGGGGTTCTTGCTGCCCTGGCTCTTCTTGCGCAGTTTCTTCAGCTCAGCCTGGCACTTGTCCAGCGAGTCCCCCTTGCTCCTCTGCTCCGTCTGGTACTTCTTCAGCGCAGCCTGGAGCCACAGGGGACAGCTCTGAGCCCTCCCAGTGCCAGGGGGCACAGGGACAGAGCCTGGCACAGGGGCACCCCCAAAGGGGACACTGTGGTGACACCAGTGACACCCAGCTGTGACCCCCAAACCCAGGGGACACTGTCCTGGGTATGGTGACACCAGTGACACCCAGCTGTGACCCCCAAAGCCCAGGGGACACAGGGGACACTGTCCTGGGTGTGGTGACACCCAGCTGTGACCCCCAGAGCCCAGGGGACACAGGGGACACTGTCCTGGGTATGGTGGCAACAATGGCACCCAGCTGTGAGCAGGGGACCCCCAAAGCCCAGGGGGCACACAGGGGACACTGTCCTGGGTGTGGTGACACCAGTGACACCCAGCTGTGAGCAGGGGCACCCCCAAACCCAGGGGACACAGGGTACACTGTCCTGGGCATGGTGCCAGGGGCAGGAGCTGTGGCTCGCTGTGACACAGGGAGCAGTGCCAGGGCAGCCCCAGGGCCGTGCCAGACTCACAGACAGACACACAGACTCACACTCAGGTACCGGGAGTCCAGCTCCACCTTCTGCTCCAGCTGCGTCAGGAGCTCGTTGTGGAAGGACTTGAGCTGCAGGGAGAGAGGGAACACGCGGGGATTGCGTGGGGGGCTCTGCAGAGGCTCAGGGAGGGCACAAAGAGGATGCCCAGGCACTGCAGAGCCTCTGGAGCTCAGCACAGCCACGCCAGAGGGGCTGGTGGCACCTGGACGAGGCACAGGAAAGCATTTCCCAGTGCCAGGGGCCCTGGCACGCCAGGCTGGGCACTCACCATCTCCTCCAGCTGGTTCTGGATCTGCCTGTGCACCTCGGCCATCTGGAAGAGCACGTCCCCTGCAAGACAGCACGGGAGGGCGTGAGGCACCGAGCCAGGGATGCCCCAGGGCCGGGGCAGCTGCCAGGAGGGGTCCCCAGACACACCTGGGGGTACCCTGTGCCCACCCTGGGCTGCAGTGAGCCCACCTGGGACACTGGGACAGCAGGCAAACCTTGGGAGGCAGGGGGGGGAACCAGGAGCAGGAGCCCCAATCCAGGGGCAGCCCTTGAACCCTGGCCCAGGACAGGGACAGGGACAGGGACAGCCCTGGCACAGAGCAGGGAGCCAGAACCAGAACCAGAACCCCAAATCCAAGGGCAGCCCTTGCTCCCCTGCCCAGCACAGGACAGGGACAGCCCTGGCACTCAGAGCAGGGAACCAGGACCAGAACCAGGAGCCCGAATCCAGGGGCAGCCCTTGAACCCCCTGGCCCGGGACAGGGACAGGAACAGGCACAGCCCTGGCACAGAGCAGGGAACCAGGACCAGGACCAGGATCAGGACCAAGACCAGAACCAGAGCAGGGAACCAGGACCAGGGCCAGGAGCCCAAATCCAGGGCCAGCCCTTGCTCCCTTGCCCAGCACAGGACAGGCACAGCCCTGGCACAGAGCAGGGAACCAGAACCAGGACCAGGATCAGGACCAAGACCAGAACCAGGACCAGGAGCCCAAATCCAGGGGCAGCCCTTGAACCCCCTGCCCAGCACAGGGACAGGGACAGCCCTGGCACAGAGTAGGGAACCAGAACCAGAACCAGAACCAGGAGCAGAATCTGGACCAAGACCTGAACCAGAACCAGGACCAAGACCAGAACCAGGGCCAGAACCAGGATCAGAACCAAGACCAGAACCAGGGCCAGGACCAGAACCAGAGCCAGAACCAGGATCAGGAGCCCAAATCCAGGGGCAGCCCTTGAACGCCCTGGCCCAGCACAGGGACAGGGACACTCTGGCACAGAGCAGGGAACCAGGACCAGGAGCAGGAGCAGAATCTGGACCAAGACCTGAACCAGGACCAAGACCAGAACCAGGACCAGGAGCCCAAATCCAGGGCCAGCCCTTGCTCCCCTGCCCAGCACAGGACAGGCACAGCCCTGGCACAGAGCAGGGAACCAGGACCAGGACCAGGATAAGGACCAAGACCAGAACCAGAACCAGGAGCAGGAGCCCAAATCCAGGCTCAGCCCTTGCTCCCCTGCCCAGCACGGGGACAGGGACACCCTGGCACTCAGAGCAGGGAACCAGAACCAGGACCAGAACCAGAACCAGGAGCAGGAGCCCAAATCCAGGCTCAGCCCTTGCTCCCCTGCCCGGGACAGGGACACCCTGGCACTCAGAGCAGGGCACAGGAGACAGGGCCAAGCCCTGGGATCCCCCCTGCAGCCACGGAATCCCAGCTCTGTTCTGCAGCCAAGCACTCCCAGCTCTGTTCTGGCACTTCCTTTGATTTTTCTGGCTTTTCCCAGGGCTGCAGCCCCACGCCCAGCGCTGTTCCTGCAGGAAGGGCTGTGTCCTGCCTCAGCAGCAGCCCAGACACACTCGGGAGCATCCTTCAGCAGCAGAGCCAGCACCAAGAGCCCTGTCTGTGCACCAGAGGGACAGCCCAGCTCTGCCAGCTCTTCCCAGGGCTGCCTCTGGAAGCTTTTCCTCCCAGCATGGCAGGCTGCAGCTTCCCAGGAGGCTCCCAGCCCCTGTGGGGCTGTTTGCACAGGAAAGGCAGCATCTCACTGGGGTGAGGAACGAGGGGCAGCCTCCCCCAGCCTGTCCCCAGTGTCCCCCCATGTCCCTGGGCACATGCCAGCACCCCCATCCAACCAGGAACAACCTGCCTGTGCTCTCCTGCCTGCAGCCATCCCTCCTCTGCACCACACTCTGCATCCCAAACCCTTCTGCAAACGTGAAAATCCCACCCCGGGCAGGCTCTGCCCCCTCTGCTGCAGTGCCACACCTGGCTGTGGCACCGCCCGTGGCAGGGCCACTGTCCCCTGTGCCCCCTGAGCTGCACCAGCGCCCAGGGTGCCCCACCAAACAAAGGGAGAGGTGCCCAGGGTGCCCCACCAACAAAGGGAGAGGTGCCCAGGGTGTCCCACAAACAAAGGGAGAGGTGCCCAGGGTGCCCCACAAATAAAGGGAGAGGTGCCCAGGGTGCCCCACAAACAAGGGAGAGGTGCCCAGGGTGTCCCACAAAGGGAGAGGTGCCCAGGGTGCCCCACAAACAATGGGAGAGGTGCCCAGGGTGCCCCACAAACAAAGGGAGAGGTGCCCAGGGTGCCCCACAAAAGGACCTGCACCCTGTGAGCTGCTTCACAAAACCCTACAGGGCAGGGGAGACTGAACATTCCACACCAAAGCCAGCCCAGAGCTGCAGGGATGAGCTGAAACTGCGCCTGAACAGCAGGATTTGAACTGAATCCCCTAAAATACACACTAAATACACTAAAACACAGTGTGAGCTCCCACAGGGCACCCGTGCCACCCCACACCTGCACACCGTGAGCTGCTTCACACAACCCTACACACCATGGCAGACTGAACATCTCCCCCCAAAGCCAGCCCAGAGCAGCTGAGCTGTGACTGAGGGATCCCAGGGCAGCTGGGAAGCCTGAGCAGCCCCAAACCCGCCTTGGAAAGGAGCCCGTGGCTCTGGGCCAGGCTGAGATTGAGGGGGAGCAGGGCTGGGGCTGGGGCTGGGTCCCTGCCCTGGCACAGCAGAGCCACCCACGCCAGGGTTGGTTTCAGGATTAACCCCTGCACTCCCCAGGGCAGCAGGACGGGGCTCAGGCACCCGGAGCTCCCCAACACCCACCCTGCAGGTGGGGAACCCGCCGGGGCTGCTCAGGGCACAGAGAGAGCCCGGCACGGGCAGCAGGAGCTGCTGCAGCTCGGGGCTGACTCAGGGCAGCGCCCTGGAGAGGAACCCGAGGAGCCCATGGCGGGCCCTGCCCTTCCACACCCACCCGCAGCCGGCAAACAGGTTGTTCCACATCCCTGCTGGCACCTGCGGGAGGTGGAGCAGCGGCTCCCAGGGCTGGCTCTGCAGCTCTCAGGGTTATGTTCTGAGCCCCTGTAAAACGGGATGTGGGCTGTTTCTGGTGACAACACCAAGGATGCTGTCATTAGAAACGGAGCAAAACCGCTCAGAGACAGAAGTGGGCAGGGGTGCAGCAGCCCAGGATGCTCTGCAGGGCTCCATCTCCCACCAGCAGCACCATGGGTACCCCAGGATCAGGGCCAGGACATGGGCACATCCCCTAAACACCAGGCAGCACCAACCCTGCTCGCACAGCGCCTCGGTGATGAGGATCTGACACAGCCAAACGCGAGGCAGAACCCATCAGAGGCAGAGTGGCACCGGGGGCACGGTGTAAAGGTGGCCTCGGTGACCCTGAGGGCTCTTCCAGCCTGAGCAATCCCAATGGGAACCCCTGCAGGGAGTCTCTGTGTTCCCCCAGAGCAGCACAGCGTGCCCCAGGCTCAGAGCTGCCCCTTCCAGCCCAGCCCAGCTCTGAGCTGCAGGATCTGTGTGCAGGGGGAAGGAGACAGCGTGGGGGAACAACAATCAGCCTGGGGGAACCATCAGCTTTGGGGGAAACAATCAGTGTGGGGGAACCATCAGCTTGGGGGACACAATCAGCTTGGGGAAACAACAATCAGCTTTTGGGGAACCATCAGCCTGGGGGAACCATCAGCTTGGGGGACACAATCAGCTTTTGGGGAACAACCAGCTCGGGGAAACCATCAGCTTCTCCTCTGCAGCTGACTCATCCCTTTCCTCTCCAGCAGGGTTTCACTTCTGCCAGCCCAGAGGACTGGGCCATGTGCTGATAACTCATCAGCCCCGCCTGGCACTGCCCGAGGCGATTTTCCTTTGTTTATTAACACACCAGGTAAAGGGAGCAGCAGCAGCTTCCCAAGGCAGCCTGGCTGGGGCTCCCAGCTCATGGCAACCGGTCCCCTCAGGCTGGGCAGTGGCCACTGGGCCTTCCAGCAGGGAGACAGCACTGGGTGCACCCCTGGGATGGTCTGTGCCCCCCACAGCCCCCCTGGATGGGGCCAGTGCTGGGTCTGGGCCAGGATACACAGCCCAGCGAGCCCCAGTGCTGTGCCAGGGGCTGTGCTGGTGGCACTGGTTAATTCAGTGCTGTACTGGTTAATTCAGAGCTGTACTGGTTAATTCAGAGCTGGACTGGTTCATTCAGTGCTGCACTGGTGGCACTGGTTAGTTCAGTGCTGTACTGGTTAATTCAGAGCTGTACTGGTTAGTTCAGAGCTGTACTGGTTAGTTCAGAGCTGGACTGGTTAGTTCAGAGCTGGACTGGTGGCACTGGTTAACTCAGTGCTGTACTGGTTAATTCAGAGCTGGACTGGTTAATTCAGTGCTGTACTGGTTCATTCAGTGCTGCACTGGTGGCACTGGTTGATTCAGAGCTGTACTGGTGGTACTGGTTAATTCAGAGCTTTACTGGAGCTGTACTGGTGGCACTGGTTGATTCAGAGCTGTACTGGTTGATTCAGAGCTGCACTGGTGGCACTGGTTAATTCACTGCTGCACTGGTTAACTCAGTGCTGTACTGGTTAATTCAGAGCTGGACTGGTTAATTCAGAGCTGGACTGGTTAATTCAGAGCTGCACTGGTTAATTCAGTGCTGCACTGGTTAATTCAGTGCTGCACTGGTGGCACTGGTTAATTCAGTGCTGTACTGGTTAACTCAGTGCTGTACTGGTTAATTCAGTGCTGTACTCGTTAATTCAGAGCTGGACTGGTTAATTCAGTGCTGTACTGGTTAATTCAGAGCTGCACTGGTTGATTCAGAGCTGTGCTGGTGGCACTGGTTAACTCAGTGCTGTACTGGTTAATTCAGAGCTACACTGGTTGATTCGGAGCTGCACTGGTGGCACTGGTTAATTCGGAGCTGTACTGGTTAATTCAGAGCTGTACTGGTGGCACTGGTTAATTCAGTGCTGTACTGGTTAATTCAGAGCTGCACTGGTTGATTCAGAGCTGTACTGGTGGCACTGGTTAATTCGGAGCTGCACTGGTTAATTCGGAGCTGCACTGGTTAATTCAGAGCTGCACTGGTTAATTCGGAGCTGCACTGGTTAATTCAGAGCTGCACTGGTGGCACTGGTTAATTCGGAGCTGCACTGGCTGATTCAGATGCCCCCCAGCATCCCTGCAGGACCCCCCAGCCCAGGCCCAGGGCAGGTGGGGACCCTGGGAGCTGTCACCATCCCAAGGAAGGTGACACCCGGACCCTGCACGCCCCTGGCACACGCTGGCAGCCCCAGCCAGGCCACATGGGCCTCACAGAAGCTCATTCACAAACCTCCTCCTCCTCCTCCTCCTCCCAACACAGGTTGTGAGAACCAGCCTGGGCTGCCTGCTCCTCATGGCAAGGATGGAGGCAGCAGAAAATCCCTTCCCAAGGCAGCAGAAGGCTGGAAAAGCCCCATCAAAGGCAGCAGAAGGCTGGAAAAGCCCTTCCCAAGGCAGCAGAGGCTTTCAGAGGCTGTCCCGTGTCTCTGCACCCTCATTCCTGCAGCTTCCCCTCCTCCAGCAGCACAAAGCTGTCACCCACGAGGTGTTAGCTGCCTTGTTAAGCCCAAATTTAAAGGATCCCCAAAAAGGAGCTCATCTCCATGGCAGGGACACTGCCACAAACCACAGGAAAATATTTCCTGGAGCTCTGTGTCCCCCTGGGCACCGCCCTGACTGGGTCCCAGTGGGCACCAGACCCCAGCCCCAGCAGCCCCTGATCCCCTCGGGGCTGCAGGGGGACCTTGGGCACCTGTGGGATCCATCTCCATCCCTATCCACACCTGTGGGATCCATCTCCACCCCTGTGGGATCCATCTCCACCCTGTCCACACCTGTGGGATCCATCTCCACACCTGTGGGATCCATCTCCATCCACACCTGTGGGATCCATCTCCACCCCATCCACACCTGTGGGATCCATCTCCATCCCTGTCCACACCTGTGGGATCCATCTCCATCCCTGTCCACACCTGTGGGATCCATCTCCACCCCCGTGGGATCCATCTCCACCCCTATCCACACCTGTGGGACCCATCCCCATCCCTGTGGGATCCATCCCCAGCCCATCCCCACCTGTGCAGGGCAGGAAGCCCCTGCCCCAAACCCCCCCAATCCAATGAGCAGGTCCATCCCCGCTGCCAGGGGATCTGGTGCAGCACAAAGCCTCTGAAGCACCGGGAGCAGGACAGAGCCCCGAGCCAGGGACAGCCCTGGATCCACGGAAATGTCCCAGGCCAGGCTGGGCAGGGCTTGGAGCACCTGGCACAGTGGAAGGTGCCTGTGCCCACGGCAGGGGTGGGGCTGGATGAGCTGTGCAACCTCACCCAGGCCATTAAGGTGCCACAAGCCGATTTTAGTGTGGAAATAAAAAGCCACGATGTGCCAGGGGCTCCTTTCAGCTCAACAATGGCTCAGTAATTGCTGCCTGTGCTGCCCTTTCACAGCCTGTTGTGTCACCCAGGGCACCTTCCAGACACGGTGCTGAGCAAACTGCACCTCCCAAAATGCACCCGCAGCCCTGGAGGAGCTGCCCAGCCCCAGATCCCGGGGGAAACGCTCCAGCTCTGCTCTGCAGCAGAAGAAAACCCCTCCCCACGACTTTGCCATGGCCCAGTTTTGGAGAAGGACAAAAGAAATGACATTTTGAGCAGCATCCGAGGGAGCCAGGCAGGAGCTGGGCAAGGGCCAAAGTCACCTGAGGACTCGTGCAGGAGCTGGAGCTGTCGGAAGGGGCTGCAAACCTTCCCTGGTCAGACACAGGCTCCCCATTCCAGATTACCTGGGCAGACACAGGCTCCCCATTTCACATTACCTGGTCAGACACAGGCTCCCCATTCCAGATTACCTGGTCAGACACAGGCTCCCCATTTCAGATTATCCTCCCCAAAACCACCACAAGCAAGGGGTGAAGAACAGCCCAGGGAGCCTCTCTGTGGGCACAGAGCCCGTCCCAAACACCAGGGCCTGGCCAGCAGGGACCTGCACAGGGCACACTGACTTCTGCTGCTCTGGGACAACGACAGCTCCATCCTGAGCTCCATGGGGCTGGGGACACCCCAAAACCCCAGCAAACACTACAGCGGCTGTTTTGAGACAATGACAGCTCCATGGGGCTGGGGACACCCCAAAGCCCAGCAGTGGGGTCAGACAGCCCCAGACATTGCCCCTGCTGCTCTGGGACAATGACAGCTCCACCCTGAGCTCCATGGGGCTGGGGACACCCCAAAACCCCAGCAGTGGGCTCAGCTAGCCCCAGCAGACACTGCAGCTGCTGCTCTGGGACAATGACAGCTCCATGGGGCTGGGGACACCCCAAAACCCCAGCAGACACTGCAGCTGCTGCTCTGGGACAATGACAGCTCCATGGGGTTGGGGACACCCCAAAGCCCCAGCTCTGGCCACCCCAAAGCTCAGGCAGCCCCAGCAGACACTGCAGCTGCGCCTGAGCCCCCAGAGCCGATTACAGCTCCAGGGCATTACTGCTGTTCTCGCTGCCAGCCTTCCTTTCCCACACAGGATTATCCTGTCTGCACACAGCTCCCAAAATCTGCTGGGGAATTCAGGGAAATGCCCAGAGCTGAGCTCCAGAGGGCTCCCTGTCCCAGGAGGGAAACCTGCAGGTGTCCCCCAGCCTTGGGACAAGCCCTGGGCCAGAAGGGACAGCAGGGAAGAGCAGCCAGCTCAGCAGAGAGGGGGTCTGCAGGGAAAACAACCACCTCAGGTTTCCCCATGCAGGAACAGGAGCTGCAGTCCTGACAGAGCACCCACAGTCCTGGCTGACACCTTCACAGGATCACAGAATGGTGAGGGTGGAAGAGACCTCTGAGAACATCCAGTCCAACCCATGCCCTGACACCTCAACTATAGCACAGCACCCAGTGCCATGTCCAGGCTTTTTTAAACACCTGTGTCAGCACAGAAAGGCCAAAATCCTCAGCATCCAGAACCCCAACATCTGCTCTATGGGCCACCCCAATCTCAGCCCCCACTTCTCCCTCCAGCTCCATCCCTGCCTTTCTGCGTGCTGGATTTTGGCAGAAAAGCGATATTGCACACTTCTAATCAACCGCACAGCCGTAATCTCAGGGCTATCAGTCAATTTTGGGAGCCTTTTCCACGGCCTCAGGTCAAAATGCAGCGCTCTCCTGGGAGTCAGAGTGTCACAGAATCACAGAATGATGAGGGTGGAAGAGACCTCTGAGATCATCGAGTCCAACCTGTGCCCCAGCACCTCAACCAGACCACAGCACCCAGGGCCATGTTTATTTAAACACATCCAGAGATGCTGATCCTACCCCCTCTCCCTGGGAAGAGCATTCCAGTGCTTTGTTATTCTTTGGGCGAAAAACTTCTTCCTAATATCCAACCTACACCTTCCCTTCTTGGAGCAGCTTTCCCTAAAAACTCATGGAAGAGAATCCCACTCAGGGAGGGAGCTGGGGACACACCATCAACGGAAGCAGCAATGGAGAGAATTCCTATTTATTGTTCTAAAATTATTCCCCCACATCCCTGGCAGTGTCCCAGGCCAGGCTGGAGCACCTGGGACAGTGGGAGGAGTCCCTGCCCATGGCAGGGGTGCCACTGGAGGGGCTTTGGGGTCCCTTCCATTGGAAGGAACAATGAAGAGAATTCCTATTTTGGAATGGAAGCAGCAATGGAGAGAATTCCTATTTACTGCCCTAAAATGAACTCCCCATCCCTGGCAGTGCCCAAGGCCAGGGTGGAGCACCTGGGTCAGTGGGAGGAGTCCCTGCCCATGGCAGGGGTGGCACTGAGCAGGTTTTAAGGTCCCTCTCAGCCCACAGCAGTCTGTGATGCTGTGAAATACCCCAGAGCCCTCTGTGGCACTGCCAGCACTGCCAGCCCAGGCAGTGACAAGGCCAAGGTGTCCCCAGGAGAGGCTGCAGCCCTGGCCAGCCCAGAGCAGCTCCCAGAGCAGCTCCAGCCCTGCTGACACATCTGCTGGGACAGCCCCAGCTCCACGGAGCCGCAGCCAGAAATGTTATCTGCACTTTCTCCTGCCCGGGGCAGCTGCCACATCACAGCAAACATCAGCAGCATCAGCAGAGCAGCACAGGAGCCTCCCTGGGACGTGCCCACAGCAGCAGGGGAAGGAGCAGCCATGTGGGAGCACTTCACACCCCAAAATGCTCCAGCCACACACGGGGAGGTGGCACCAAGGACACCAAAGCCCTGCTCTGGGTTGGGAAGCAGGGCCAGAGGTGCCCAAAGCCAGGTGTGAAGGGTGAGCAGACCTGGCAAGGTGGGACTGCCCAGGCTCCTGCCCCCAGCAGCACCTCAAACCAAAATACTCCAACCACACACGGGGAGGTGGCACCAAGGACACCAAAGCCCTGCTCTGGCTGAGGAAGCAGGGCCAGAGGTGCCCAAAGCCAGGTGTGAAGGGTGAGCAGAGCTTGAGCTGCCCAGGCTCCTGCCCCTGCTCAGCCTGCCCCAAGCAGCACCTCAAACCAAAATACTCCAACCACACATGGGGAGATGGCACCAAGGACACCAAAGCCCTGTTCTGGGTGAGGAAGCAGGGCCAGAGGTGCCCAAAGCCAGGTGTGAAGGGTGAGCAGACCTGGCAAGGTGGGACTGCCCAGGCTCCTGCCCCCAGCAGCACCTCAAACCAAACTCCTCCAACCACACTTGGGGAGATGGCACCAAGGACACCAAAGCCCTGCTCTGGGTGAGGAAGAAAGGCCAGAGGTGCCCAAAGCCAGGGTGGGGCTGCCCAGGCTCCTGCCCCTGCCCCCTGGCAGGAGGGCAGAGCTGGCTGTGCCCGGCCCCAGAGAGCAGCAGGGGCAGCTCCTCCGGGCTCTGCAGCACACAGGGCCCTTTGTTTTATTTATTAAACAGCAGCAGATTGCTGCAGGCAGCTCTAATCCACCTCGGTTTCCATAGACACTCGCTGCTTCCCCAGCGCAGCTCCCAGGCAGCAGCAGCAGGGCTGGGGGAGCAGCTCTGACACCAAACCCGGAGCCCAGGGGCTGCTCCACTCCTGCAGCCTTCAGAGCCCTTTCAGCTCCAGCTCTCTGCTAATTGCCCGCCCCGGAGAGAGGCTTTAATGAGCGCTTGGCCCGAGCTGCCGGGAGGGACGAGGGGGAGGAGGAGGAGGAGGAGCTGAGAGGGTCACATCAGACCATGGGGGGACCTTAAAGGGTCACCTCAGATTGTGGGGGGAGCTGGGAGAGTCACCCCAAACCAGAGGGGGGGACCTCAGAGGGTCACCCCAAACCATGGGGGAAGCTGGGACAGTCCCTTCAGACCATGGGGGGACCTTGGAGAGTCACCCCAAATTATAGGGGGACCTTGGAGGGTCCCCTCAGACCACGGGGGGACCTTGGAGGGTCACCCCAAACTATAGGGGGACCTCAGAGGGTCACCCTAAACCATGGGGGGAGTTGGGAGGGTCACCTCAAATTGTGAGAAGAGCTGGGAGGGTCCTCTCAAACCATGGGGGGACCTTGGAGGGTCACCTTAAACTATAGGGGGACCTTGGAGGGTCACCTCAAACCATGGGGGGAGCTGGGAGGGTCCCCTCAGACCATGGGGGGGAGCTGGGAGGGTCACCTCAAATTGTGGGGAGAGCTGGGAGGGTCCCCTCAGACCATGGGGGAACTGGGAGGGTCCCCTCAGACCCTTGGAGGGTCCCCTCAGACCATGGGGGGACCTGGGAGGGTCACCCCAAACTATAGGGGAGACCTGGGAGGGTCCCCCTAGACCAGGGCTGTGAGGAGGGAGGACACAGGAGGGTGTCTGGGCAGGAGGGAGGCTGGAAAAGCAGCTGCCCTTTAAAGGATTTCCTGAGAAACGAGGGTGAGGAAGGGAAGGAGGCAGCAGCAGAGGGTGAGGAAGGGAAGGAGGCAGCAGCAGAGGGTGAGGAAGGGCAGGAGGCAGCAGCAGAGGGTGAGGAAGGGAAGGAGGCAGCAGCAGAGGCTGAGGAAGGGGCAGGAGGCAGCAGCAGAGGCTGAAGAAGGGGCAGGAGGCAGCAGCAGAGGCTGAGGAAGGGAAGGAGGCAGCAGCAGAGGCTGAGGAAGGGGCAGGAGGCAGCAGCAGAGGGTGAGGAAGGGAAGGAGGCAGCAGCAGTCGCAGCTCGCGGTGTTTGCCCTGGGCTGGGCAATCACAGATCCCTGGCTGTGGGCACAGGGAGGCTCCAGCAGGGCAGAGCTGCTGCAGCCAGGGCACAATGCCACCCCACAGCACAGGGGGACCCCAGCAGCCCCTGCAGAGGCAGCTCAGCCCCAGCTCCCCGGCCAAAATCCGCTGCTTCCCCTTCTCGGAGCGAGAACAAACCACCACAAAACCGCCCGGAGGTGCCAGGGGGTTTCCCAGGCTGCATCAGCAGTAAATAAATCAGAAACAGTGCAAGCACTGAGGCTCAGCAGGACCTGCTCCACACTGAGCTCTGCTCCCCAGCAGCACCAAAGCTCTGTTTCACTCCTGGCACTCTCCAGAAATCTCCATTCAGCAGCAAACTGGGGACTTACCCAATTCTTTTGATCCTTGGCTTTCACTGGCCAACTCTCCCATCTTCACCAGAGCATCAAAGTACCCCTTGGCTGCATATGTCATGCCTGAAAAGCACCAAAAAATGAGGTTATGCTCTCCTTAAAGGCTGCTGGAACTTCTGGGGCACCGAGGAGACCGTGGGCACTAAAATAGGCATTACCTCAAAGGGCTCAGCCCCACGGGGAGGGAGCACACAACAAACAGAGGAAGGGCAGCGAGGGGAGCTGGAGCACTGAGATTACAGGGTAATTCAGGATTTAAAAAGGTGCACGCAGGACTGGGGTGGTTTTCATTGCAGCACAAGCATCAGGCTGCCGGGAGAAATCGCTGCAGAATAATTGAATATCACAGACTTTCATTACAGCTCAGCCTTGTTTGTTGATATTCCAGCTCCACGCTCGGCTCTAATCAGATAAGCAGGGGGTTTCCTCTGATCACAGAACGCGCTGTACAGCCCCAGCTCCAGCTTCCAGCGCTGCCTCTGCTCTGCCCCCCGGGCTCTGCCCTTCCTCCAGCTGCCCCCAGCTCGGGAGCCAGGGCAGGGATGAGCCAAGCCGAGTTAAAAATTGCAGGAAGATCCCTGGATGCACAGCAGGGATGTGGGAAAAGCACAAAGGCAGCGATCCCAGCGCTCATCCCAAAGTGCCGAGGCTGGTGGGACAGGGACAAACAGCTCCACCTCCCCCAGGTAGTTAAACATCAGGAGAATCGATGAAAACCACAGTGCCAAGGGTCAGCAGTGCTTTCCCTGCCTCTGCTGCCAGGAGGGAGCCAGCAGGGAAAAGCAGCCCCAAACCATGAGCCCCACTCTGCTGGGCTGCCCTGGAATCTGGGGAAAGCTGCTGCCTGCAGGGAGGGTGCCCTGTGGCCCTGGAATTTCAGGAAAAAGGGTGCCCTGTGCCCCTGGAATTTAGGGAAAGAGGGTGCCCTGTGCCCCAGGAATTTCTGTGCCCCAGGAATGTCTGTGCCCCTGGAATTTGGGGAAAGAGGGTGCCCTGTGGCCCTGGAATTTAGGGAAAGCTGCTGCCTGCAGGGAGGGTGCCCTGTGCCTCTGGAATTTCAGGAAAGAGGGTGCCCTGTGCCCTTGGAATTTCTGTGTCCCTAGAATTTCTGTGCCCCTGGAATGTCTGGGAAGAGGGTGCCCTGTGTCCCTGGAATTTCTGTGCCCCTGGAATGTCTGGGAGGAGGGTGCCCTGTGCCCCAGGAATTTGTAGAAAGAGGGTGCCCCGTGGCCCTGGAATTTAGGGAAATAGGGTGCCCTGTGCCCCTGGAATTTCCGTGCCCCAGGAATGTTTGGGAAGCTGCTGCCAGCGGGGAGGGTGCCCTGTGCTCCTGGAATTTCAGTGCCCCAGGAATGTTTGGGAAGCTGCTGCCAGCGGGGAGGGTGCCCCGTGCCCCTGGAATTTCTGTGCCCCAGGAATGTTTGGGAAGCTGCTGCCAGCGGGGAGGACGCCCTGTGCCCCCTCCCTGGGGCTCAGAGGGCCCTGGGCAGTGGAGCTGGACGGGCCCTGCCCCGTCACGCTGGGTGAGCCATTAAATCCCAGCTCAAACCAGTGCCCAGCGCTGGCAGGACAGCGTGTCCGGGCACCTGGGAACAGGGGGAGGGCTAAAAATCCTCCTGGGAACAGCCGGGGGGAAAAGGGAAAGGGGGAAAAGGGAGAGGCGGGAAAAGGAGAGGGGGGAAAAGGAAAGGGGGGGAAAAGGAGAGGGGGAAAAAGGAAAGGGGGAAAAAGGAAAGGGGGAAAAGGAAAGGGGGGAAAAGGAGAGGGGGAAAAAGGAAAGGGGGAAAAAGGAAAGGGGGAAAAAGGAAAGGGGGAAAAAGGAAAGGGGGGAAAAGGAAAGGGGGGGAAAAGGAGAGGGGGAAAAAGGAAAGGGGGAAAAAGGAAAGGTGGAAAAAGGAAAGGGGGGAAAAAGGAAAGGGGGGAAAAAGGAAAGGGGGAAAAAGGAAAGGGGGAAAAAGGAAAGGGGGAAAAAGGAAAGGAGGGAAAAGGAAAGGAGGGAAAAGGAGAGGCGGGAAAAAGGAAAGGGGGGAAAAGGAAAGGGGGGGAAAAGGAAAGGGGGGAAAAAGGAAAGGGGGGAAAAAGGAAAGGGGGGAAAAGGAAAGGCGGGAAAAAGGAGAGGCGGGAAAAAGGAGAGGCGGGAAAAAGGAGAGGCGGGAAAAAGGAGAGGCGGGAAAAGGAGAGGCGGGAAAAGGAGAGGCGGGAAATGGAAAGGCGGGAAATGGAAAGGCGGGAAAAGGAGAGGCGGGAAATGGAAAGGCGGGAAATGGAAAGGCGGGAAATGGAAAGGCGGGAAAAGGAAAGGCGGCTGCAGGCAGGGAGCAGAAGCAGGATCCTCCCCAAAGGTCGGGCCCCAGCCCAGACACTTCAGGCACCAAAGGGATTTTTTGCCCCCTGGCTGAAGGTGCTGTCAGACTCTGCCCCACGGGCATTTTCACTGGGATTATTCCAAAACCAAATCCAGGAGACACGTGCAGCTCTGAAGGGAGCAGAGCCCTCCCTGGAAAAGCACAGCTCTGGGCTGAGCAGAGCTTAAAGCTCCTTTAAACCCAGCTGAGGAGGGCCCAGGCAGTGCACAAAGCCAGTTTCAGTCAAAATAGTCCATTTTGGGGTTTAATCAGTTCCTAGCTTCCTTTTGATCGCTTAAATCTACACCTCCCTAATGGCTCCCAGTAGGATCCTGCATTCCCAACCAAGAGCTGCCATCAAGACTTTTGGGCTTTTCCCTTCTCTTCATTCTTCTGGGCAATTTAAACATTTCAACAGCACCTCTTTAAACAGAGCTTAAAACCTCAATTCTCAGTACTTTAAACAAACATTTAAAGAACTGTTTGCAGATGTGTTTTGCTATCCTGCTGCCTCCCAGCATTTTCTCCCTGGAATCCCTCCTGCATCCATGGCCTTGCCCATCACCACCCTCCCAGTTCCTTCCCCGTGGGAACAAGGAACTTTTCCACAAAAACCCCAAAGATTTTCCACAAAAACCTCAACGATTTTCCACAAAAAACCCCCAAAGATTTTCCACAAAAACCCCCAAGATTTTGAACAGAACCCCAAAGGTTTGCAACAAAACCCCCAAAGATTTTCAACAAAAACCCCAGCGATTGTGCAGCTTTCCCCCTCCCCAGCCTGGCAGCCCCAAAGTCACTTACTTGCTAAGGCTTTTTCATAGGTCTTCCCCATAGAAATGAAATTCCTGAGGCTGGGATTGAACTGCTCCATGATCGTCTAAAGGGGAGAGAACACGGCTGGGATTAGCAGGGGCGATGGGGAGTGGGGTGAGCAGCTCCGTGCTCAGCTCTGTCCCGATAAACACAAACAGAGAGCAAAATAAAACCCTCCCAGCTCCCTGCAAGAGGCCCCAGGGTCCTCCCTCACCCTGCAGCTCCCCTGAGGAAGACCACGGTGGGTCTGAGCACAGGAGGGACAGGAACAAGGAGCAAGGGGCTCTGCAGTGCCCCAGCACGAGGCGCTTCCCAGGAGAGGAGAATGAACGCCCCAACCAGAGAATTATAATAATAATATATTATTTTAAATAATAAATATATTTATTATTTTTAATAATAGCAAAAATAACCCTCATAGCAACTCCAAGTGCCTGTTTGGGGCAGCAGCAGCCTTCAGAGCAAGCAGGGAGGTGACCCTGGGGCTGGGGATGGTGGCAGGCGATGTCCCACCCCCAGGATGGCCACAGAGAGCAGCAGGAAGGGCAGGAGAGCAGAATCCCAGGTGTGCGGCCAGGATGGGGCAGAGCAGAGCCCCCATCAGCCCCTGAGCTGTGCCAGGGGTGACACCAGGGTCCCTTGGCAGTGCCCAGAATGGGGCAGCACCCCCTGAGCTGTGCCAGGGGTGACACCAGGGTCCCTTGGCAGTGCCCAGGGTGAGGGTCAGCGTGGGCAGCACAGCCTGAGCTCTCCTGCCTCGCTCAGGAGATGGGGGCAGGAATAATCGGCTCAGGAGAACAAGGAGGGCTCTGTGCATGCACAGCCCTCCCTGCCAGGGCCCCCAGGCCACCCCAGCACCCCAGATCCCCCTTCCCTCCGGCATCCTCTGCATCCAGCCCAGCCCCAGAGCCCCTGCCCCACCTTGGGGACAGCCCCAGCCAAGGTGCCACCAGGGAAGGGAGCCCAGAGCCTGAGTGCCCTGAGAGGGGATGCACCATGGGCATCCCTGTGGGAATGGGGCATCGCTGGGGCATCCCTGTGGGAATGGGGCATTGCTGTGGGAATGGGGCATTGCTGTGGGAATGGGGCATTGCTGTGGGAATGGGGCATCCCTGCCAGGAATGGGGGGCATTCCTGTGGGAATGGGGCATTGCCGTGGGAATGCAGGGCATTCCTGCTGGGAATGGGGCATCCCTGTGGGAATGTGGCATCGCTGCTGGGAATGGGGCATTGCTGGGGCATTCCTGCCAGGAATGGGGCATTCCTGTGGGAATGGGGCATCCCTGCTGGGAATGGGGGGCATTCCTGTGGGAATGGGGCATTCCTACTGGGAATGGGGCATTGTTGTGGGAATGGGGCATCCCTGCTGGGAATGGGGCACTGCTGGGGCATTCCTGCCAGGAATGGGGCATTCCTGTGGGAATGGGGCATTGCTACTGGGAATGGGGGCTACTGCGGGAATGGGGGGATCCCTAGAGCATCCCTGTGGGAATGGGGCATCCCTGCCGGGAATGGGGCATCCCTAGGGCATCCCTGTGGGAATGGGGCATCCCCGCCAGGAACGGGGGCTCTGCACCCCCAGGCTGCTGGCAGAGCCCCAGCCCGGGCAGGGCAGGGAAGACAGGCAGCCACTTAGAGGGAATAAGCTGATTAAGCATCTGTCACCTCCTCCCAGGCTGCCCCAACACTACAAAGCTCATTTTGTGCCCGAGGCATTTTTATCCCGGTCCCTCGGCTGTCAGTTTGCTCCCCACGCGTGCAGGGCTCAGCCAGAGCCCTCTCAGGGCTCCTGTGGGCAGGACTCTGCGTGGGGCACAGGCAGAGGGGCAGCATCACATCACCCCCGTGCTGCTGTTCCAGGAGGAACCTGCTCGTCCTTGGGGCTGAGGGAGTCCCCAGAGTCCCCCACAGCACCAAAGGGCAGGAGATGATTGACGAGGCTAATGAGGAGCTGCCCCGCTAATTAAGGCTGCAGGCCAACACCAGGGCACCCCTGGGAGCTGTTCTGGGGCAGCTCAGAGCACTTTGGTGGATGTGCTCAGCCTGGAGGGAGAGGAATGAACCTGCAGCAACAAGCCAGGTGTTCTCCAGCGCGTAGGAGACAATTGCACAGCAGTTAATTGGTTAATTACCACTGAAGGATTGCTCCATCCTGCCCACATGGCGTTAGACTCCTGTCCAAAATGCTCCACGGTCCAAAATGCTGCACGGAGCAGCCGAGGCTGGGATCACTGTCCATGGCAGGGACAGGGACAATCCCCTGCCCATGGCAGGGACAGGGACACAGCCCAGGCTCACCCGAGCTCTCCGAGGCTCAGCAATGGTTAAGCAGCAGAAATGCTGGCAGGATCTCTGCAGGGAGGAGATCTTTGGGCGGCTTGCAGGTTCAGAGCAGTGTTTGTGTACGAGGACGTGCACGGGGATATGTAAATAGTGTGATTTTCTCAGCAGTGCCCGTGTAAACACATCGTCCTGAGCGCGGAACCCGGGGAATTAGCGGTGGAACAGGATCCCCAGGCAAAGCACCGTCCAAATTCCAGCACATCTTGCCCAAAGCAGAGGGAATCAAAGCACAGCCCAGCCCTGGTGCTGCTCAGGGCAGGTCCTGCTCCCCACTGACCCACAAGAGACGTTTTAAAGCAACAAATAAAGAGATAAAATCCCCCAAAGGGGCTCGTGGGGCGGCTGAAGGAGCGGGAAGGTGACTCTGCGCTGGCCAAATAAAATCCACCAGCCCCCAGGAGGAAGTTTGCTGAAAGTGAATGTTTTTAAAACATTGTCTGGAGCCTCCAACAAAAACAGCCTGGCAGGATGAGAGCGGTGACAAGGGCTCCTCACTCCAGGGATAAAAATAAAAATAGCCCTTTGCAAGCCCTCCTCTCACTCCAGGGTGGGAAGGGAAGGTGACTCCAGAGCCTTCTCAACCCTCTCCAGGTGAGAGCCTGAGACCTGGCAAGGAGGAACAGTGGGGAATGAAGGGGTTTGTGCCATGGAAAGGCTCAGCTCCATCACCCCTCATGGCAAGGGGGAACAGTGGGGAATGAACAGGGTTTGTGCCATGGAATCTCAGCTCCATCACCCCTCATGGCAAGGGGGAACAGTGGGGAATGAAGGGGTTTGTGCCATGGAATCTCAGCTCCATCACCCTCATGGCAAGGAGGAACAGTGGGGAATGAAGGGGTTTGTGCCATGGAATCTCAGCTCCATCACCCCTCATGGCAAGGAGGAACAGTGGGGAATGAAGGGGTTTGTGCCATGGAATCTCAGCAGCATCACCCTCATGGCAAGGAGGAACAGTGGGGAATGAAGGGGTTTGTGCCATGGAATCTCAGCTCCATCACCCCTCATGGCAAGGAGGAGCAGTGGGGAATGAAGGGGTTTGTGCCATGGAATCTCAGCTCCATCACCCTCATGGCAAGGAGGAACAGTGGGGAATGAAGGGGTTTGTGCCATGGAACAGCTCAGCAGCATCAGCCTCATGGCAAGGGGAAACAGTGGGGAATGAAGGGGTTTGTGCCATGGAAAGGCTCAGCAGCATCACCCTCATGGCAAGGGGGAACAGTGGGGAATGAACCAGGATTCCATTGTACCATGGAAAGGCTCAGCTCCATCACCCTCACACCAGGGAGGTGCTGGAGCTGCTCCCCTGCCAGCACAGGGCTCATCCCCTCCCTGGGGGCACCAGGGGCTCTGGCAGGGCTGTGCCACTCAGGAGAGGTGAATCCAGGCTTGCAGGACGCCAGCAGCAAAGCAATTATTCAGTAGAACCGTGGCAGTGAAAGCAAATCTCGCTTTCCCCAGGTTTTTGCCCCCTCAGCAGCACCCACAAGTTGTTTGCCTTCCATGGGCTGCCTGGGCAGAGTTCAGAAAAACACAGACACAAACCCTGGCAGCCAAGGGTTGAAAGGGCTTTGCTTTGTTCCACCGAGCTGAATTCCCTGGGTAATACCACTCAGCTCCCCGGGACTGGCACGGCTTTGTTCAGCTGCCAAAAATGAAACTAATGCAAAGCACAAGGTCTCCAGGACACAGCCCTGCTCCCCGGGCTGGGGGAAGAGGCAGCACAAACAAGGTCCCTTTGCTGCCCTCTGAGCACACTCCAGCTACAGCCAGGATGCTCCAACCCCTCAATTAGCCCATAAGGAAAAGTTTAGAATAATGGGAAATAATAAAACACCCCGAGCTGGAAGGAGCCCGCAAGGATCACGGAATTCCAGCTCCTCAATCCTAAATTTAAGCCCTGCTCAAGCTGGAAGTGGCTCAGGCAAGTCCTGCTCAACAGCTGAAGGGCAGCATTCCCAACACATCCCTGGAAGGGCTCCAACCCCACGTGGATGTGGCACCTGGGGACGATGTGGCACCTGGGGACGTGGCACAGCCGAGGGAATGCTCGGATCTGATGCACTCAGAGGGCTTTTCCAGCCTTTTTAAGGATTTTGTGGCTCCCTACAGGGCTGACCCTGCACAGGGTCCAGCCAGGGATTCCCTGGGTGTCCCCATCCCTGGGTGTCCCCATCCCTGGGTGTCCATGGTGATTCCCTGGGGTGTCCCCCATCCCTGGGTGACCATGGTGATTCCCTGGGGTGTCCGTGGTGATTCCCTGGGTGTCCCCATCCCTGGGGTGTCCATGATGATTCCCTGGGGTGTCCCCCATCCCTGGGTGACCATGGTGATTCCCTGGGGTGTCCCTGGTGATTCCCTGGGGTGTCCCCCATCCCTGGGTGACCACGAGGAGCAGCCTGGAGGGACAGCACCAGGGGACTCTCACTGCCACCGAGCTGCAGAGGCAGCTCAGCCCCAAGGAAGTTTTGTGTCTAAATGGGTCAGCCCTGCTCCAGGAGCACTTTCATCATTTTGCTATCAATATTTAATGCCCAGCAAAGCCCAGTGCTGCCTCCTCCATCACAGCTTGTCCTGCCTGGCACCATCAGGAGCAGCCCTGGGGGTTTCAAGAGCCAAGTTTCTGTCAAGAAGGAGCCCAGGGAAAATCAGGGAAAAAAAGTCAGGGAAAAAACCAGTCCCCATCTAAAGGCATTGAGTTTCTCCCATCTGCCATGCCAGAGGACGAGGGGACCCAAGCCTCAGGGAAAGAGCTCTGAACACCTTTGTGTCGGGGCCTGGGCTTGAGGAGAGCTGGGATGAGGATCCACGGGGGGCTCAGAGCCCCCAGCCCTGTGGGAACACCCTGAGCACCCACCCTGGCCAGCCCTGCAAGGCCGGGCCGTCCTCAAGGCCTTGGGGCTGGGACCACCCCGAGGAGGAGCCACGAGGGTGCCCAGAGAGGTGGCACCGGGGGCTGAGCCCCAGGCTGTGCCCAGAGGAGCCGTGTGCCCTGTGCCCTGCCCTGCAACACGAGCAGCAGCGCTGAAACCTTAACCAGGGCAGGCTCAGCACCACGGGCACAGCAGCGCCTGGGGATGGCACAGCCGCGCCTATCCGGACAGACGGACAGATGGACGGACAGACGGAGCAGCATTCCCAGCTCAGAGCCCTGGCAGTGCCAGAGCCCAGCCTTGGTGCCGCCGAGCCCTGGGGTGCTCCCCACAGATTTCCCAAGGCTGGGAGAACGGGGCACGGAATTTGGGGTGCCACAGGCTGGCTCCTTCCTCCTGTGCCACACTCATCACCCCTGCGCTCCAAACGCACCGAACCAGCCGCAGTTTCCCTCCCGAACCCCTTGAGGAAGAATCGCTCCCATCCCTCTGGACGTGAGGAGAGGCTGTGGTGCCACAGAAACATCGATTAGAGCTGATGGGGAGCTAAGGACCCTCAGGAATTCTGTCCACACCTTCCTGCACGACAATTGTTTGCAGCTGATGGGGAGCTAAGGACCCTCAGGAATTCTGTCCACGACAATTCAGCCTGGAGTTCGGGGTGTTGTCAGGCAAACACCTCTTCAAAGGCAGAGCCACTCGCACACCAGCGCTGCAAACCCATCTCCCGCATGGAAGAACGGCTTTAAAATGAAATGGAGGTTGGGCTGTAAACGGCAATAATCTCATCTGGCAGGAGGAGACAGATCTGTCTTCGGGGGAAGGAAGATTTGCCAGTCCCTGCTTTCTGCAAAAAAGACAATCCCGAGCAGGGGCTGAGCGGGGAGGGAGCTGCCCATCCTCATCCTCATCCTCACCCTCACCCTGGCGGGGCTCGGGGCAGAGCCCGGCCCAGCTGTGCCGCTACTCGGGGCTCTGGCAGTGAATCAGCAACGCCGAAGGTGGGATCACGTTGGCGGAAGGTGCCAGCAGCCTCCGTCTCCCTCTGTAATTACTCCCCGCGTGTAGGCAGCTGCCTGTAGTGGCAGCATCGGCCCGGGGGCGGCTGACAGCTCCTGCACCAGCTCATTAGCACAGTCACTCCCAGGGCGAGCGCTGCTTCTGCAAAACCATGACAATGGGCTCCCCGGCACTGCGCCTCGGCAGGGACCGAGCCTGCCATGGGCACGGGCAGCTCCTGCCAACCCAACCCAACCCAACCCAACCCCGCCGGGATGGGCAGGGGGCACGGCGAGGCTCGGGCAGGGGGCACGGCGAGGCTCAGGGTGCCCCGGGATGGGCAGGGGGCACGGCGAGGCTCAGGGTGCCCCGGGATGGGCAGGGGGCACGGCGAGGCTCAGGGTGCCCCGGGATGGGCAGGGGGCACGGCGAGGCTCGGGCACCCAGCCTGGTCCCCGCACGATGGGGCTCCGTGGCATCGCTCCCTCCCTGGGGTTGTCTCCTCCTGCCCATGGCAGCGTTCGGGCTCCTGCACAGGCCAAAAAAATACCGGGGTAAGGGGACTGAGGCACTGGGATTGAAGCCCTGGGACTGGTTTTGGGGTCAGACTCCAGAGCTCAAGGAGGTCCAGCAGAGCCCAGTTCCTGAGCCCCAAGGTGGCCCCAGGGTGGCTGAAGTCCCCAGTGGAGCAGGGACACGCGAGGCTCCTGCAGGCACCACATGGCACACACACATCCCCAGAGGCCAGGAAAGCATTGCTGGCTCCAGAGCAGCCTCTGCCCACCACAGGAACGCCAGCAGAGCCAAGACCACCCTCCTGCAGCTCCCAGCACCCAGACACTGATTTTGGGGGAACGCACGAGATCTTCAGCAGCTCCATCTCCTGCGCCTGGCTGCTCCCGGGGAGCCGAGGAGTTCCCTGGCGATGGAGAGCTGATGGAGAGCCCCAGCCCCGGCTGTTGGCACGCTGGGCACCCCCTGCTCCGGAGCAGCCGGGCCAGCAGCGGCCCCTCAGCCCCGGATGGGCTCCGCACGTGTCGGGACAGACGGACCGCCCTGGGCCGGGCCCGGGGTGACGGTGACCCGCACCCCAAACCTGCCATTATCCCCGTGCTTCGAGGACTCCACGCCTCAAACAACAACTGAGTCACGGCCGGGGCTGCTCCCAGCCCCTGTTTGCCCAGGCGGTGCCAGCAGCGCCAGGGCACAGCGCCGGGTGCCAGCTCTGCCCCGGACCGAGGGCACGGGGCATGCCCGGGCACAGCGGCTGCCTGCCCTGCCAGGCTGGGAGGGAGCCCCGGGGACCACAGCAAAACGCCACCAGGATTCAGAGCCACCGAGATTTCGGGCGCCACAGCTCTGCCCCAGCAGCTGTGACACCCCAGGATCTCCAAAGCCAACACTTCGCAACTTCACCGCCTCGGTACTTTTTGTACTACATTCTCCTATTTTTTTATTTTTTTTTTTTCTTTCCCTGCTCTGTGCTCCCAGGTAACTCAATCCAAGCCCTTAAATCACAGGAAATCGTGCAAGCTTCCCAGTTTAACAAACGACATCCTGCGTTACACGTTCGGCTACAGCAGTTTGATTACTCTCGCTCCCAAGACCCAGCAGAGCAGAAACCGCTTCCTTCGCGGGGGGAAAGACCTCAAACCACACAAATCGTGGCATTTTCCCAGGACACGGGGAGCAAAGCGGAGAGGGAAAACTGAGAATTCCCCAACTCCAGGCGACGGGGAGGGCTCTGGCTTGGGGCAGAGCGGGGCCCCGGGGTGATGCGGGGACAGCGCTGCCCACCCGGGCTCGGGCATCCCCACGGGGGTCCCGGTGCTCGTGGGGTCCCCGGTAAGGCCGGGGGTGCCCGGGGAAGGCTCGGGGGTCCCCGGTGAGGCTGGGGGTGCCTGGGAAAGGCTCGGGGGTGCCCGGGGACGGCTCGGGGAAGGCTCAGGGTGCCCCAGCGGGCGCTGCCGGCCCGGCCGAGCGGCTCCGGGCACATCCCAGGGCCGGCCCCGGCGGCGCCTCCGCCCGCTCTGCCCCCGCGCGTCCCGGGGAGGAGAAACGCGAAAATGCCGATAATCCCAATAACTCCAAGGCAGGGAAGCGGGCGGGCGGGCACCTGTTGCGGACTGACCTTGTAGACATTCTCGGTGAGGCGGTGCACCTCCTCGGAGCGGGCCATGCCGGGCGGGCCGGGCAGCACCATGGGCGGCTGCGGGCGGGCGGGCGGAGCCGGGCGGGCGCGGGGAGAGCGCGGAGCGGCGGCCGCCGAGCCTTTTATCAGCTCCCGAGGCCGTGCCCGCCCCGCACCGCCCCGGCCAGCCCCGCGGGGAGGAGCCGGGCCGGGCCGGGCTGTGCCGGGCTGGGAGTAACGACGGGAGTACGAGCGGCGCGGGGGAGGGAGGGAGGGAGGGAGAGAGGGAGGGATGCGCCGCGCCGTGCCCCCCGTGCGGGATCCCATGCCCGTTCCCCATCCCTATTCCCATTCCCCATCATCATTCCCCATCCCCGTTCCCCATCCCCATTCCCCATCCCATTCCTCATCCCCGTTCCACATCCCTATTCCCCATCCCCATTCCCCATTCCCCATCCCTATTCCCATTCCCCATCCCCGTTCTCTATCCCCCTTCCCCATCCCCGTTCCCCATCCCTATTCCCCATCCCCATTCCCCATCCCTATTCCCATTCCCCATTCCCCATCCCCATCCCCGTTCCCCATCCCTATTCCCATTCCTCATCCCTATTCCCATTCCCCATCCCATTCCCATTCCCCATTCCCCATACCCCATTCCCCATCCCCATTCCCCATCCCCCTTCCCCATCCCATTCCCCATTCCCCATTCCCCATTCCCCATTCCCCATTCCCCATCCCCGTTCCCCATCCCCATTCCCCATCCCCATTCCCCATCCCTATTCTCATTCCCCATCCCTATTCCCATTCCCCATTCCCATCCCCATCCCCGTTCCCCATCCCTATTCTCATTCCCCATCCCTATTCCCATTCCCCATCCCTATTCCCATTCCCCATTCCCCATTCCCCATCCCCATTCCCCATCCCATTCCTCATCCCCGTTCCACATCCCTATTCCCATCCCCATCCCCATCCCCATCCCTATTCTCATTCCCCATTTCCCATCCCCATTCCCCATTCCCCGTCCCCGTTCCCCATCCCCATTCCCCATCCCATTTCCCATTCCACAGCCCGCTCACACTCCCTGTCCCTCCTCCACCCCACTGCCCATCCCACAGCCCATAACCCACCCTACCCTCCTGCCGTGCCTCTGCCCACAGCCCAGGGCCCCACACCATGGCCCTGCTTTACCCTCCCCGTGGCTCTCGCTGTGCCCCACGTCCCTGAGCTGTCCCCCCTCCAGCCCCTGCTGTACCCCCCCCTCTGGGGCTGTGCTCCATCCATCCCCAGCTGTGCCCTGGCGAGGGGATGAGAAGGAAGAGCTGCCCGTGCTTTTGGGGTGTTGGGCAGGAGGGTGCGCATTGTCCAGGCAGCCAGGAGAGCAGGGTGGCCTGAGCCATCACCACCACTACGGCTGGGGATGCTCAGCCCAAGGGAGACCAGCCCCTGCCTGCCACCTCACTGTCCCCAGGCTGTCCTGGCCAGCCAGCAGAGCCAGGATTCCCATGGGAGGCTCCTGCCAGAGCTGCCTCAGCTCCCTGTGGGACATCCAAGCCACGCATCCCTGTCCTTCCCATGCCTCGGGCCAACGACAGCGGATTTTGCCCAGGTGCTGAGGGACACGAGGGGCAGGGCCAGTGTCCCCATCCCTGTGCCCTGCTGAGGGACACGAGGAGCAAGGCCAGTGTCCCCATCCCTGTGCCCTGCTGAGGGACACGAGGGGCAGGGCCAGTGTCCCCATCTCTGTGCCCTGCTGAGGGACACGAGGGGCAGGGCCAGTGTCCCCATCCCTGTGCCCTGCTGAGGGACACGAGGGGCAGGGCCAGTGTCCCCATCCCTGTGCCCTCCTGAGGGACACGAGGGGCAGGGCCAGTGTCCCCAACCCTGTGCCCTGCCTCGCTGTCCCCAACCCTGTGCCCTGCCTCGCTGTCCTCCCCTGGGCACGGCCTCTCTCCGCAGGGTGAGCCGTGGTTAAAGGGAGCCTCGGGGCCAGGCTGTGTCCCTGGGCCGAGCCTTCCTCTCCCTCCTCTCTGCCGTGAGAAGCAGTGAAACAGTTAAGCTGCTGAGTGTTATTTTCCCTCACATCCATCAGTTCCCAGAACAAGGAGCCCAGGTCGATACCTTGGTCCCAAACCTCCCGTGTCTGTTCCCCTTCCCGCTCTCCCTCCCAGCCCTGGCAAGGCCCAGGAGGGGCAGCTGCTCCCTCTGGCTGCCTCTGGGTCCCATTTTGGCTTCTGCCTCAGAGGTTCCACGCTCCAGAGCACAGCGAAGAATTTACAGCCCCTGAGAAGGATTTTTCTGAATTTACAGCCCCTGAGAAGGATTTTTCTCACGTTTCTGGAGTGACCGGTTAACCCTTTCCCGCTGGGGCTGAGGAAGGGGAGCAGCCGTGGGAGCAGGGCTGCCCTGGGAGGTGTCCCCAGAGGAATGCCAGGCCGCCTGTGTGGCTGCTGGGACGCCACGGTGCCGCTTTCCCTGCCCGTGCCACGTGGCCAGACAGAGCCAGCTCCCTCAGCCAGACACCAGCGCCTCGCTGGCTCTCCAGTGAAGGATCCAGGATCAAGCAGCCAGGAGTAGAGTGCCTCTCCCTACATCTCCATCACCTTATTTTTAGTTACGTTATGTAAGTTCTTCGCTACGTCATGGATGTGGGGGGTTCTTGCATCTAATTCCAGTGTGACAGCCCAGCAATTCAAACAAGCTGTTCCTCTGGTGAGGAAGATAAAAGGATTTGTAATTTCTGATAATAAAAGAGGCCTTTTGGGACGGCCCTCAGAGAATCTCTTCCATCTAGGCCTGCTCGCAGACAGCCGCTCCACTTTCTTCCCGTGCTCTGCTTCTCCTTATCCCCTGGAATCTGAGTGCTGAAAACCTTTCTCCCTGCTATCCCCCTGCTCCCAGAGCTGCTGGAGGCAGCCAGGGACTTCATTCCCCACAGTCAGAGCCACATGGAGCAAGTTATCCTTGTCCCTGGCTCTTGCCATGTCCCACTCCTGGCTGCCAGTGCCCGGGGCTGCCCGTGCTGCCCACGGCCCGCGCTGGCACTGCCACCCTGCAGCACCCCGGGAGCTCTCAGCAGGAAAAACCTGCCGCTGCCTCGTGCCACAGCCTTTGCTTTGATTGCCTTTGATTTATTTTTTTTTATTTTTTTTCCTGGTTGCTGCTCGCTGCCTTTCTGTCAGGGTGATTCACTCCCGGGGCTCGGCGGCAGCTGGAGCGTGCCCAGGGTAACCATGGTGCCAGAGCCCCGTGGGTTACCTGCATCCCCTTCTCCATGTGCCCGTGTGCAGGCGGGCCCATCCAGCGCGGGCCGTGGGTGCAGCGTGGGGAAGCACTGCCACGGCAGGCTGGGAACAGCAGTGGGATGAGCAGGCAGCAGCCCCCGGGCTGGCAGCAGCCCCATCCATCCATCCATCCATCCATCCATCCATCCATCCATCCATCCATCCATCCATCCCTCCATCCATCCCTCCCTCCCCGGGGTGACGGCACCGCGGCACACGCGGCACCGGCCACCTCCAGCCCCGGGCGGAGCGGAGTTGCTGTGGCAACAATAACTTATGTAATCCACCCCGCTCGGCTGCAGGTGTGGGGAGGAAATTGTGCTATTTTCGAAGTTTCATTAGGTTCCTTCTTAATTACCAGCGTGGCATCGTGCCAGCGCTCCCGGCCGGGTCATGTGCCTGGCACAGGGACCGAGGGTGGGGACGGGGCAGCGATGGCCGCGACACTGACAGTGCTGGCTGTGACTGTGACAACCAGGGCAGTGACAACCAGGGCAGTGACGGCCAGGGCAGTGACAACCAGGGCAGTGACAACCAGGGCAGTGATGGCCAGGGCAGTGACAACTGATGGCAGTGACAACCAGGGCAGTGATGGCCAGGGCAGTGATGGCCAGGGCAGTGACAACCAGGGCAGTGACAACTGATGGCAGTGACAACCAGGGCAGTGACAATCGATGGCAGTGACAACCAGGGCAGTGATGGCCAGGGCAGTGACAACCAGGGCAGTGACAACCAGAGCAGTGACAATCGATGGCAGTGACAACCAGGGCAGTGATTGCCAGGGCAGTGATGGCCAGAGCAGTGACAACCAGGGCAGTGACAACCAGAGCAGTGACAACCAGGGCAGTGACAACCAGGGCAGTGACAATCGATGGCAGTGACAGCCAGGGCAGTGACAGCCAGGGCAGTGACAACTGATGGCAGTGACAACCAGGCAGTGATGGCCAGGGCAGTGACAACCAGGGCAGTGACAACCAGGGCAGTGACAACCAGGGCAGTGACAATCGATGGCAGTGACAGCCAGGGCAGTGACAACAAATGGCAGTGACAGCCAGGGCAGTGATGGCCAGGGCAGTGACAACCAGGGCAGTGACAACCAGGGCAGTGACAACCGGGGCAGTGACGGCCAGGGCAGTGACAACTGATGGCAGTGACAACCAGGGCAGTGACAACCCAGGCAGTGACAACCCAGGCAGTGACAACCCAGGCAGTGACAACTGATGGCAGTGACAACAGATGGCAGTGACAGCCAGGGCAGTGACAAGCGGGGCAGCAGTGGCTGGAGCAGTGATGTCCGAGGGCAGTGACAGCAGCTGCACCAAGGCAGAGCTCTGACCCACAGCCCCTCTCTGCTCCCAGCCTGGGGACACTGTCCCTGCTCCCGAAATGCCACCCCCAGGGAGGGACAGGACAGGGAGGTGCCGCAGGGCAGCATAACTGCCCAGGGAGGGGAACGGGGCACTGCAGGGTCACCGGGAGCTGCCACATCCTCAGCGACTCGGGAAGCCTCCGGTGCCATGGAGAGAGGAGAGCAAAGGTGGGTTGGGATCCCTGGGCAGGTGAGTGGGATGTGGCACTGGCCAGCGCAGAGAGGAGGAAGGAAGCAGAGGGACCATCATGGCACCAGCGCTGGTTTTTGTCAGAGTCCCTGAGGAAACGCCCAAAGTTTCCCAAGGAAGAGGGAGCCCCAGCTGCTCCAGGTGGTCCCTGGGTTCTCCTGGCACTGCCAGAGCAGGAGAGAACAGGCAGGGAATGGGACCAGGATGAAGAAGCCACCTCCACCTCCATCTCCATCTCCATCTCCATCTCCTCTCCACTCAGACCTGCTGGCTCTGTGGCAGCCCCTGGCTCTCTGCTGCTCCTTTTCAGAGTGTGCTGAAGGGGAGGCTGAGCCCACCCAGCCCTGGGTGCCCTGCAGAGCCCGAGAGGGGCAGGTGTGCACAGTGTCACCGTGCTAATGACATTCCCAGGAACTGCCTGTCCTGTGGCACTGGGCAGATGGCTTCTCCATCAGAGCCTGACATCACTGCGAGCCCTCCCTGTGCTCTGTCAGGAAGTTTTTATTTCTAAAATAATCCAAACGTGATTTTTCTGACATCTGGGGGTCACTGGGGAGTCGGCCAGGTGGGTTTGAGCCAAACCAAGCCCTGTGAGCACAGGATGTGTTTCCCTGAACACCTCACTCCGTTCTGTCCCCCGCCCTCCTCGGGGGCCCCTCCTCAACCCCAGGCTGTCCCCCCACTTCCTTTGGGGCACCTCATTGAGCAGCCAGGCCAGCAAACCCCACACAGCTCCCAGGTCTTGGAGCATCCTCCCAAATTCCCCTGTGCAGGGCAGCCATTGCTCACCAGGATTCCAGCAGGTGCCTCGAGCTGACAGGTTTAGGTTCAATATTGGGAATAAATTCCTCCCCGTGAGGCTGGGCAGGCCCTGGCACAGCTTTTTTCCCCATCCCTGGAAGTGCTCCAGGCCAGGCTGGACAGGGCTTGGAGCAGCCTGGGATAGCAGAATGTCCCATGAGCTTTAAGGTCCCTCCCAGCTGCGTGGGTTTGGAAAGCCAGGTGTGTGCTAAGGAAGGCAGGAGCCTCCTGTGAAATGGCAAATGCAAACCCCCTCCTCCGAATGAGTACCACTGTGAAACTAAGGGGCTCTCAGGCAAAGATATGGGAGTAGGAATAAGAGTTCTATACTAGGAAAATTAAAATACAAATGCAATAGTACAGAAAAAGAAAACAAACCACTGACAATCAGAGCAGCCCTGTCCCCTGTGTGTCAGAGGGTGGCACAGCCCCATGCCATGGGGGCTCAGCCCTCCTGCAGTGCCAGCTGTGGCTCTGCTGCAGCAGGGATCCTGCACAAGGGGGGAGTTTTCCTCTGCAGCTCCAGGGCTGCTGCAGATGGGCCTGGGCTCCCTCTGGCAGTGCAGGGCAGCAGAAAGCTGCTCCTCTGGGAGTGCAGGGGGCAGAGGCTGCTGGGGTGTCCCAAAGCTCAGATTGGATCCAGGGAGGAATGCTTGGCTCCTCCCTGGGCGCAGCATCTCCCCATGGGATGCTGGAATTGGATCAGCCCTGCAGGGACACTCACTGCAAATAATTAATAATTAATGGCCCATGAACAGAAGATAATTAATGATCAATGGCCCCTTAACAGAAGACATCTCCTGGGGGGAGGATTGGGTGTGGAAAAGATGAAGAAAACTGCCCAATGAACAGAAGATAACTGCCCCACCTTTAACACATGGCGATAGAATTCACACCCAGCTACACCCGAGGCCCTGCCCAGCCCATTCCATGACCCTGTCACTGCTGCTGCTGCTGGGAGCTGGTCCCTGAACCATCCAGGGCTCAGGAGCTGACCCTGGGCTGGAGACGTCCCTGCTGTGCCAGCAGCTCGCAGCAGTTAAATCCTGCCCAGCAAACCCAGCAAAGCCATTTACTGGGGATTAGCCAAGGATGAGCAATGCAGGCCCTTCTGCAGGCTGGGAGCTGCAGTGCTGGACCCAGCCATGCCAGCTCCGGCCTCAGCCTTGGGCCAGCGGGGTGGCTGATTGCACCAAGGGGAAACTGAGGCACAGCACAGAACCTGGCCTCTCATCAGCACAGGGCTCCCCCACTCCCGCTGGAAGCAGCAGCTGAGCAGGACTCCCAGCAGTGCAAGTGCTGTGCCCAGGGATCTGGGGACAGTTCTGCTCCCTGGTGTGACACACGTGTCACTCTGTGCCCCTGAGCACCGGCCCTGCTCATGGCGAGGGTCAGAGGGACTGGGTGCCACCCCTGGGGACACTGATGGCCACCCTGGGGACTGGGTGCCATCCCTGGGGACACTGATGGCCACCCTGGGGACTGGGTGCCACCCCTGGGGACACTGATGGCCACCCTGGGGACTGGGTGCCATCCCTGGGACACTGGTGGCCACCCTGGGGACTGGGTGCCATCCCTGGGGACACTGGTGGCCACCCTGGGGACTGGGTGCCATCCCTGGGGACACTGGTGGCCACCCTGGGGACTGGGTGCCATCCCTGGGGCACTGGTGGCAGAGCCTGGGGACTGGGTGCCACCCCTGGGGACACTGGTGGCAGAGCCTGGGGACTGGGTGCCACCCCTGGGACACTGGTGGCAGAGTCTGGGGACTGGGTGCCATCCCTGGGACACTGGTGGCAGAGTCTGGGGACTGGGTGCCATCCCTGGGACACTGGTGGCCACCCTGGGGACTGGGTGCTGTCCCTGGGACACTGATGGCCACCCTGGGGACTGGGTGCCGTCCCTGGGGACACTGATGGCAGAGCCTGGGGACTGGGTGCCACCCCTGGGACACTGATGGCCACCCTGGGGACTGGGTGCCACCCCTGGGACACTGGTGGCCACCCTGGGGACTGGGTGCCACCCCTGGGACACTGGTGGCAGAGCCTGGGGACTGGATGCCACCCCTGGGACACTGATGGCCACCCTGGGGACTGGGTGCCATCCCTGGGACACTGGTGGCAGCCCCAGAGCGTCCCCAGCACTGTTCCCGTGGCCGTGGGCTGCAGGCAGCCGGGCAGGGCTGGGACACTCCTGTCCCCCCCGGCCGAGGGGACAGCCCTGCCACGTGTCCCCTGCGCGTCCCCCTGCCCTGCCAGGCCTGGAGCAGCCTCGGCTCGCCCGGGGAGGGCAGGCACAGGGAGGAGCCGGAGTGACGGAGGAAACGCGGAGTGGGTGGGAGAACAAAGCGCTGTGGATGCTGCACCGGGCCTGGAAAGATGCTGGGAGGGAATGAGGGGTGCAGGATGGGAATGAGGGGTGCAGGATGGGAATGAGGAGTGCAGGGAGGGAATGAGGGGTGCAGGGAGGGAATGAGGGATGCAGGATGGGAACGAGGGGTGCAGGATGGGAATGAGGGATGCAGGATGGGAATGAGGGGTGCGGGATGGGAATGAGGGGTGCAGGATGGGAATGAGGAGTGCAGGGAGGGAATGAGGGGTGCAGGATGGGAATGAGGGGTGCAGGATGGGAATGAGGAGTGCAGGGAGGGAATGAGGGGTGCAGGGAGGGAATGAGGGGTGCAGGATGGGAATGAGGGGTGCAGGATGGGAATGAGGAGTGCAGGGAGGGAATGAGGAGTGCAGGGAGGGAATGAGGGGTGCAGGATGGGAATGAGGGGTGCAGGATGGGAATGAGGAGTGCAGGGAGGGAATGAGGGATGCAGGGAGGGAATGAGGGATGCAGGATGGGAATGAGGGGTGCAGGATGGGAATGAGGGGTGCAGGATGGGAATGAGGAGTGCAGGATGGGAATGAGGGGTGCAGGATGGGAATGAGGGGTGCAGGGAGGGAATGAGGGGTGCAGGGACGGAATGAGGGGTGCAGGGAGGGAATAAGGGGTGCAGGATGGGAATGAGGGATGCAGGGAGGGAATGAGGGGTGCAGGATGGGAATGAGGGGTGCAGGATGGGAATGAGGAGTGCAGGGAGGGAATGAGGGATGCAGGATGGGAATGAGGGATGCAGGATGGGAATGAGGGGTGCAGGATGGGAACGAGGGGTGCAGGGAGGGAATGAGGGGTGCAGGATGGGAATGAGGGGTGCAGGATGGGAATGAGGGGTGCAGGGAGGGAATGAGGGGTGCAGGATGGGAATGAGGGGTGCAGGGAGGGAATGAGGGATGCAGGGAGGGAATGAGGGATGCAGGGAGGGAATGAGGGGTGCAGGATGGGAATGAGGGGTGCAGGGAGGGAATGAGGGGTGCAGGGAGGGAATGAGGGATGCAGGGAGGGAATGAGGGGTGCAGGGAGGGAATGAGGGATGCAGGGAGGGAATGAGGGGTGCAGGGAGGGAATGAGGGATGCAGGGAGGGAATGAGGGGTGCAGGATGGGAATGAGGGGTGCAGGGAGGGAATGAGGGGTGCAGGATGGGAATGAGGGGTGCAGGATGGGAATGAGGGGTGCAGGGAGGCGCTGGCTGCTGCACAAGGGCAAAGGGCAGCAGGACTGGCACCGGCCATGCCACATCCCTGCTGCCATCCCCGGGGCTCCACAGCACACCCGGCCATGCCATGCCCCTGTGTGCTCTGGGCCGAGCCCCAAAACGCCCCGGGTCCCCCTCCCTGTCCCTCCTCAGCTGCCCCAGCGCCTGTTTCACGAGTGAGTAATGCTGAATTACAGCGCTAAGGAGCTCTCTGGGGATCCTTCCGAATAACAGGAATAGTTTATGCGATTTGCATAATTGGTATGATGGGATTTTGCATCACGTTGCTGAGCTCGGGGAAGCGTCCGGGGCAGAGCCGAGGTGCTGCTGGGGGCTCTGGGCACCTCGGGGGGCTCTGGGGGACACGGGCAGGGACATGGGCTGGGGATATGGGCAGGGGTTACAGACATGGGCTGGGACGTGGGCAGGGGACACGGTCAGGGACACGGGCAGGGGACATGAGCAGGGGACACAGGCTGGGGACACAGGCAGGAGACATGAGCAGGGGACACAGGCAGGGGACACAGGCTGGGGACAAGGGCTGGGGACACAAGCAGGGGACAAGGGCTGGGGACACAGGCAGGGGACATGAGCAGGGGATACAGGCAGGGGACACGGGCAGGGGATACAGGCAGGGGACACAGGCTGGGGACACCCATCACGTGGCAGTGCTGGCCCTCGGGGACACCCGGCGTGGCCACGGCTTCACCCACGACTTGAGGAGCCACATTCCACAGCAGGGCAGGGCAGCCAAAGTGGTGACACGGGGACAAGTGCCACCTCCCAGTGCTCCTTCCACCCACCCGCCATGGTCCGGTGTCCCCCAGGAGGAGCAATTCTGGCTCCTACATCGGAGCAGGCCCTGCTGAGGCATCTCAGCCTTACTGAGGCGTCTCAGTCCTACTGAAGCATCTCAGCCCTGCCGAGGGATCTCAGCCTTACTGAGACATCTCAGCCCGGCTCAGGCATCTCAGCCCTGCTCAGGCATCTCAGCCCTGCTCAGGCATCTCAGCCCTGCTCAGGCACCTCAGCTCCCAGCCCTGCCGAGGCACCTCAGCCCTGCCAAGCAGTGGCAGCTCCCGTCTGGCACCAGGAGCCAGCAAAGGTCACATTCCCGGCCATGGGGACAGACCTGCTTTGTTCCCAGCGCTGCTCTAATTAGGAAATTACGCTGATTTTTTTTTTTTTTTTTTTCCCACAGCTGAGCTATCAAAACTTGGGCTTGTTCCCTGCCAAAGACTCTTCTACTCCGCTGGTGACTCAGCGTGACACCAGGGCACTGGAAATACGGGAGAGGGAGAGGGAGAGGGAGGGAGCCAGGGGTGGCTCCCAGCGGGATGGGGGTGGCACTGCAGGGTTTGGGTGCAGAATGCAGCACCCCAGCAGTGCCCCCACGTGTGGGAAGCACCTGGAACCCCACACAGGGCAGGGCAGGCTCAGGGTGTGGATAACGAAGAGGAGGAGGAGGAGGAGGAGGAGGAAGATGAAAGATCCACCGAACTGTGCCTGGTTCTGAGTCAGGGTTTGCCAGGGAGGGTGGGGGACAAGGGACACTGTGAGTTCATTCCCCTGGGGGGGAGCTGAGGGAGAGCCCCCAGGGCCTCTGAGCCCCTCGTGCCAAAAAGCAGCAGGAGCCGGGGGAGAGGATCTGACACCTCTGGGGTTCTCAGCTCTGTTTTGTTTTTCCATGGGTGCTCCAGGAAACATCAGAGGCAGCGGAGCACGGCAGCGGGTCAGGGTGCAGCCGTGCCGGGGTGCAGCTGTTCTGGGGCTGTGCAGCTGTTCTGGGGCTGTGCAGCTGTTCTGGGGCTGTGCAGCTGTTCTGGGGGTGGGCTGGCAGCGCTGCCATCCAGCTGTGTTGGCATGGAAACCGCCAGGGCTTCCCTTACACAATTCCCTGAAAGCCCCGGGAAGAGGCTGCTGAGGAGGGGAGGCAGCTCCAGGCCTGTGCCCAAACCAGCCTGGTGTCAGCTGCTGTGGGCACACAGAGGGGTGGCTGGGGAGGGCTCAGGGAGCGGGGCTGGTGCCCAGCTGCCTCCTGGACAGCAGGGAACAGGAGTCTGTTTAAAGGCACTGCTGCTGGCATAACGCTGGCTGGAATTCCTGCCCCATCTCAGACCTGGCTGGGGTGGGAGGAAGGCTCTGCAGGCAGCACTCCCAGCCAGGCACATCCCACGGGATGGGGCAGTGTCCCCATGGAACAGGGACTGTCCCTGCGGGGAGAGCAGGGAATGGGCAGCAACGTCTCCCAGCAGAGCTCCTCGTTTCCCCCTTCCCCTGCATGGGAACCCCACAGTGCTGGGAATCCCACACCAGCTACTGGGGATAGCACCGAGATCCAGGAGGAGTGGCTGCTCCTGGGAATGCTGCTGGAATTCCCTGGCACTGCCACATTCCCTGTCACTGTCACTGTGCTGTGCCTGCCCCAGCAGGTTTGCCCTGGGCATTGTTCAGTGGCCAGAACCTCCCCGGAGGGGCCAGGGCCATGCCAGGGCCGTGGGCTCCAGGGAGGGCTCTGGGCACTGCAGAGGCAGCCGAGGCAGGAGCTGAGGTTGGTTCCTCCTCTCCAGGGTTGAATTACCCACGAGCAGCGCTGCCTCCACGCTCCTCCGGCTCAACATCTGGCCAAGTCAAACACAGCTGGGAGAGCTCTGTGTGCAGCCCTCCCGGGGGGAGCTGGCTCCCGCCCCGCTGCCACAGCTGAGGGGCACGGGGAGCGCCAATTAAACACTGCAAACTCGGCACAGCTGCTTTCCCAGGGCCCAGCTGAGCCGCCCCCGGGGCCTGGCTGGCGCAGGCAGGGGGGTCTGGGGGCATCCCGCTGCTCCCAGCAGCAGGAGAGACCCAAAGGCAGAGTAACAAGGGAGCAGCTGCTGCCCAAGCACTGCCAGAGGCTCAGGGACAGCCCAGGCAGGGCCTCACCCTGCACTGGGTGGAGGGTGGGGTGTCCCCAGCCCCTGTGCCCATTCCAGCCAGGGACAGTCACACACAGGGGCTGGGTGGTGGCTGGGGCAGGGGAGGGACAGCTCCACAGGGACGGAAGCACAAAGCCCTACAGAGAGAGCTGAAATGGGATGGGACACTGGGATCCCTCAGGAGGGAGCCACACGTCCACGTGAGCCCTGAGTCTGGGCACAGAGTGCCCGCGCATCACTTTGACAATTCCACAGTAATTCTTACAAATCCCTAATTTGGCCTTGCTCTAAACCCAAGGAGGGGGGGGGGGCAGTGGCAGAGGCTGTCAAATATCTCAGCCACACCAGGGCCGTGCCAGGACTGTCCCAGCACTGTCCCCTCCCAGGGCCATCCAGGCAAACAGGGCCAAACAGGACCAGACAGGGCCAAACAGGGCCAGACAGAGCTGTTTGTGTCACACACGGAGCCTGCTCCGAAACCTCCTGCCCACATCTCTCCCAGGAGCAGGGAGGAGCACGGCAACTCCTGCTCATCCAAAACACTCCCTGTGCAAACACGAGGCTCAAGAGGAGTCGGTGGAGCCACTGGAGCCCGTTTATTGTCACAGCACAGCCCAGAGGTCACAGCCTCCGAGGAGACCCCGGGGCAGCGATTGGCAGAGGGAGCTGCGGCCAATCTGACCCAAACCTTCCTGCTGGGTCACTGAACGGCCTCTCCATTGTGGCACCATCCAATGGAAGGAGCTGCATTAACCCCTTCAGCACCAGCCCCGCTCCCTCCCCACACCCATGAGTGCAGCCCCAGGACCTGGCCCAGCCCTGGCACAGTGGCCCTGGGAGGTCTGGCTCATCTCTCCTGCTGCCAGGATGCTCACCAGAGACAAAAACCAGAGCAGAGGGACTGCAGCACACCCTCCTCAGGCCTCTCCCGTGGCCATGCCAAGCCCAGGGAACCGGGATTCCCCAAAGCACCAGCAGTGGAAGCTGCACTCCCAGGACAGATCCCATCCAGACCCTCCTGGAGTGCCCTACAGGTGAAGCAGGGCCACGTTGAACGGCCCAGCACCCGCTGGCCCCGGCTGAAGGAGCCCTGAAGGAGAAGAGCTGCTCCTGGCCCACGGCTCTGGTGAAGCCAAGGCTCTCTCTGCTGGGAATGGGCTGCGTTGCAGCTCAGCCGGGACTGAGCAGAGAATGAAGCACCGGCAGCAGAGCAGGAGCTGTCCTGTCCTGTCCTGGCAGGGCTGGGGTGTCCCCACAGGGCTGGGCTGAGCAGGGACACGGCCCTGGGCTCATCCAATGCAGCTCCAGAGGCAGCAGCTGCTCTGCCAGCACCGTGCTGGTGTCAAACACAGGGCCAGGGACTGGGGGGCTGCCATGGAACATCAGTGGGGACACAGCAGTGGAAACGGGGTGGCTCCAAGGCACTCACTGCCCTGGGGACACACGAGGAGGATGAGGATGCCCTGGCCAGTCTGTGGAACACAAGAGAGGATGTGGACTCCACCCAGAGCTGCTGCTGGCCCAGCAGCACGGGCAGCACCCCAGTCCCTGGGGTCACTTTTTGTCCAGCACCAGATCCCACAACCCCACAAAGTCTCCAAGGACCCTCCGCTCCTTCTGCTGTCACAGAAAAGCAGATGAAGGGTTGTGGCTTCAAGAACATCATAAAGAAAGATCTGCAGTGTCCTGAAGAGCATCTGCAAGCTGGCAGGTGAGCTCGTTGCAAGAGCAGCCAAATCTGCCACCACGTGGCTGCCAGCAGCGTTCCAGAGCCTCCAGCAGCCCAGCGAGTCCTCAGAGGGGTCGGGGCTCCCTGCAGCTGCTCCCAGAGCCCTCTGGAGTGGTGATTTCTGCAGCTTCAGGCCCCGTGCCCAGAGCATGTCCAGTCCCCGAGGAAACATCCAGCAGGAGCAGCAGAGTCTGTGGGATCCATCGCCCATCCCTGCAAAGCTGAACTCTGACGCTGCAGCAGAGCCCACCAGGGAGGAACCTGGCTCCTGATGCCTCCTGGCACTGGCAGGAGATCTCTGCCAGCCCAGGGCTGCCCAGCTCCACGGGGCTCTGTGCCCAGGGCTGAACCCTGCCCGGCTCCTCAGCTCCCAGCAGGGCTGAGCACCCCGGCCGAGCCCAAAGCAAAGCCCTGGGGCTGGTTCTGTGTGAGCCAGGGGGGCCCAGCCAGAGCTCCAGCACTGCCCAAGGGCAGCAGGACAGGGACACGGCCAGCCCTGCACAGATGGACACAGCAAAGAGGAGGATAGAGGGACATGGACACCATGGGTGCTGCACAGGGCTCGTGCTCACCCAGCCCGTGGTCACTCTGATTTGCTGGGATTTGGCCAGAGCAAAGGCAGACTGACCACCAGAATCAAACCTACAGAGAAAAGTTTGGCTTTGGATGATTTAGAGTTGCTGTTTAATCCCGAGACAGCGCAGCTGAGTGAGTCTGGAGTTTAAGTTACAAAAAAAGAAAGCACTAGAAAATAATCTTGATACAAGAGTGATAATCAGCTGAGGTTCCCCACCCCGTGCAGGGAATCCTGCTCCACAATCCACCCAGCACAGCTGGGATGCTGCCAAGGCATTGCCTGCTCCCAGCACACACTGGGAGGGCAAACTGTCCAGGGGGAAAGTTTGGAGGGGGAATCCCCAGCACTGGGAGTTAAGATGCTGCCACCAGCTCTGGCTTTGGCCTGTTCTTGATGGGTGACACTTCTGTGGAAGGAAAAGAAACTTGTTACAGAAGCAGGGAATGCAAATATCCTGCAGCCATCTCCCGAGGAGGATCCAGGGCTCAGAGGCCACTCTGCACAGCACCTGAACTGACAGAAACTGGTTATAAATAATCCCACATTCCCAGGAGGAAATGCCCCTTTTTCAGAGCACTGAAGGATCACAGACTTTCAGAGCATGCCCAGCCCAGGGACAGATCCTGGGCAGGAGGAGGAGCAGGAGCAGGGCCAGCCCTGCCCTCACCCCTGGGCTGTTTTGTTTGGCCTCAGTGCTGACATCTGAGCCCCGTTCAGGAGTAAACAAGCTCCAAGGAAACCAGCCCCATTCCCCACAGGCCAGATTGCTCCTGGGCACATTCCACAGAGGGAAATGGCTTCTTCCAGCTCCTCTTTGCACAAGCAGGGAGGTTCAGCTCCTGTGAGCGACAGCTCAGGGCTCTGCTGTCCCAGAAGAGTCTTCACTGAGTTTTCAGCTCCTCAGTAGACACCTGATGAATCCCACTGGGCTCCCTCCTTGCCAGGCAGGGCCACCAGGGCTTGTTTGGTGACTTTCTTAGTGAGCTGTCCCACTTCCCAGCTTCATTCCCAAACAAATCCATCCACTGAGGCTTCAGATTGCTCAGGAACACTCAGGGACCACCAGCTGCGAGCTCTGACAATCCTGGAACTGTGGCACTCCAGTGATCCTCATCCAGCTGCTTCCAAAGCACTGGGAAGTGAGGTGGGAAGAGCTCCAAGTCCTGCCAAGCCTCAGGGAAATACAAGGTTGTGCAGGGTGAGTCCAGCATCCACAAAATACCCTGTGCTGTGTGATGGGCCTGGCCCAAGGCTGTGGGAGGAAGCCTTGGCCGGCTCAGGCAAGGCAGGAATTCCTGATGGAATGAGGTGTCTCAGGGCAGGAGGTGCCTCAGAGCAGGAGCAGGATGTGACAGGGACAGCAGGAGTCACACAGGGAGCTCCCCAAGGCAATGCCAGATGCTGATGGAGCAGCCAGCAGAGCCTGGGGTGCTCCTGCAGCGAGGGCTCAGCCTGGCCTGTCCCCTCCCAGCTGCCAGGACAATGACACTGGGACAGGGGCTCAGAGCACTGCAGGGGACAGCAGCACCTGAAGCCACAGCTGGGCAAGGAGAACATACCTGGGATCTTCTCTGGGAGCGGCTCCGAAGGAACTTCTGGAAGCTCCAACTGTTCCTGTGAGGACATTACAGACAACGTGTCACACATGTCACAGCTGTGGGCAAACACGGGGGACAACGGGCCACATTCCCCCCAGACTGAGCTCTGAGAGCAGCAAAAAGGGGGGACAATGTCCCACATTCCCCCCAGACTGAGCTCTGAGAGCAGCAAAAAGGGGGGAGAATTTCCCACATTCCCCCCAGACTGAGCTCTGCTCTCAGCAAAAAGGGGGGACAATGTCCCACATTCCCCCCAGACTGAGCTCTGAGAGCAGCAAAAAGGGGGGAGAATTTCCCACATTCCCCCCAGACTGAGCTCTGCTCTCAGCAAAAAGGGGGGACAATGTCCCACATTCCCCCCAGACTGAGCTCTGAGAGCAGCAAAAAGGGGGGACAATGTCCCACATTTCCCCCCAGACTGAGCTCTGCTCTCAGCAAAAAGGGGGGACAATGTCTCACATTCCCCCCAGACTGAGCTCTGAGAGCAGCAAAAAGGGGGCAGCAAAAAGGGGGGACAATGTCTCACATTCCCCCCAGACTGAGCTCTGAGAGCAGCAAAAAGGGGGGACAATGTCCCACATTCCCCCCAGACTGAGCTCTGAGAGCAGCAAAAAGGGGGGACAATGTCCCACATTCCCCCCAGACTGAGCTCTGAGAGCAGCAAAAAGGGGGGACAATATCCCACATTTCCCCCCAGACTGAGCTCTCAGAGCAGCAAAAAGGAACTTGCTGTTAAAAAGAGCTTCCTGGAAATGGGGATTTTAACCACAAAACCATCAACCCCACCTGAGTAATGGCATTTAATTCTTCTAGAATGGCATCTTCATCCTCCTCAGTCAGGCTGCCAGCCAGGAGCTCGTCTATTTGCTGTGGGGGACAGGGAAGGACATCCCAGCTCAGCCTGGTGGATGAGTGCCCAGCCCAGCAGGGCTGCTCCCAGCCCCCCAAGCACGCACCCTCTGGTACTCCACAGCATCCTGGGTCTCTCCTATTATCCTTTCCACCTCTTCAATGGACATCACCTGGAGGGCAGAGCCAGAATGCAGCTGTGGGAGGGCCCAGCAGGGAGGCAGCCCCAGGCAGGCCCCTCTGAAGTGCCCCAGCCACGGGTACCTGGTGCATTTTGTTCAGACACTCGTTGCCTATCTTCAGGCCCTCGATGACCTTCATCTCAATCTGGGTGAATTCAATGTCCTGGACCTGCAGTGGCAAGGAGAAAGGGAAGAGGAGCCTGTCACACCTTGGCCAGGCATGGCACAGGCTGCCCTGTGAGCCCTGCAGGGATTGAACAGCCATGGGGACGTGGCAGCTGGGGACAGAGGTGGCCCTGGCAGTGCTGGGGGGCAGTGACTGGGCTCACAGGGCTCTTCCCACCTAAATAATGCCATGGCTGCCATTCTTAGGCACACACAGGCTGCAGGGCCACAGAGAAGCTGCAAGGAGGAATCAGTGGAGCCCTTTCAGTGCTGTCAGTGGCACCAGCAGCAGGAAACATCCACACAAAAAGCTCAGCCCAGGCAGCTGCACCAGCAGGTCCAACAGCTGTGAGGTGATTTCACCGGATTTTCCAGCTGCCAGTCCCACCTGAGAGCTCCCCAAACCCAAACACATCCAGCTCTGAAATGACAGGGCTGACACAAGCCAGGAAGGCCCCAGTGCAGCCATCCCCCCTGTGAGTAAGGTTCCAGCAATCTCCAAACCACACATTTAGCAGGGAACCTGCAGTTTTAAACACACCACTCTGTGTCTCCAGGGAAAATCGTGGTTCACACACAATTCTGGAGACATGTGCCCTTGGACAGAGGCTGGACACCTGCCAGGACCTGCCAGCTGGAACGGAATGGGATTCCAGGGGATCCCCACCCCCAGGCCTGGCTCACCATCCGCTCCAGGTTGCTGATCTGGTTCTCTGTTTTATCCAGCAGCTGCTCCTGGTACCGTTTCTTCTTCAGCAGCAGCATGGCTTTCCTGAGGGACACAGAGGGAGGGACACACAGCAGGGCTGAAGCAACTGAAGCCTACAGGAGCCCACCACAGCCACGAATCTTGTTCTGTGCTTCTGCTAAAAGGGGACAGCTTGTGTTCAGCTCAACTGGCAACCCAGACCTGCTCCTGCGAGCAGCAAGGATGAGCAAACTGGGTATTGGGAATAAACCCTGCCCTGGGAGGGTGGGCAGGCCCTGGCACAGGGTGCCCAGAGCAGCTGGGGCTGCCCCTGGATCCCTGGCAGCACCCAAGGCCAGGCTGGATGGGTTTGGAACACCCTGGGACAGCGGGAGGTGTCCCTGCCACGGCAGGGGTGGCACTGGATGGGCTTCAAGGTCCCTCCCAAGCCAAACCCTCCCGGCATTCCCATTCCCAGCGGTGTTTCCCTGCCGGTGACACCCACCCCGGCTATGGCACTGTCCCCCTGTGCCCCCGGCCCCGCTGACCCTGCCCCTCACTCTTTCTTGCCGTCCCGGAGCAGCTGCCGGGCCAGCGCCCGCTCCCGCTCCAGCCCCAGGCTCAGCCGCTTCTGGTACTGCCGGAGCTTGTCCCGCTGCTGCTTCAGTTGCTGCGGGACAGACGGACAGGGGGACGGACAGAGGGACGGACAGGGGGACGGACGGACGGACAGAGGAACGGACAGAAGGACGGACAGGGGGACGGACAGGGGGACGGACGGACGGACAGAGGGACGGACAGGGGGACGGACAAGGGGACGGACGGACGGACAGGGGGACGGACAGAGGGACGGACAGAGGGACGGACAGGGGTCACAGGTCAGCCCTGAGAGCTCCACGCCCCCTCGAGCAGCGCCGCTCCCCCGCCCGGTCTCTCCCCGCCGTGTCAGCGACAGCACCGGGGGTCCCTCAGCCCCAGCCGGGCCGGGCCGCTCCGGTCTGTCCCACCGCACACCGGCACGGCCCGCTCCGTCCCGCTCTCCCCCGCTCCCCAGCCCGGTCCGTCCCGGTCCGTCCCCGCTCCCCGGCCCGGCCCGGTCCGTCCCGCTCTCCCCCGCTCCCCAGCCCGGTCCGTCCCCGCTCCCCAGCCCGGCCCGGTCCGTCCCGCTCTCCCCCGCTCCCCAGCCCGGTCCCTCCCGGTCCGTCCCCGCTCACCAGCACGGCCCGGTCCTGCTCCGTGACGCGGCTCCGCCGTTTCCGCCCGAACAGGTTCCCCATGGCCGCTCCTGCCCGGCCCGGCCCGGCCCGGCCCGCCCCCGACGGCGGCCGCGAGGGGCCCGGCCCCGCACAACGCGCAGCGAGCGCGGCACCGGCGGGAGTGCGCCGCTGGGGGGCGCGCTGGGGACGGGAATATCGGGAATGGGAACGAATTATTAAAATATCGGGAATGGGAATTAATTAAAATAATACCGGGAATGGGGGTAAAGATATCGGGAATGGGGATTAATTAAAATATCAGGAAAGGGGATTAAAATATCGGGAATGGGGATTAATTAAAATAACATCGGGAATGGGGGTAAAGATATCAGGAATGGGAATTAATTATTAAAATATCAGGAATTGAAATTAATTAAAATATCAGGAATGGGGGTAAAGATATCGGGAATGGGGATTAATTAAAATATCAGGAATGGGGGTAAAGATATCGGGAATGGGAATTAATTATTAAAATATCAGGAATTGAAATGCATTAAAATAATATCGGGAATGGGGGTAAAGATATCGGGAATGGGAATTTAAATATCGGGAATGGGGATAATGATATCAGGATTGTTATTGTTATTGTTATTAATATTAATAATAATTATAATAATAATATCGGGAATTAGGATAATATTGGGAATGGGGATAATAATATTGAAAATATTGGGAATAATAATATTGGGAATGTAGATAATAATCTAGGGAATGGGGATAATACAGGGAGTGGGATGTAGGGAATAGGATCTAGGGGACGGGAGGTATGGAGGGAGGCTGTAGGGGTTGGGGTTACAGGGATGGCACCAATTCATTCCCAAGTGATGGGTTTGGGGTGGAAGAGCCCCCGAGCCCATCGAGCCTATGGTGTCCCTGGATCCACGGATCCCTGGGGCTGCAGCCCGTGCCCAGAGCTGCATTTGCACCCTGGCATTGCCATTCCTGCTGCCCCACCAGGCTGGCACACACACATCTGTCACCATCAACCTCCTGGGACCAGCCAGACCCGGAGCCCTGCACCCCAAATCCCCCCCAGCCCCACAGAAGGATCCTCACACCAGGAAGTGTTTCTGCATTTATTTTTTATTAACCATTTATTTGTCTGTAATCGTTTTTACTCTCACATTACAATCGTGTGGGGGTTTTTATATATCTTTTTTTAAACTTTATTTTTGTAAAATAAATAGAGATAAGTGAACTTTTAAGGTAGGACGCTCTCCAGACCCTTGGTTAAACTCTGTGATCCCATGATTGAATCTCTGCATCAGACCTGTGGAAGCACAGCCCACACACGCTCAGGTAAAAGCCCGAAAATTCCTTAAAATTCCCTGTCCTGGGCGTGGGGCTGCACCAGAGCCAGGCAGGAGCAGCAGCTCCCACATGCCAGGAATGTCCTGTTCCTTTCACAAACACACTGATACGAGTTAAAAATCCTTTTTTTTTTGAAGCTGTGAATGTTAAGGGTTATGTGAGATCCCAACCTCTGCTCCCACCCCCGCGGGCAGCCCGGGACGAGGCACAGCTCTGTTAGACCATAATTAACTCTGGGTAACGTACACGTGGGGTTCTGGGGAGTTGTGGAGTTTAAAGCCTTTGATTGGTTATCCTGGGATGTGACCCCTGTCGGGGATGGTGCTTGGGGCACCCACGCCGTGCCAGGGGGGCACAGGGGACACGGTGCCAGGGCAGCAGCAGCACGGGGGGCACGGGGCAGCACAGGGACAGGGGGATCTGAGCCCTTCCTTCACTGCATTCCCTCAGTTCACTCACAGAGGGATCTGAGCCTTCTCTCACTGCATTCCCCCTGCACAGGGACAGCGGGATCTGAGCCTTCTCTCACTGCATCCTCTCAGTTCACTCACAGAGGGATCTGAGCCTTCCCTCACTGCATCCTCTCAGTTCACTCACAGAGGGATCTGAGCCTTCTCTCACTGCATCCTCTCAGTTCACTCACAGAGGGATCTGAGCCTTCCCTCACTGCATCCTCTCAGTTCACTCACAGAGGGATCTGAGCCTTCTCTCACTGCATCCTCTCAGTTCACTCACAGAGGGATCTGAGCCTTCCCTCACTGCATCCTCTCAGTTCACTCACAGAGGGATCTGAGCATTCTCTCACTGCATTCCCCCTGCACAGGGACAGAGGGATCTGAGCCTTCCCTCACTGCATCCTCTCAGTTCACTCACAGAGGGATCTGAGCATTCTCTCACTGCATCCCCTCTGCACAGGGACAGAGGGATCTGAGCCTTTCTCTCAATGCATCCTCTCAGTTCACTCACAGAAAGTTCTGAGCTCTTCCCTCACTGCATGATCCCCTCTGCACAGCTGGCAGAAGGGATCTGAGCCTTCCCTTGCTGCATTCCCCCTGCATAGGGACAGAGGGATCTGAGCCTTTCCCTCACTGCATCCCCTCAGTTCACTGACAAAGGGTTCTGAGCCTTCCCTTGCTGCATTCCCCCTGCATAGGGACAGAGGGATCTGAGCCTTCTCTCACTGCATCCTCTCAGTTCACTCACAGAGGGATCTGAGCCTTCTCTCACTGCATTTCCCCAGTACAGCTGGCAGTTTGCTGGCAGTTCAGAGGAGTTCTGGGCCCTTCCTTCACTGCATCCCCTCAGTTCACTGACAGAGGGTTCTGAGCCTTCCCTCACTGCATTCACCCTGCACACCTGGCAGAAAGTTCTGAGCCCTTCTCTCAATGCAGGATCCCCTCTGCACAGGGACAGAGGGCTCTGAGCCTTCCCTCACTGCATCCCCTCAGTTCACTCACAGAGGGCTCTGAGCCTTCCCTCACTGCATCCCCTCAGTTCACTCACAGAGGGATCTGAGCCCTTCCCTCACTGCATCCCCTCAGTTCATTCACAGAAGGTTCTGAGCCCTTCCCTCACTGCATCCCCTCAGTTCATTCACAGAAGGTTCTGAGCCCTTCCCTGACTCTGCTGGAGCCTGCAGATCCCGTGGCACTGCTGGGGGAACACTGGTTCTGCCCCTCTGGAAGGAAACCTGTCCCCTGGCTGTGCTCTCCCTTCCCACACCCATCCCCAGAACGGATCCCAGGGCACAAAACATTCATTATTCACACGTGGAAGGTGCAGAGATGGAGGAGGCCTTGCCTGGACAGCTGGGACGAGGGAGCTCAGAGCTGCCTTCCTCCTCCTCCTCTTCCTCACCATTCTCTGTGCCCAGGTGCTCCCATGCCTGCTCCCAGAGGGGCAGGTGAGCCCCAGCCGTGGCGTGCAGCTCCAGGTGCCCAGTCCTGGTGCCCTGGGGAGCTCAGGGAGCAGGATGGGCACGGTGGCTGTGCAGGTGGCACAGGGACAGTGGCAGCAGTGCCCGAGGTGCCCCCAGCTCCCCACGGGCACCCTGGGCCTGGCTGGAAGGTGCTGACACCGCTGATGTGCTCCAGGCTCGCTGGGACGTCGGAGATCTTCGCTCCCTTGCTGCCCTCCTCTTCCTCACACGCAGCTTTAGGGTGTGGGAGATCCTGCCCTGCTCCTGCCATCTCCCTGAGCCCCCTCCTGCCCAGGCCACCAGGTCCCCTCTGTCCTTGCTTGCAGGGAGAGCAGGTGCAGGCAGGGAGGAGGAGGAGGTTCATGCTGCCCTGCCTCCCTGGCAGCTGCAGCCCCTGCTGGGGTGGCTGCCCTGGCCCAGCATTGGGCTTGGCACAGGGCTGGCAGCAGCTGGAGGGTCCCGTGGAGCTGGAGGTGAGTCCTGACAGTCCTTGAAGAACCCACGCTGCAGCCAAACAAGGAACAAAGACTAAAACGAGACCCTTTGCCTCATCCAAGTCCTTCGGAGCTCGGGAGCCGTGTTTCTGACAGAGCAGCCAACCACTGGAAACAAAAATAAATGTTCCTTTTCTGTAGCTTTGAGAGGATATAGCTGGAAAACAAAACAAAACAAAACCAGGAGATTGTCTCTTCCCCTTGTCAAACCCATCAGTAGCTAAGTCAGAAGAACAAATGTTCAAGTTATGGGGTGCAGCAGCAGCCAACACGAAACATTCAAGTCGATGATTTCTCTATGTACAGGAGCCCCCCCTGGGGCCGTCATCTGATCCTCTTCTCCACCGAGTACACCGAGATGTAGAAGTCATTGCTGCCGACGGCCAGGTGGGGCTGCGGGAGAGCAGAGGGACAAACGGACACGGTCACACCTCGCCCGGGCTGGGAGAGCCCGCTGGGATCACCCACAGCACCTGCCCAGGACACCCATCCTGTCCCAGGGCGGCACATCCCCACCCTGTGTGCCTGGCACACCTCCAGGGATGGGCACTGCAACCCTCCCTGGGCAGTTCCACTGATCCCAACCCTCCCTGGGCAGTTCCACTGATCCCAACCCTCCCTGGGCAGATCCAGTGATCCCAACCCTCCCTGGGCAGTTCCCTGATCCCAACCTTCCCTGGGCAGATCCACTGATCCCAACCCTCCCTGGGCAGTTCCACTGATCCCAACCCTCCCTGGGCAGTTCCACTGATCCCAACCCTCCCTGGGCAGTTCCCTGATCCCAACCCTCCCCGGGCAGATCCACTGATCCCAACCCTCCCTGGGCAGATCCAGTGATCCCAACCCTCCCTGGGCAGATCCAGTGATCCCAACCCTCCCCAGGCAGTTCCACTGATCCCAACCCTCCCTGGGCACTTCCACTGATCCCAACCCTCCCTGGGCACTTCCACTGATCCCAACCCTCCCTGGGCAGTTCCAATGATCCCAACCCTCCCTGGGCACTTCCACTGATCCCAACCCTCCCTGGGCAGTTCCCTGATCCCAACCCTCCCTGGGCAGTTCCAGTGATCCCAACCCTCCCTGGGCACTTCCACTGATCCCAACCCTCCCTGGGCAGTTCCACTCATCCCAACCCTCCCCAGGCAGATCCAGTGATCCCCTTTCCATGTGGAAATCTCTCCAGGTGCCCACCCTGAGCTGCCCTGGCCCAGCCTGGGGCTGTTCCCTCTCCTCTGTCCCTGTTCCCTGGGAACACAGCCCGACCTGGGGCTGTCCCCTCCTGTCAGGAGCTGTGCAGAGCCACAAGGGCCCCCTGAGCCTCCTTTGCTCCAGGCTGAGCCCTTTTCCAGCTCCCTCAGCCCCTCCTGGTGTTCCAGCCCCTTCCCAGACCCTTCCCCAGTTCCCTCAGCCTCTCCTGGGGCTCCATTCCCTTCCCAGCTCCCTCCTGTGACCCACTCCAAGGTGCAGGTGTGGAGCAGTGCCAGGCACAGGTGACAGTGACCCAGCTGCTCCCCAGCTCTGCAGGAGTTATAGGCCCATTTCAGCCACAGGGACAAATTATGGGCGCTATTAGTTGCCAACTGCCAACATAATTTCTCCAAATCTGCTCGTTAGGAGCCGATGGCTGGGCTGAAAATGAGAATTTCCTGCAGTGAGGGGACCTGGCCCCTCTGGACAGGGCTTTGCTTTGCTTGTTTAAAGAGCAAACTGCTCTTCCCATTACATATTAAATATTTGTGAGCTGATCTGCAGGTTTCTAAAATAACTCCTGTAACTCTCCCCTGTTTTCTCATCCATTCATTGCTTCCTCAGGTTTTCCAGCTCCTCCATTTATTCTCCTCCCTGGGTGGGCAAAGTCCACAATGCAGAAGGGACCTCCCTCCTTGAGCAGCACCCAGATTCTCTGTAAGCACTGCAGAGCCCCTCAGCTGTGACAGACCCCAAAATCTCCTCCTGCTCTGCCTCATTCCAGCTGTGACAGACCCCAAAATCTCCTCCTGCTCTGCCTCGTTCCAGCTGTGACAGACCCCAAAATCTTCTCCTGCTCTCTCATTCCAGCTGTGACAGACCCAAACATCTCCCTCTGCTCTGCCCCATTCCAGCTGTGACAGACCCCCAGAATCTCCTTTTTCTGTGCCTCATTCCAGCTGTGCCAGACCCCAACATCTCCTCCTGCTCTCCCTCATTCCAGCTGTGCCAGACCCCAACATCTCCTCCTGCTCTCCCTCATTCCAGCTGTGCCAGACCCCAACATCTCCTCCTGCTCTCCCTCATTCCAGCTGTGCCAGACTCCAGAATCTCCTTTTTCTCTGCCTCATTCCAGCTGTACCAGCTCATGCCTTCAATTCCCACAGCTCTCCCATTTTCCTGAGGTGCATTTCTGCCTCAGGTGAGAGCAGCCCAGCGAGGCAGCTGGGAGTGAACAAGCCCAGGAATTCGGGAACTGGGGAGCGCTGCTGGCACCTCGGACAGCTCCCGGGGCTGGGACGGGGCTGCAGCTCAGCTGGAAGGGCTGGGGAGCTGCTGGAACCGGCAGGGCTGGGCTGGGACAGCCCCCTCAGCCTGGGGATGATGAATCTGCAGGGCTGGGCTGGGACAGCTCTCCTCAGCTCAGAACCTGCAGGGCTGGGCTGGGACAGCTCCCCACACCCCAGAACCTGCAGGGCTGGGCTGGGACAGCCACCCTCACCCCAGAACCTGCAGGGCTGGGCTGGGACAGCCACCCTCACCCCAGAACCTGCAGGGCTGGGCTGGGACAGCTCCCCTCAGCCCAGAACCTGCAGGGCTGGGCTGGGACAGCTCCCCTGAGCCTGGGGATGATGAACCTGCAGGGCTGGGCTGGGACAGCTCCCCACACCCCAGAACCTGCAGGGCTGGGCTAGGACAGCTCCCCTCAGCCCGGGGGGCTCCCTGTGCCACCCCCCTGGCAGCAGCAGGGTACAGACCCAGTGAGGGTGGAAGGCCAGGCAGCTGATGGCTCCCACTCTCTGGCCCATGAAGCCATCGTAGTACTTGATGTTGTTGATCAGCTCCCCGTTGCCGTTGTAGATGGCAGTGAACTGGTTCATGGAGCCGCTGGAAGGGAAGGGACACAACTGGAGTCACTGGGAGTGCTGGGAGGGGACAAAACTGCTGCTGCAAAGTGGCTGAGCTGTGTGCCAGGCCGTGTCCCCGAGTGGGAGAGCATTAACTGGTGGCCAGAACCACAGTGGTCACCTGGGACAGGAAAGCACAGAGAGCTGATGCCCAAACACACCCAGAGCACCCCAAACTGGCCGTGGAGCAGCTGCTGGTCCCCAGGCAGAGCCCAGAAATACAAACACTGAACAGGGACCCAGTGTCCAGGCATAAAAAAGGGATTAAAGCTCCTGAGCAGCAAACACGGGACAGATGCTGCACTGCTGGGGTGGGGTTACAAACAGCAGAGCCAACAGCACCCCATGAATGTCTGTGGAGACAAATCATCCTCTCCAGGGATCATGGAATGGCTGGGGTTGAGAGAGACCTTAAAGCCCACCTTGTTCCACCCCTGCCATGGCAAGGACACCCCCACTGTCCCAGGTGCTCCCAGCCCTGTCCAGCCTGGCCTTGGGCACTGCCAGGGATCCAGGGGCAGCCACAGCTGCTCTGGGCACCTGTGCCAGGGCCTGCCCACCCTCCCAGGAAGAGTTTCCCCCCAGTGCCCATGTACCCCTGCCCTCTGGCAGTGGGAAGCCATTCCCCTCATCCCGGCACTCCAGGCCCTGCTCCCTCCCCCTGCTCCCCCTGGATCAGCCCTGTGCTCCCTGCAGGGCTCCCAGCAGCACTCACCAAGCAAACAGGTTGGCCTGGGGATGGATGTCCAGGGCCGTGAGCCCCTTGACGATCTGCAGCACCTTCATGGACTCGGGCATGCGGGGGTCGAAGAAACGCACGTCCCCATTGACACTGCAACCAACACAGAGCCAGCCTGGATGGGCAGCAGGGACCCAGAGACCCCAGAGACCCCCAGGGACCCCAGAGACCCCAGAGCCAGGCTGGGATGGGCAGCAGGGACCCAGAGCAACAGAGACCCCAGAGCCAGGCTGGGACAGAGACCCAGAGACCCCCAGAGACCCCAGAGCCAGCCTGGGACAGGGCAACAGAGACCCAGAGCAACAGAGACCCCCAGAGCCAGGCTGGGACAGGGCAACAGGGACCCAGAGACCCCAGAGACCCCCAGGGACCCCAGAGACCCCAGAGCCAGGCTGGGACAGGGCAACAGGGACCCAGAGCAACAGAGACCCCCAGAGACCCCAGAGACCCTCGGAGCCAGGCTGGGATGGAGCAACAGAGACCCCAGAGCCAGCCTGGGACAGAGTAACAGAGACCCAGAGCCACCAGAACCAGGCTGGGACAGAGCCCCCAAGCTCCAGGAATGCAGCTACAGGGCTTCCCCCCAAAGCTCCAGGAATGCAGCTGTGGGGCTGCCCATGGGCCAAACCCTCCCAGGGGCACTGGGACAGGGACACACATGGCTGGGTTCCACCAGGGCCAGGATCTGATCCCACCCACAGCACGTCCTGTGCTGAGGGAACAGCTGGGAGTGACCCCAAAGTGCTGATCCCAAAGTGCTGATCAATCATTGCTGATCCCTCATTCCTGATCCCCCACTGCTGATCCCGAATTCCCGATCCCAAATTCTTGATCCCACACTGCCTCTCTCTCTCCCAGCCCCCTGCTGAGTGTGCCCTCCCTGCTCTGGCACACCCAGCCCCAAATTCCTGCTGCTTTGCACAGCAGGAAAGGGCCTTGGGAAGCTGCAAGCAGAGGGGATGTGCTGGTGCCACCCTTCACCCCACAAGTGTCTGGACACCAGGATCTCTCCGGGTCCTGCCATTTTTTTCCTTGGATTTTGCTGCCAGCTGAAGCAGGGGGAACTGGGAGGAACTGGGAGGAACTGGGTGGCCCAGCTCCACAGCCTGAGCTCCTCTGCCCTTTTGAAGGCCAAGATTCCCCCCCAGCTCTGCAGCCCAGGAGCAGCTCCAGGCTGGAAGGGCTCTGAGGAGAGGGCACTGCCAGCCCTGGGCACAGGGACCTGACCCCTGGAGCTGCTGGAGGAGCTTATGGAGAGGAAGATTAAAAACTCCAATATGGGAGCTCGACAAATCTGGCAGCTGCATCACATAATCCCCCGTTTGAAAATCTTAATACATTTTTGCTGGCCCATCCCCCGCCTCAGGAATGTTCTGAATCTCAGAAAATTATGTTTTGTTTCCATTTTCTAATCAAGAGAAAGAGGCTCTTTGTGTGCAAACGGTGGCTTTGTGACAATAAATTCTGTTCTGCTGCTCCTTAATGGCCAAATCAGTACCTGCTGCTCTGGCTGCAGTATTTACCAGGCAGCCGGGATGGATTTAGGGAATTGCACAGGAATCCTGCTCAGGAACGTGCCTGCCAGGTGCACCCTCCACCTTGTTCTCTCCCAGATGTCCCCATGGAGATGTTGGCAGTGAAGCCCCCTCACCACAAGATGTTCCACAGCCAGCTCCTGCTCCCTCCCTTCCCCATCACATCCCTGGTGATCCCAGCTCCTTTTCACCCCCAGCAGAGCCCCACATCCCTCCTGCCTCCCTCCACCCAGTCTGGAGCAGGAGGTGATCACTGAGACATGAATCAAACCCCAGAGCTTCACCCTGCCAGCTGCTGGAGCACCAGGGCCAGAACTTGAGGGTAAAATGAAACTGTGAGTGAGGCAGGAGAAAACCAAACTGTGACTGTGGCAAAAGAAAACCAAACTGTGAGTGTGGCAAAGAGCCCCAATAGAAACCCAAACTGTGAGTGTGGCAAGAGAAAACCAAACTGTGAGTGTGGCAAAAGAAAACCAAACTGTGAGTGTGGCAAGAGAAACCCAAACTGTGAGTGTGGCAAAAGAAAACCAAACTGTGAGTGTGGCAGGAGAAACCAAACTGTGAATGTGGCAAGAGAAAACCAAACTGTGAGTGTGGCAGGAGAAACCAAACTGTGAGTGAGACAGGAGAAACCAAACTGTGAGTGTGGCAGGAGAAAACCAAACTGTGAGTGTGGCAGGAGAAACCAAACTGTGAATGTGGCAAGAGAAAACCAAACTGTGAGTGTGGCAGGAGAAAACCAAACTGTGAGTGAGGCAGGAGAAAACCAAACTGTGAGTGTGGCAAGAGAAACCCAAACTGTGAGTGAGGCAAAGAGCCCCAGGAGAGCAGCCTGTACCTGACACTCATGATGTTGCCCTCGGGGTGCTTCTGCAGGTAAGCCTTCACCACCCAGGCTGTGTGCTCCCGGTAGGTCATGACACGGCTGGGGGACAAAGGGACATGTGAGAGGGGAGAGGGAGAAAAGGGGAAAGGAAAAGGGGGGAAAGGAAAAGGGGGAAGAAAAAAGGGGGAACGGGAAAAGGGGAAAGGAAAAAAGGGGAAAGGAAAAGGGGGGAAAGGAAAAGGGGAAAGGGAGAAAGGGAAAAGGGAAAGGGAAAATGGGAAAGGAAAAAAAGGGAAAGGAAAGGGGGAAAGGAAAAAAGGGGAAAGGAAAGAAAGAGGGGAAAGGAAAAAAGGGGAAAGGAAAAGGGGAAAGGAAAACAGAAAAGGAGAAGGAGAAGGAGAAGGAGAAGGAGAAGGAGAAGGAGAAGGAGAAGGAGAAGGAGAAGGAGAAGGAGAAGAGAAGGAAAGGCAGAGGAGCACAGGGAGGGCCCGGGCAGGAAAGGACATTTCAAGGAAAGGCAATTTCAAGGAAAGGAAAGGAAACTTCAAAGAAAGGAAAGGAAATTTCAAGGAAAGGAAACTTCAAGGAAATTTCAAGGAAGGAAAAGGAAAAGGAAAAGGAAAGGAAAAAGGAAAAGGAAAGGAAAAGGAAAAGGAAAAGGAAAAGGAAAAGGAAAAGGAAAAGGAAAAGGAAAAGGAGAAGGAAAAGGAAAAGGAGAAGGAGAAGGAAAAGGAAATGGAAATGGAAAGGAAAAGGAGGAAGAAGAAAAGGAAATGGAAATGGAAAAGGAAAAGGAGAAGGAAAAGGAAATGGAAATGGAAAAGGAGAAGGAAAAGGAAATGGAAATGGAGAAGGAAAAGGAAATGGAAAAGGAAAAGGAGAAGGAAAAGGAGATGAAATGGAAAAGGAGAAGGAAAAGGAAATGGAAAAGGAAAAGGAGAAGGAGAAGGAAAAGGAAAAGGAAAAGGAAAAGGAAATGGAAAAGGAGAAAGGAAAAGGAAATGGAAATGGAAAAGGAAAAGGAGAAGGAAAAGGAAATGGAAATGGAAAAGGAGAAGGAAAAGGAAAAGGAAATGGAGAAGGAAAAGGAAATGGAAATGGAAAGGAAAAGAGAAGGAAAAGGAGATGGAAATGGAAAAGGAGAAGGAAACGGAAATGGAAAAGGAAAAGGAGAAGGAAAAGGAAATGGAAATGGAGAAGGAAAAGGAGATGGAAATGGAAAAGGAGAAGGAAAAGGAAATGGAAAAGGAAAAGGAAATGGAAAGGAGAAGGAGAAGGAAAAGGAAATGGGAAAAGGAAATGGAACAGGAAAAGGAGAAGAAAAGGAGAAGGAAATGGAAATGGAAAAGGAAATGGAAAAGGAGAAGGAAAAGGAAATGGAAATGGAAAAGGAAAAGGAGAAGGAAAAGGAAATGGCAATGGAAAAGGAGAAGGAAAGGAGAGGAAAAGGAAATGGAAGAATGGAAAGAAAGGAAAAGGAGAGGAAAAGGAAATGGAATGGAAAGGAAAAGGAGAAGGAAAAGGAATGGAAATGAAACAGGAGAAAGAAAAAAAGGAAGGAGAAGGAAATGGAGAAGGAAATGGAGAAGAAATGGAAATGAAAAGGAGAAGGAAAGGAAAATGAATGGAAAGGAGAAAGGAAAGGAGAAGAAATGGAGAAGGAGAAGGAAATGGAGACAGAAAGGAAATGAAAAGGAGAAGGAAAAGGAGAAGGAAATGGAAATGGAAATGGAAAGGGAAATGGAAATGGAGAAGAGAAGGAGAAGGAGAAGGAGAAGGAGAAGGAGAAGGAAAAGGAAAAGGAAAAGAAAAGGAAAGAAAAGGAAAGGCAAGGAAAAGGAAAAGAAAGGAAAAGGAAAAGGAAAGCGAACAGAGAAAGGAATAAAAAGGAAGGAAAAGAAAAGGAAATAAAAAAGGAAGAAAGGAAAGGAAAAGGAAAAAGGAAAAGGAAAGAAGGAAAAGGGAAAGAAAGGACGAAGGAGAGGAAATGGAAAAGGAGAGGAAAAGGAAATTGAAATGGAAAGGAGAAGGAAATGGAATCTGTAACCAGGAGAAGGAAAAGGAAAGGAGAAGAAAAGAGAAGGAAAAGGAGAAGGATATGAAAAGAGAAGGAAAAGGAATGAAAGGAAATGAAAGGAGAAGGCAATGAAATGGAACGGAAAGGAGAAGAAAAAGGAGAAGGAAAGGAGAAGGAAAGGAGAAGGAAAAGGAGAAGGAAAAGGAGAAGGAATGGAGAGGAAACGGACAGAGAAGGAGAAGGAGAAGGAGAAGGAAAGGCAAGAGGAGCACTGGGAGGGCCCAGCAGGCAGGACGGGCTACACCATTCGCTCAGGGCCATCCTCCTGTCGAGACTCGGATGGAGCCGTCGCCAGCCCCGCCGACGATCAGCGAGCGGTGGGAGTCAACATGACAGGCTGGTGACACAGCTGTCAGCTCCCGTGGGAATGTCCTGTGACACACGGACACACAGACACACAGCCAGACACACCACGGTGTTGGTCACACAGCTGGACATGTGCTGGTGCCGTGGCACAGACGAGGGGGGCTCCTGGGAGTGTAAGGATGTGATCACTTGTTAAATACAAACAACCTGAGGTGGTTTTCTGCTTTGTCTCTCTGTTCTTCTCTCTGATGGTGTGTGAGGACAGCGGTTTTGTTACCAACCATCAAACAGAATGTACAGTATCATTCTATAAAACCACACGGTTCTCTTGAATAAAGCCTATCTCTTCTCCAGCCACTGCCTCCTGCCTGCTCCCTGTGTCATTCTCAGTGCAGGAGTGACTCACTGAGCTTAGGTGACAGCAGCCAATGCTCACTGATGGACACCCCTTTTTATGGAGTATCAAAGTTCTGCTGCTTGAACCCTTGGTTGGTTGGGTTCCTAACACTGCCTCAGCTCCACAGCCTGGGGGATGTCTGCCTGCCAGGATGAATGGAGTTCTTGTTTAAGTTCCAACCTGTCCCATCATTGTCTCACCTGAGGGACTCGTTTACTTCTCTTTTTTAGCAACCCAGGCTGGGAGCTGGGGTCTGTCATGGCCAGTTGTATCTGTCAGCTTCCAGACCTGCTGTAGCTGTGACACAGCTTCACTCAGGCCCTGACCAAGGTCCTGCCTCATCCCCAGCCTCACACCCAGCAGCTCTGGTGTCCCTGAGCCCCAAAAGGGACACCTCTGGCCCCTGCCCAGCCCAGAGCAAGGCAGGCAGGGCTGTGCCTCCTGTCCCTGCTGTGCACGTGTGACAGGACACCCGGAGCATCTCATCAGAGACCTGTGTACTGGGAAAGGGACCTGGCCGAGGCAGCTGGAGCTGCAGGGACAGCTCTGCTGGGAGCACCCACGCTGCCACATTCCCCCCTTTTTTTTACTCCTGGAGGCAAAAGAATGCTCAGCAATAATCCCTGTGGAGCCTTTTGGGCGGAAAAACACGTACGTTAAAACCATCAAAAAAAACCTGCCTGAGCAGCACTGAGAAAGGCAGGAATGATGGGGATGGAATGGGGTGGGTGGGAAGGACAGGTTGGGAGGCACCTTAAAGCCCCTCAGCCTGATAAAGCAGAATGACAAGGATGGAATGGGCTGGAGGGACAGGTCGGGAGGATCTTAGAGCCCCTCAGCAGCGCAAAAGCAGGAATGACAAGGAGGGAATGGGGTGGGTGGGAGGGACCTTAACGCCCCTGAGCAGTGCAAAAGCAGGAATGACAAGGATGGAATGGGCTGTGAGGACAGGTTGGGTGGGACCTTACAGCCCCTCAGCACTGAGAAAGCAGAATGAACGATGGAATGGGCTGGTGTCGGGAGGGACAGGTTGGGAGAGACGTTAAGCCTCCTGAGCAGTGCAAAAGCAGGAATGAACGATGGGATGGCTGGTTGGGAGGGAACCTTGCAGCCCCTCTCACCCCACCCTGCCAGGGCACACCTTCCAGAGCGCCAGGCTGCCCCAAGGCTGGGCAGAGCTGCCGGAGCTCATCTCCCACACCTCGCTCTGGTGTGTGGCTCACCCCTGGGAGAGGCACCAGGGCCGGGGCTGCTGCAGCCTCTGCCCACCCCCAGCTCCTCCTTTGAAGCAGCAGCGCTCAGCAGAAGTGCAAAATGAAGCGCTTGTTCCCCCAGCGCTCCCAGAGGTGTGGGTTTCTTTCTGTAGTTCAAAGAGGGAGGCGCCTTTATCTGCCTCGATTATCGCTGCTCTTTGTGCTGATTCTCACTTTCCCAGGCACTGAGTCAGGAAGTTCCAATCACTTGAATTTCGACACCCAGTCTTTGCAATTAAGAAAAGAAACAACGTGTTTTTAGATACTTTCGGTGCAATCATTAATCATCATCATTTAAAAGATTTTCGCCTCCTGGATTTTGCCGCTCCCTAATTTGCATAGAAAAAAATAATATGTGAAAGTAATTAAGATGAACAGAGGCTTAATTATCCTGCATCGCAGGGTCAAAGTGTCGCAATTAATGTTCATCCCAAGGGTAATTAATTTCGAGAAGCTTTGAAAACTCCACTTCCTTTTCATTCCAGCATGGTGCCTCCATTCTCACCGACCACCTGCTTCTCCTGGGATTTCTGAGAAACTCCCACGTGAGGGTGGCTGCCAGGGGCTCTGGCAGGGCCTTCTCCCCGTCCCGTGCTACAGGGGGTGTGTGTGCCTTCCCAGACTGCTACACTGCTCCAGTCACCTGTCCGTGTGAAATCCGACTGCATCCAGGGCCTGCCTTCACATCCAGAGCCCCTCCTGTGCATCCTAAAGCCCCTCTCTGCATCCCAGGGCCTGCCTTCACATCCCAGAGCCTGCTTCTGCATCCCAGAGCCTGCTTCTGCATCCCAGAGCCTCCCTTCACATCCCAGAGCCTGCTTCTGCATCCCAGAGCCTCCCTTCACATCCAGAGCCTGCTTCTGCATCCCAGAGCCCTTCTCTGCATCCCAGAGCCCACCTTCACATCCCAGAGCCTGCTTCTGCATCCCAGAGCCCTTCTCTGCATCCCAGAGCCCTTCTCTGCATCCCAGAGCCCACCTTCACATCCCAGAGCCTGCTTCTGCATCCCAGAGCCTGCTTCTGCATCCCAGAGCCTCTCTCTGCATTCCAGAGCCCTCCTGTGCATCCCAGAGTCTGCATTCACATCCCAGAGCCCTTCTCTGCATCCCAGAGCCCTTCTCTGCATCTCAGAGCCTGCTTCTGCATCCCAGAGCCTCCCTTCACATCCCAGAGCCCTTCTCTGCATTCCAGAGCCCTCCTGTGCATCCCAGAGTCTGCATTCACATCCCAGAGCCCTTCTCTGCATTCCAGAGTCTGCTTCTGCATCCCAGAGCCCTCCTGTGCATCCCAGAGCCTCCCTTCACATCCCAGAGCCCTCCTGTGCATCCCAGGGCCCACCTTCACATCCAGAGCCCTCCTGTGCATTGCACAGCCTCAGCTTTCCCCAAGCACTGCTGCCCAGCCAGAAGAGCAGAGCAGCTTGCAGGAGAGCCCTGGCACAGTCCCTGAGTATCTGTGGGGTTTGATTGGCCTGGGGAGGGGGACCTGGGCAGGGAGCAGGGAGGAGAGAGGGGCTCCAGGAGCTCCTCCCAGAGCACTCCCAGCAGCTCTGGGCCCAGGATGGGCTCTGGCAGGGAAGGAGCTGCACAGGCAGGCAGGGCTTACCTGAACTTTCATCTCGCGGTCCGTGTCCCAGATCCGGATGATCCTCACGTCCCCAGAGGTCATCAGCAGCCCTGTCTCCTGCTCCCAGTCCACCACCATCCCTGCTCCTGAGACACAGCGAGGCAGGGGTGCCCTCAGTGCCAGCACGGGCACTGCTGCAGCCCTGGAGGGCACCGGGGTGTCCCGGACACTGCCAGGGCCAGGGAAACGCAGAATTACACACACACCTCACACAGAGACACACAGAGACACACACACAGAATTACACACACACCTCACAGAATTACACACACACACACACAGAATTACACACAGAGACACACAGAATTACACACATACCTCACACAGAGACACACACACCTCACACAGAATTACACACACACCTCACACAGAATTATACACACACCTCACACAGAATTACACACACACACACAGAATTACACACACACCTCACGGAATTACACACACACCTCACACAGAATTACACACACACACAGAACTACACACACACAGAATTACACACACACACAGAATTACACACACACCTCACACAGAATTACACACACACCTCACAGAGAGACACAGACACACACAGAATTACACACACACACAAAATTACACACACACACCTCACACAGAGACACACAGAGACACACACACACAGAGAATTACACACACAGAGAATTACACACACACACAGAATTACACACACAGAATTACACACACAGAATTACACACACACAGAATTACACACACAGAATTACACACACACAGAATTACACACACACACACAGAATTACACACACACACAGAATTACACACACAGAATTACACACACAGAATTACACACACACAGAATTACACACACAGAATTACACACACACACAGAATTACACACACACACACAGAATTACACATACACACACAGAATTACACACACACACAGAATTACACACACAGAATTACACACACAGAATTACACACACACACAGAATTACACACACACACAGAATTACACACACACACACAGAATTACACACACACACACACAGAATTACACACACACACACACACACACACAGAATTACACACACACCACACACACAGAATTACTCACACACACACACTGAGAATTACACACCCCCCCCCCCAGGATTACACACACACACACACACTATTACACACACACACACTCACACACCCCACACAGCTCCAGCTGCCCCTGGATGCCTCCAGCCCTGCTCTGCCCCTGGTGAGTGCAGAGAGCAGCCAGGTCCCCGTGGGAGGGCAGCACAATTCCAGCAGCTGCTGGGGCCAGGGCAGTGCCCAGCACCACCAGAACATCAAACGCTGATGGAACAGACTCTGCTGGTGCCACCCCACACAGCAACACCTGGCAGCTCCTGCACTGCTCCCTCCTTCTGTCAGGAGGCTCTGGGAGATGCTCCTGGCCAGGAACAGCCAGGTCAGGGCTGCGGTGTGAGTCTCACAGCTGCTGGGAGCACAAAGCAGCTTGCTGCAGGACTGCTGAGGAGGGAGCACCCAGCAGCTCCAACACCCCCACAGGAGCCTCTGCTCCCCACCCCTGAGGGCACAGGGGAAGCTCAGCACCAGGGCCCCATCCACACCGCGCCAGGAACGCCAACAACAACCCCGGGAGCACCACAGGAGGGAACCAGAGCAGAGCTCCGGGCTTGGTGTCTGTCCCCAGCCCCGGAGGGCAGGGACAGCAGCAGCATCCCTGCCTCACACAGCAGCATCCCGGTCCCTCAGAGCAGAATTCCAGCTTTTCAGAGCAGAATTCCTGTCTCAGAGCATCATCCCAGCCTCTCAGAGCAGCATTCCTGCCTCACACAGCAGCATCCTTGCTTCTCAGAGCAGCATCCCTGTCCCTCAGAGCAGAATTCCTGCCTCAGAGCAGAATTCCAGCTTTTCAGAGCAGAATTCCTGTCTCAGAGCAGCATTCCTGCCTCACACAGCAGCATCCCTGCTTCTCAGAGCAGAATTCCAGCTTTTTAGAGCAGAATTCCTGTCTCAGAGCAGCATTCCTGCCTCACACAGCAGCATCCCTGCCCCTCAGAGCATCATCCCAGCCTCTCAGAGCATCATCCCTGCCTCTCAGAGCAGAATTCCAGCTTTTCAGAGCAGAATTCCTGTCTCAGAGCAGCATTCCTGCTTCGCCCAGCAGCATCCCTGCTTCTCAGAGCAGCACCCCTGTCCCTCAGAGCAGAATTCCTGCCTCTTAGAGCAGAATTCCTGTCCCTCAGAGCAGAACTCCTGCCTCAGAGCATCATCCCAGCCTCCCAGAGCATCATCCCAGCCTCTCAGAGCAGCATCCCTGCTTCTCAGAGCATCATCCCTGTCCCTCAGAGCAGAACTCCTGCTTCTCAGAGCATCATCCCTGTCCCTCAGAGCAGTGTTCCTGTCCCTCAGAGCAGTGTTCCTGCCTCTCCTGCCCCCAGAGCAGCTGCCCACCCTCTCCTCGCTGCCAGCCCAGCTCTGTGGTGCTGAGCAGTGTTTCATAAGCAGCCAGACCTGGAGGCAGAGCCCTCTGCAATGCAGGGCTGCAGCTCCTGCCCCGCGCACTCTCGGTGCCTCCATCCCTGGCTCTCAGTGCACAATGAGCTGCCCCACGAGCTCCAAACGTGCCTTTGCTGCGGGAACCATCCCCAGCAGGACACCCAGGCCTGCCCCAAGGCGCTCCTTTGTCACCAAAGGGCCACCAGAGCCTTGTACCAGAACATCCACAGCCACAGAGCACAAAGGGAACGGCAGCACCTCCTCTGAACACCCAGTCCTGCTCCAGGGGATGGGCTGACCTTGTTCTGCAGCTGCACAGCAAACACTGCCCCTGCCTCCTTCCCAAACACCACACCCGAGTGGGTTCCTGGTGCTGCCACACCCAGGGGTCACTGACTGATGCTGGCAGGGGTTATTTACAGATGGGAAGGGGATGGGGCTGCTGTGCAACGTGCCTTGAGCTGTTTTATTTTCCAGCATCAGTCTCATTACATGATTATGACAATGGGAAGATGCCAGCAGTTCACAATCTAGGCAGCAGGCCAAAAAACTTAATATAACTTACTTTATAAGCTTCTTGACCAGCCTCACAAAGCAAAAGCACATTGACAGTATTTGTATCTGTACAGTATATACTCTATATTGACAGTAGTTCTATCCAACCACTATGAGCACAGGTACCTTTGGTTAAACAATGCTTGCTTATTTCGAATACAATACCTGCTTGTGAGCCTTCAAACACAATGCACAGACCTCCTTATTAAGCTTTAACCTTCTTAATATCTTGCTAGCTAAACTTTCTGCAGCTTAGAGAGCTATTCAGACAAGCATTAATACACAGACCATTGTTCTGCTTGTCCTTGCTTTTCTACAGTTTAAATAATTTTTCTGCTGACCCATCTCATGGCTGCTGCTTAGCTCTCCTCACAGTTCTGCTGTATCTGAGGCCTGCCTTTTGCAGCTTTCCCAAAACCCTCTGATTTTCCCTCTGATTTTGTGCATTCCCACAGCTGATGTTCACTGGGAGCCCTGACCTCAGTGCAGGGACTCTGGGCTGACCTGGGAGCCTGGAGCTCTATCCCAGCCCCACGGACGGTTCCTGCAGCCTGCCTGGCACTGGCAGGGCTGGAGAGGCAGGCAGGCAGTGCTGGGGATGATGAACACCCCTGAAGGGTCTGCATTTGTCACTGCTCGGGGCCCGTGGGACAGCAGAAAGGTGGAGCTGAGATGGATCTGAGATGGAGCTGAGATGGATCTGAGATGGAGCTGAGATGGATCTGAGATGGATCTGAGATGGATCTGAGATGGAGCTGAGATGGAGCTGAGATGGATCTGAGATGGAGCTGAGATGGATCTGGCCGTTCCCATCCCTGGGGGGCTCTGCAGGCAAAGGGAGCCCCGCAGCTCCCAGGAACATCCCCCAGCCTGGAGAAAAGGTTTCCTTGTGAGCAGCACCACGTCCTGCCCAGCTGTGCTTCCAGGGGCTGCTCTGGCCAGGGGCACAGGGAAGGGGAGGTTGGGGGCAGAGTTGGCATTTTTGGGAGCAGAGTTGAGATTTTTGGGGGAAGAATTGGCATTTTCGGGTGCAGAGTTGTCATTTTTGGGGGCAGAGTTGGCATTTTCAGGTGCAGAGTTATCATTTTTGGGAGCAGAGTTGGCATTTTTGGGGGCAGAGTTGGCATTTTCGGGTGCAGAGTTATCATTTTTGGGAGCAGAGTTGGTATTTTTGGGGGCAGAGTTGAAATTTTTGGGGGAAGAATTGGCATTTTTGGGAGCAGAGTTACAATTTTTGGGAGCAGAGTTACCATTTTTGGGAGCAGAGTTGGCATTTTTTGGGGACAGAGTTGGCATTTTTGGGGGCAGAGTTGGCATTTTTGGGGGCAGAGTTACCATTTTTGGGGGCAGAGTTGCCATTTTTGGGAGCAGAGTTACCATTTTTGGGGACACAGTTGCCATTTTTTGGGGGCAGAGTTGGCATTTTTGGGAGCAGACCTGGCATTTTTGGGAGCCTCCCTTGGTGTGCCTGTCAGGAGTTTGTCACTGAGGGTGTTCAGCAAGGACACCCAGATGGGCAGGGAAGGTCTCACTGAGGGCAGAGGCTCCACAGGGATTACACAAAGGTTGCCATGAGAGACAAGCAGATGGAAAGGACAAGGCTGGAAAAAAAGGAGGGAGATGATCACAAAATCTTGGAATGGTTTGGCTGGAAGGGACCTTAACAACCACCTCATTCCACCCCTGCCATGGCACCACCTCCCCAGGGTGCTCCAACCTGTCCAACCTGGCCTGGGACACTTCAGGGATGCTGCTGCCTATGGTGTGCTGGAGACCCTGCAGCTCCTGCCTTTCTCATTAACACTTCCACAGCTCAGCTCAGCTGCTGCTCCCTGGAAGAGGCAGGAGCAGGATTTGGAACATCCCAAGCAAGGATCTGCCTGGAGGTGGTGGCTGCTGGCTGCAGAGGTGCCTGTGCTCTGCTCCTGGCCAAAAGGGGATGAACTGGGAGTGCTGAAGCAGAACTGCAGCCTGTGAGAGGAGCAGAAAAGCCCTCATACAGAAATGTCAGTCACTTGGAAGTGTGTGAGGGGAAGGAAAGCTTCCTCTGACTGTGAAATGTTCCATCCAGAGCTGGCACTCACAGTATGGAGTGAGACAGAAATAGCTGAACTATTTCTATGTACAAGCATGGCAGAGATGATCCAGGATTGGCTCATGTTTCCAGGCTCAATTCGGAGCGTTTTGGGATGAGGAGTGAACGTGGGATTGAATACTAATGATCATTTCCTTTTTAATTAACAGAGGTCCTACTCCAGGATGCTACAACTGAGCCTGCAGCCCACCCACAGGGCTTTGGCTCCTGGGCTTGGCACCTGAGCTGCTCCTCACTGAGCCCCTCCTGTATCCCTGAGCACCTGAACACCTGAGCTGCTCCTCACTGAGCTTCTCCTGAACCCCTGAGCTGCTCTGAGCACCTGAGCTGCTCCTCACTGAGCCCCTCCTGTATCCCTGAGCACCTGAGCTGCTCCTCAGCCCCTCCTGTACCCCTGAGCTGTTCCTCTCTGAGCCTCTCCTGCCCACAGGTGCTGCCCTGAGCACCTGAGCTGCTCCCCAACCTCTCCTGCACCTGAGCTGCTCCTCACTGAGCCCCTCCTGCACTCTGAGCTGCTCCCCAGCCCCAGGGCTGGCTCTGCCTGACCTGTCAGTGTCCCAGCTGCTGAGAGCAGCACACAGGGCACAGCTGGCACAGCCCCTGGCACAGCCCCTGGCACGGGGCAGTGCTGGAATGCTGCTGCTCCCAGCCCTGCACTGCTGCAATGCATCAGGAGCTCAGAGCACAGTTTTCCCCTAAAGGGTATTTTGTTCTTAGATAATGAGCAGCAAATCTTCCACGGCTCAGGGAAAGGAGTTTTTAAATGGCTGTGGTGAAGGTGTTGGGGTTTTTTGGTTTGGGTTTTTTTTGTTTGTTTGTTTGTTTGTTTGTTTTGGGGCCTTTCAAAGCCAGCACTGGCAGCTCTGTGTGGCTGAGTTTATCCACAGCAGCAGCTGTTCCTGCAGGTAGCACTGCCCGTGGCTGCTCCCTCAGCATTGTCCCTGAGCCAGAGATGTGTGCCTGGATGGGACAATTCCATGGATAAACTCCAGCACCACTGTGGTGAGAGCAGCTGCATTCCCAACATCTGCACTGCCCTGGAACATCAGGGAACGTGGCCAGGCTGTCCTTGGCGTTTCAGAGGAGCCAGGAATGCCCATGGAACACAACACAAAGCATCCTGGACTCTGAGTGATCATTTTTAATCCCGGGCCCTCCTGGTTGAGCAGTGAAGCACATCCCTGCTTCAATTTCCAGGAAGCAGTGGGAGGCTTGGATGACCTCACTCATCATTAATTTCTACAACATCCTCTCAAAAAATGTCCCCCTCCTCCTGCCAAGGGCTCTGCAGCGAGGGACAGCAGGAGCTGGGATGCTGGGAATTCAATTAAAAGAACACAAACCCCTGGAGCTGCCATTTCTCCAGTGAATTTATTGCCATCAAACAATCTGACCGGAGCTGTGTCAGCCCTCCCTGCTGCTGGGGGCTCCTGCGAGGGCTGGGAAGCTCCTGCTGCTCCCTCTGCCCCCTGCTCCCAGCATGAGCCTGAGGCTGCTGCCTTCACCAGCTCCTGGTGCAGGCTGGAGCTGTCCCCCTGTCCCCCCTGTCCCCCTGTCCTTCCTGTCCCCCACCCAGCCTGGCCTGGGGCACTTCCAGGGCTGGGGCAGGATCCAAGCGTTGCTGATGCTGCCAGGAGAGCACCAATCCCACAGGTTTTTACAGCTCTCCAGAGGGAAAGGGGAATGCTGGGGCTGCCCTGGGCACCAGGAGGGCAGAGGCAGCTGGAGAAGGAGTTCATGGCCCTGCCCTGCCCTGAGCAGGGGCTGCCCTGGCCCTGCAGCAGCTGCATCCATTGCTCTGGAATTCCTGATCCTGCTCTGGAGTTCCTGATCCTGCTCCTGCTCTGGGATTCCTGATCCTGCTCCTGCTCTGGGATTCCCTGAACCTGCTCCTGCTCTGGAATTCCTGATCCTGCTCTGGAATTCCCTGAACCTGCTCCTGCCCAGGGATTCCTGAACCTGTTCCTGCTCTGGAATTCCCTGCTCCTGCTCCTGCTCTGGAATTCCCTGCTCCTGCTCCTGCTCTGGAATTCCTGATCCTGTTCCTGCTCTGGAATTCCTGATCCTGCTCCTGCCCAGGGATTCCTGCTCCTGCTCCTGCCCAGGGATTCCCTGCAGCCAAGCCCTGCTAATTTTAGCCCTGGCTGGGGGACTCCATTCCAGGCAGCAGCAGCAGCCACACATGAGCTCTGCTCGCTCCTGCCCCAGCTCCCAGAGGCACAGGGATGTGCTGAAGTGCACTGAGAGCTCTGAATCAGCCCCTGGCTGATGAATCAGCGCAGACACAGCCAGCTCTGATCAGTCAGCAAAGATCAATAATGGATGAACATCCTGAGGTGACACCCCCAGCACCAGGGATGCCCTGACACATCGACCATCTGCTCCCCACCCCCGTGGGATCCTGCCAGCATCCAGAGCCTCACAGACCCTGCAGATTCTGTGGGATGAGGCTGGGGACTCCCCCCAGCTCCCCTCCATGCAGCAGAGTGGGATTTGTGACATTTGTCACAGCCCCAGAACCCCAGAAGGATTTGGGTTGGGCACAGCCCACCCAGCGCCACCCCTGCCATGGCAGCGACACCTCCCTCTGTCCCAGGCTGCTCCAGCCTGGCCTTGGGCACTGCCAGGGACCCAGGGGCTGCTCTGGGCACCTGTGCCAGGGCCTGCCCACCCTCCCAGGGAAGAACTACTCCCATGGACCCAACCTACACTTCCCCTCTTTCCTCTTTGATTTATCTCTGCCAAGGTTCTCAGGCTGCTGGGAAGGACGACCCAGCACCTCCTTTCCACAGGACCTTCACAAATAAACCCCAGCAGCTCCTTTCCACAGGACCTTCACAAATAAACCCCAGCCAGCCTTTCCACAGCATCTTCACAAATAAACCCCAGCAGCTCCTTTCCACAGGACCTTCACAAATAAACCCCAGCACCTCCTTTCCACAGGACCTTCACAAATAAACCCCAGCACCTCCTTTCCACAGCATCTTCACAAATAAACCCCAGCACCTCCTTTCCACAGGACCTTCACAAATAAACCCCAGCACCTCCTTTCCACAGGACCTTTACAAATAAACCCCAGCCAGTCTTTCCACAGCATCTTCACAAATAAACCCCAGCACCTCCTTTCCACAGCATCTTCACAAATAAACCCCAGCAGCTCCTTTCCACAGCATCTTCACAAACAAACCCCAGCACCTCCTTTCCACAGCATCTTCACAAATAAACCCCAGCCAGCTTGGTGCTGGCTCCACTTGGAACCTCCCTCCCAAGCCCTTCTGCCCAGGGATGCTGTGAAATGTCCCTGGGGAAGAGAGATTCCCAAATCCCCCCCAGCTCCCGTGGCTGAGGGGGCTCAGAGAGGCTGACAGGAATCTGAGGAAGATCCCCCTGCCCCAGCAGGGCTGTGCCTGCCCTGGGAGCACAGACCCTGCACTCCTCATGGGCACAGCCACAGGGCAGGGCACGGCAGAGGTGGCAGCAAAGCTTCCAGGACCCACACATCCCTCCAAGCCCAGCAAAACCCCAGCCAGCCACCCCAGAGATGGGGAGCAGGAGCAGCACTCACCTCCCTGCTTGCTTCTGTCCAGGTAGATGGACACCCTGCGGGCCAGACCTGTGGGGAGAAGGGGAGACAGGATCAGGGGGGCTGCTCAGGGCCAGCCAGAGCAGAACCCAGCTTCAAACAGGGACCACAAACAGCAGCTCCGATGGAGGAACGGCAAAGAGAAGCAGCAGCAGCCAGAGCAGCTCATGGCTCCCTCCCTCACTGCAGCACAGCAAGGAGCCCTCCTGGGGCTGGGCCCGGCTCCCAGCACGGCCAGGACAGACAGACGGACATCCAGGGAGCTCCTGGGAGCTTGGGGTGCTGCCATGGCTCAGGGTTTGTGTGCCCAGAGCTGGGAGGGCAGCAGGGAAGCAGCTGTGCCAGCCCAGCTCTGCCCTCCCAGAGGAGATGGGCCAGCTCTGTGCCTGGATGTGCCAGCTCTGTGCTGGTTGTGCCAGCTCTGTGCCTGGATGTGCCAGCTCTGTGTCTGGATGAGCCAGCTCTGTGCCTGGATGTGCCAGCTCTGTGCCTGGATGTGCCAGTTCTGTGCCTGGATGAGCCGGTTCTGTGCCAGCTCTGTGCCTGGATGTGCCTGGATGTGCCAGCTCTGTGCCTGGATGTGCCAGCTCTGTGCCTGGATGTGCCAGCTCTGTGCCTGGATGTGCCTGGATGTGCCAGCTCTGTGCCTGGTTGTGCCAGTTCTCTGCCTGGTTGTGCCAGCTCTGTGCCTGGATGTGCCAGTGCTGTGCCAGTTCTGTGCCTGGATGTGCCAGTCCTGTGCCTGGATGTGCCAGCTCTGTGCCTGGTTGTGCCAGTTCTGTGCCTGGATGTGCCTGTTCTGTCCTGGATGTGCCAGTTTTGTGCCTGGATGTGCCTGGATGTGCCAGTGATGTGCCTGGATGTGCCAGTTCTGTGCCTGGATGTGCCAGTCCTGTGCCAGTCCTGTGCCTGGATGTGCCAGCTCTGTGCCTGGATGTGCCTGCCTGTGCTGCTGCCCCTCTCAGCCAGCCCACCCCAGACAAGCCAGGGCTGCTCCCAAGCCTCCAAAGGATGAGTTTAGGTGTTCCATATTCCTCCCTCCTTCTCTGAGTGTGGAAATGGCCCTGACAGTCAGGTTCTGGCTGCTCTCAAGAGCAGCTCAGAGGTGAGTGTGACATTGTGGCACAGGGGAGAAGCTGGGAGGGGAGGAAGGAACTCAATAGTGGGAGCAAACAAACTCCAGCGAAACTCCTGAGCTCTGCAGCTTCAGAATGCATCCTGGGCTTTGTGAGGCCGTGCTGGAGCACAGCTGTGGGCTGGGCAGCAGATGGCTCTGAGGGCTCTCCTCTCCACGGGGACTTGCCCCACTTAGCTCTTTTGAAGTGCCTACATTGATTTGTCTCTCCACAAACAGATCTGTCCTTCTCTGCTGCCCAGTCTGCTGGGAAGGTGGAAGGCAAAGAAAACAGGCCCCAGACTGCTTCAGTCCACAAGGGAAAGAAAAAGCCAAGGGAAAAAACAAAAATCTAATCCTAAAGAGAACAGATTGAAAAGTTTCCCCAGTCCTGTTGTGGCAAATGGAACCAGGCAGCTCTCAGAGCTCTCCCAGCAGTGTCAGACACTGAAAATCCTTCCTGGCTGTTGAATCCTGCCTAGAGAGAGGCAGAAGCAGCAGAGGCTCTGCCCTGGCCCAGTGCAGAGCAAGGGAAGGCAGGACAGCTCCAGCCCAGCACCCTCCCTGCCCAGAGCATTCCCAGCCCCAGGGATGGCAAACACCACCCAGCAGCCAGGAAAGCTGCTGTTGGCTGGCACAGAGCTGCAGGGTGGCACAAAGGGCAGCTTGTCACCCCTCCTGGGCCCTGCAGAGCCAGGCCCTGCCTGCTGACAGCAGCCCCTGCTGCCCCCTTGGCAATGCCAGGCCCTGCCCTTGGCACAGCAGCTCTGAATCCCTGCAGCTCCTCAGCCAGGCAGAGCCTCACACACAGCCCTGAGACACAGGGCAGGGGCTGGGCAAGCAACACACACGAGGCAGCCCCAGGAAATGCAATGAAGAGCTGAAAGGGCTGTGTCAGGCTCCTGGGATGAACACATCAGCTCAGAAATGAGAACTGTCAGCTTTTAAGGTCAGGATGAATGATGATGGTCATCTCAGGTGACCTCCTGCACAGCATGGGCCAGGCAGCCTCCTCCAGCACCTCCTCACCAATCCCAGCAAGCGCTGATTGAGCCACAGCACAGCCAGGAAAAGCTGCAGCCTTGATTAGAAATGTTCAAGTGACAGAGAATTAGCACCTGGTGGGGTCTGGGAAGGAGGAACACCCGCTCCTGGAATGGTGCAAAACCTCCTTTAATATCCTAAAAACTCCCTTAATATCCCAAAACCTCCCTTAATGTCCTAAAACCTCCCTTAATATCCCAAAACCTCCTTTAATATCCCAAAACCTCCTTTAACATCCTAAAACCTCCCTTAATATCCCAAAACCTCCTTTAATATCCCAAAACCTCCTTTAACATCCTAAAACCTCCCTTAATATCCCAAAACGTCCTTTAATAACCCAAAACATCCTTCAACATCCTAAAACCTCCCTTAATATCCCAAAACCTCATTTAATATCCCAAAACATCCTTCAACATCCTAAAACCTCCTTTAATATCCCAAAACCTCCTTTAACATCCTACAATCTCCTGTAATGTCCTAAAACCTCCCATAATGTCCTAAAACAGATTTCAGGGTTACACAAACTGGTTTTTTGGCTCCATCCCATGTGTGGCTGGATGCCAATGCTCCTTTTTACACCCTTTTCTGCCCAGCTCTCCTAACATTCCAAGCAGGCCAATGTCTCACTGTGCTGCCCTTCTGCACGTGCCAGATTTAGAGCACACGTCCCTCTGCCACCTCCTGACCCACAATAAACAGGGAGGAGCAGGAGCCAAAATGGGAGCTGGGGCTAAAGGAGGTCACAGGTGCCACCCAGAAAGCTGCACCGAGGCTGATTTTCAGCTTCCCCCCTAAGAAAGCTCGGTGGCACCCACCTCGTGTGGTTGGCAGCATGTCTGAGAGCCCCTGCCAGGCTGTCACCATCTCTGGGTTCTTCTCCAGGTCTGCAAAGTTCTTCCACACTCTGATGGCACCATCGTCTGCGGGAGCACAGAGAAAGAACACAAAGCAAAGTCACTGCTGCTCCTGCAGCTCCTTGTGCACCACAAGAAGAGGAGAAGCAGAGCTGAAGTCACACAGACCCCAAAGCCCAGAGTGTCACTTGAACACTTGGAGTTGTTTTCCCTCTCTAATTTACATCCACAGAACCTAAGGCTTTGTTCTGCTGGAGCTGTTCTGGAAGAGCTTTTCTCCTCCCTTGAACAACACCTGACATTCGGTGTCTCTCCATTTCCTTGACATTCATTTTCTGCAGGATTCATCTCTGGATTGGTGCCGAGGGCCACACAAGTACCCACTCAACACAGAACAGCCCCACAGAGGCAGCAGCATCAAAGCCCAGCCCATCAGCAGCAAATCTTTCAAGAACATTGTGTATTTTTTTCAATTTGCTCCCCATCTGTGAAACTTTTGTGCTGAGAATCAATAAATTGAAAGAAATATGTCCTAAAGGCTCTCTCAGCTCCCCTTCCCCCTCCCTGAATTCCACCCAACCTGTGCAGTTGAGCAGGGAGCTGGAGAAGCTGCTGAAAACACTCTGAGTGCCAGCTTTGGAATGGTTCCTTGGGAGAGGAGCAGATCTGACTCACAGCTCTGCAGAGCCTCTGGGCAAGATCTCCTCCTGCAGCCCCTGCCCAGGTGAGACAGGGACTGGAGGGAAACTCAGGACCACCTGAGGGCTTTGGTGCTGGGGCTGAGCCCTGCCTGCTCTGTGTGAACACAGCACGAGGAACACAACTGCAGCTCCTGTGCTCCTGCACAGCTTCAGCTCTGGGCAGCAGCTTCATCCAGTGGAATCACCTTTCCCCAGCTGGAATCCCCTTTCCCCAGCTGGAATCCCCTTTCCCCAGCTGGAATCCCCTTTCCCCAGCTGGAATCCCCTTTCCCCAGCTGGAATCCCCTTTCCCCAGCTGGAATCCCCTTTCCCCAGCTGGAATCACCTTTCCCCAGCTGGAATCACCTTTCCCCAGCTGGAATCACCTTTCCCCAGCTGGAATCCCCTTTCCCCAGCTGGAATCACCCTTCCCCAGCTGGAATCACCCTTCCCCAGCTGGAATCACCTTTCCCCAGCTGGAATCACCCTTCCCCAGGAGTGCCACAGCACGGGTGACCACAGCCTTGCAAGGACAGGCAGAGACTCAGGTGGGAATGGCTTCAGCAAGTGTTGGACTGGTCAGTCCTTGGAAAGTCTGCTTGAGAGGTTTCAGCACTGCCAGGAAGATCCTGCAAGTCTGAGCCTGGAAATCCTCCTGAGCTGAGAGCAGGAGGCTAGTGCAGAGCTGTCACTGGGATATCCTCTGAAAAATCCCTTTGCCAGGATTTCTTCTCCTGGGAAGCTTCAGCTTCTCCATGTTTTGTTCCTCTGGAATGTGCTTTAGGGGTTCCTTACCAACAAGTGCATCTTTGATTAGTTCCACGTCAATTCTTTTTAATTAATGACCAATACCAGTCCCGCTGTGTCAGACTCTCTGGTCAGTCGCGAGATTTTATTATTCATTCTTTTCTTAGCATTCTGATGGCTTCTTTTGCTTTCTTTAGTATAGTTTTAGTATATCAATAGAATAGAATAGAATAGAATAGAATAGAATAGAATAGAATAATAAATCAGCCTTCTAAGAACCTAAGTCAATTCTCATCTCTCACCTCATCCTGGAGACCCACAACAATTAACAACCACACAGGGGGGAAGATTGGGCTGGGAGCAGACTGGAGGGGACAGAACAGATTCCAGAGCAGCTCACCTGGGCTGGAGGTGTTCCCAGCCCCCATGGACAGTGTCCCTCACCTGTGGCAGTGAGCAGCAGGGAGCAGTCCTGCCCGTTCAGGTACTCCATGGCCGTGATCCGCGTGTACCGCGGGTTCCCGTTGTGGAAGTAATCCAGCTTCTCCCCCTTCTCCCAGTCCCAAAAGCTGTGGGAGGAACAAACACTGAGCTTCCAGCTCTCTGTGCCAGCTGCAGAGATGCCCTCCTTACCCAGCCTGGGGTCTCTCCTTTGCAGTTTGGCACGGTTTGATCAATAACACATCAGGGAGTCGTGGAATGGTTTGGATTGGAATGACCTCAAAGCCCACCCAGTGCCAACCCTGCCACGGCAGAGACCCCCCCCCTGCCCCAGGGCATCCAATGCCCAGTGTCCAGCCTGGCCTTGGGCACTGCCAGGGACCCAGGGGCAGCTCTGGGCACCTGTGCCAGGGCCTGCCCCCCCTCCCAGGGCAAGATCTCAACATCTCCAGCTGCTGAGAGAGAGCCAGGACAGGGGCCCAGCTGTCCTGCTGAGCCCCCAGCCCTCACCAGATGCTGTCCTTGCTATGTCCCATGTCCCCAACCCTCACCAGATGCTGTCCTTGCTATGTCCCATGTCCCCAGCCCTCACCAGATGCTGTCCTTGCTATGTCCCATGTCCCCAACCCTCACCAGATGCTGTCCTTGCTATGTCCCATGCCCCCAACCCTCACCAGATGCTGTCCTTGCTATGTCCCATGTCCCCAACCCTCATCAGATGCTGTCCTTGCTATGTCCCATGTCCCCAGCCCTCACCAAATGCTGTGTCCCATGTCCCCAGCCCTCAGAGCCACTGTCCCATGTCCCCAGCCCTCAGCAGATGCTGTCCCTGCTGTGTCCCACGTCCCCAGCCCTCAGAGCCGCTGTCCCATGTCCCCAGGCCTCACCAGATGCTGTCCCCAGCCCTCAGCAGATGCTGTCCCTGCTGTGTCCCACATCCCCAGCCCTCACCAGATGCTGTCCTTGTCAGCCACAGCGATGCAGGGGGTGAAGGGGTGGAACTTCACCACAGAGGGCACCCCTGGGTTCCTGTTGAGGAAGATCTGATCGTCCAGCCGGGAGATGCCTGGGGGACAGCAGCAGCTCAGCTCAGCTCACAGCTGATGGTGCCAGGGATGGTGTGCACAGCCCCAGCTCAGCTCCCACCAGGGATGGTGTGCACAGCCCCAGCCCAGCTCCCACCAGGGATGGTGTGCACAGCCCCAGCTCAGCTCACAGCTGATGGTGCCAGGGATGGTGTGCACAGCCCTAGCTCAGCTCCCACCAGGGATGGTGTGCACAGCCCCAGCTCAGCTCCCACCAGGGATGGTGTGCACAGCCCCAGCCCAGCTCCCACCAGGGATGGTGTGCACAGCCCCAGCTCCCAGGGCCACCAGGAACCCACCCCAGTTCCCACCAGGAACCCAGCCCAGCCCTTGCAGGGGTTCCTCAGACCCTCCCAGCTGTCTCAGCTCTAGAGGTACAAACCAAGACCTGTGGTGACAAACCCTTCACCCTTCACACTGGCAAGCAAAGAGAACAAGCCCAGCCACACCCAGGGAAATGCCAGTTTGTGTTGAGGGAAAAACCAACACTGTTTCTTCAAAATACAAACTATGAAGATGCCCTTTTTTCAGTTTAAAATACAGCATTTCGCTGTAGCTTGTGGATTATTTATTTAACCTTCCATTTGAGTCCCCTTAAATTTTAGGTTAATTTGCAAATGAAAAATGTATTTTCCATGGAGACCTTAAAATGATGGGTAAAGACTTTTCCCATCTTGTCTGCAGAGCAGTTTGCTATTCACAAACAGTGCTGGGACCCCAGCACTGCTGGGTTCTGGCACTCTCTGAATTCATCACACAAACCCCTAAACCCAGGAGACATCCATTCAACCCCAGTTTGTTTTAGAATGCATCCATTGAATCTAATTTTCATTAAAAGCTTGTAAGTCTATTTTAATTCTTTTTAATATTTCACGTTTTCATTATTTTTTTAATGAATAGTGGCATTTCAGTCACTCGGGTCAAGCAACCAAATATGAACACTGTCTAGAAAGAGATTTAACTTCTCCAGGCAAGCATGAAAAATCCCCTTCTTTGTATTCCATCAGATCTCCCAGGCCATCTCCTGGGCTCCAGGATCATTTCTGCATTTCTCTGCTTGATGATATTCTGCAGTTTCCTGGTGTGAAGCTCCACACTGCACTCACAGGAGCAGCCTCCCAGGCACTTTTCCTTCAGCACACTGGGGTTTCCAGCCCTGTGTGCCTCCAAAAGCATCCCTGGGAGGAGCAGCTCCCACCCCTGCTCCTGGGAATGCCTTGGGGAGGCACCAGGAGCTCCTGGAACTGAGGCTCCCCAGCCTCTGCTGCTCAGGGCAGGCAAAAACTGAGGAATGCAAATTCCTCAGGAAGCTTCATTAGGCTCCACTTTATTTGAATAAATTCCTGTGCTGAGAGAATTCCAGCCCAAAGCTGCCTCAGAGAGCCCCAGAGATTCAGCCCCAGGTTCCTGGGGAGCTCCTGCTGATGCAGCACTGACCTGGGGCACGCTGGGAGCAGCACACACACAAATACCCCAAACAAAATGGGGTACAAGGAGTAAAGCAGCACTCACAGAGCTCAGCAGAGCAGGGAAGGTGAGAGACATCCCTGAGGTGTCTCCTGAGCTCCACACTCTGCCATGACCACATCTGTCCCACAAACCCTGAGTCTGCGGCTCTGGATTTGACCCTCCAGCATTCCACCCTCCATCCCCTTAAAAGCAGAGGCTGAGCTGGTGACCACAGCCAGCAGCTGAGAGCAGAGAGGTGGGGCAGCAGCAGGGAACACCTGCAGGAGCAGGGAAACACCTACAGTAGGTGGGAAACACCTGCAGGAGCAGGAAACACCTGCAGCAGCAGCTGGGAAACACCTGCAGCAGCAGGGAACATCTGCAGTAGGCGGGAAGCACCTGCAGCAGCTGGGAAACACCTGGAGCACCAGGGAAACACCTGCAGGAGCAGCTGGGAACATCTGCAGTAGGTGGGAAACACGGGCAGAAGCTGGGGAACACCTGCAGGAGCAGCAGGGAAACACCTGCAGGAGCAACTGGGAAGCATCTGCAGCAGCAGAGAACACTTGCAGGAGCAGCTGGGAAACAGCTGCAGCAGCTGAGGAACACCTGCAGCAGCAGCAGGGAAGCATCTGCAGCAGCAGAGAAACACTGCAGGAGCAGAGAACACCTGCAGGAGCAGCTGGGAAACACCTGCAGCAGCTGGGGAACACCTGCAGCAGCAGCAGGGAAGCATCTGCAGCAGCAGAGAAACACTGCAGGAGCAGAGAACACCTGCAGGAGCTGGGGAACACCTGCAGGAGAAGCTGCCCTGCCCTCAGCAGCCTGAGGGGCTGCAGGGGCCATCACTAATTGGGCCCAGGGCTAATTGGGGCTCCCAGCCCGCCGTGAGCAGGCAGCACTCACCCTTCTGGATGATCTTCTGCGCCTGTTTGCGCACGCGCGCGTTGCGCAGGAAGCGCCACTCCCGCTCCTTGCGGATCTGGCTCTCCAGGTCGTGCTCCTCGGGGATCTGCCGGGACAGGGACACACACACACAGGAGCAGTGACCCCCAGGAGCTGGCTGAGCGATGCCACGGCCCCTCCTGTCCCCTCTGAGTGCTGTGCCTCTGGTCTGGGTACAGCACAGGCTCCTCTCCCTGCTCTCCTCAGCATCACGGAGCATGGCCGAGATCAAAGAGGGAGCCCAGCCCTGGTACAGCCAGCTCAGAACACACTGAAATCCTTCTTTTCCTGCTAATCAAGGGCTGCTGGCCGAGCAGGGCATGGCCACATTCCCAAATGCCCGGGATGTTCAGATTGCCACCACCATTTACCAGGAACAGCCCTGCTCTGGTTCCCTGCTCTGAAAATGATGCCCCTGTGTCACCTGGCTTTGATTATACACAAAATTCCCCCTGAAACTGGAGAGTGGCCCTGCAGTCACAGCCACTCTGAGCCATTTGATGATATTTATTCACACCCCACAGCTCCAGGTTTCAGCACTCCATGGCTCCCCTACAAAACCTGTGCTCCAGGCACGAGGCCAGCCCCAGTGCTGCTCCCACCACGGCAATTCCCACCTTACTCAGGATCAAAAGGAATAATCTCCTGAGATCCCACCCCAAACCATGGCAGGAGCTATGTACGAGGTGTTTTTCATACTTTAAAAATTATCCAAACCTCCTCTGCTGCAGAACCATCCTTGGATCAACTAAGGAGCTGAGCTACAGGGTTCTGACCCAGCTTCCTTTGGTGCTGGTTGCTCCAAAGGAGTAACTCTTGGAGAAGGAGGACAAATTCCCCACAAAACCCCCTGTTTTCCCTGAATAGGAAAGTCCTTAAATCATTTGTCAATATTACAAACACTGCCTTCAAACAATGCTATCCTTTGGAAAACTGCTGCTACTGAGTTGGACTTCTGCTTCTGTAAAACAAATAAAAAATAAGAAGCCCACCCTCCACCTTTCCTCCTGGCAAAGAAAAAAGCACTTCATTTCAGCACAACACCTATTAGACAAGCAATGACAAACGACCCCTAATGAAAAGCAATAAACAAACCTCAGCTAAAATACATCAAAGGAATTTGAGAGGGGAGAGATGACACCTACACCTTAATGAAAACCCAGCTTCTCTGGGAATAAATTAAAGCAAGCCCAAGGAAGAGCCCTTGGCCCAGCAGTGCAGAGTCAGAGCTGGCAGGTGAAGGCTGTCCTGGCCCCCACACCCACCCACCTGTGTGGCTCTGGGCAAAATCCTGCAGGAGGGAGGGAGGATCCATGGAAACACCAAGCCCAGCTCTGGCCACGCTCCAGCTGCAGGATGGGGACCATGACAGATCCTTCCAGGGCTTCCCCCAGGCAGGAGCAGGGAGCAGCTGAGCCCTCCCAGCAGAGTTTTCCTTCTCTGAGCTCAGTAGGAGCCAGGAGGGGAGGAGGGAGCCCTTGGCACAAGCTCCAGAGGTGAATCCAGCTCTCCCTGGTCCCCATTCCTGCAGCAGTGCAGGGTCCCCCTCCTCTCCCAGCACCCAGGGCCAAGGCACAGCGCAGCAGCCCCGGCAGGGATTGATCAGGGAGGGCTGCTTATGTAATTCTCACCTTCCAGGATCCTTCCCAGCTCCTGCCTGCATGTTCTGCCAGCCCTGCAAACAACAGATGCTGGCTCTGCTCTCCCTGCCTCAGGACTTCCTGACAGCTGGCACCGAGGCTTTCCTGCGCCCCGTGGCTCCCAGAACAGCCCTGAGCCACCAGGGGCTGCAGGAAGAGGAAAAGCTTCTGCAGAGCCCAGAGCTGGGCAGGGACCTGCTTCTCCTGGCACAGGGAGAATTTCCAGTGCAGCTTTTTCTCCTTCCGTTTATTTGATTAGATAATCAATAAATCAAACCTGGAGTGATGGCTTGAAACAGAGCCCCTGATTTACACTGGAAATTAATCCCTCAGTCTTTCCAGTGAGAGCATTCTCAGGGCAAGGTCCATGAAGCAAAACTAAATTCATCAATTAAATATGACTAAGATGCACTCACAGTCATTTTATGTTTATTCATTACAGGAACAGTTGTCTTGCCTTTCCCTGTTTATGAAGGCTCCAAAGGAGCGGCTGGAATGAAGCATCAATGCCATTTCTCCATCAGCACTTGGTACACTTCACTCTCTGCCTTTTTCATGAGGCTGAAGCTCCCAAAAGGCAGCAGCCACCAGCCAGGACTGTTCCCTGTTGCTGCAGGAACAGGGACTCCATGGAAACTCAGGCACACCCGAGCTGTCACTCCTGACTTCCAGCCAAGAAAGCCCAGAGAAAGTTCTCACAGAGAGACTTCTCCAGTCCCTGCACACAGAGCAGCCAGTCCAGTCCCAAAGTCAGCTACAGTCCCCTGTCAGGACAGGGGAACACCTGCAGGAAACTCCCTCTCCTTGGCCTTCCAAAGCTGCAGAAGCAACAGGGAGATCAATGCTCTCCCCTGTGCCATTAGAAAACAGAGATTTTGTGCTCCTCAAGCTTCACCCAGGAGCTCACCAGCTGGAATTCCCAGCTCAGGGAGCTCCTCCAGAGCCAGGGCTGTGCCCTGCTCCTCTCCCTGGGACACACAGAGCACCCTGGGACTGCAGAAAATCCCCTTCCCATGGCTGCTGTGAACCCTCCCTGGCTGCTGTGAACCAGTACAGTAATGCTCCATATTGTTATTGCCTCTCCTCAAGCGATTTAGTCTATTTTATGTGCAGGAAATAGCAGTAAAGCCACTCCCCCACAGAGCTCCCCATGTCCCCACTGCCCCTGCCCGTGCCTGGCTGCCTAATCTGATTTATTCTATTCATAAAGACCCCCCTCTTCCCTGGGAAGAGTTTTCTCAGGGAGTAGACAAATGATTTTAATAAGAACTAAGAGCTCAAGCATCATCTTCCTCCTCTTGTGCTCTGGTCTGGGCTTGAATCAAGACTCTGAAGCTCATCTTGAGGAGAAAAAGCTCTGGTGGAAGCCTGGCCAGGCAGCCCAGCCCCACACCCCAGGTGTGCCCCGAGGATTCTCAGGGCGGTTTCAGCAGAGAGGGAATTTCACAGCAGCTCAGCAAGTGCCGGGCAACGCTTCCCTGGTGATTCCCTCTGGAAATCAAGAGCCTGCCCTGCTCTGATAGCCTTAAACTCGGGCAATTATCTCAGCCCAGCACCTGAACGTTCCGAGGCCATGGCAGCACTGAAACCATTTGCTCATTATCTCTGCAGCAGTGCTGGGACACAGCCATCCCTGCGGAGGGGCATTAACGGAGCCTGGCACCGTCCCTGCCGGCCAGGCAGCCCCTCCAAGAGATGCAGCTCAAAGCCCCGACACCTTTGGGCTCCCTGAGAATCCCCGAGCACCTGGAAGTTGCCTTTAATGAGGGAGATTTACTGCTCCTTCTGTTTCGTACTTGAACCTGAAACCTGAGCTTTGGCTAAGACATTCTGGGAATTTACCAGCTAAAACATTCTGGGAATTTAACAGCTTCTCTTTCCAGTCACTGATATCTTTGCCCATCTCTTAAGAGCTCTGGGTTGAGTTTTTCCTGGAACAAGGTTTCAGTTTCTCTCCCACTTCACACAGAGACAATTTAGTTACCCAAACAAATCACTTCTGAAGAGACTTGGATGTAAATTTGTCATTACCACCCTTATTCTTTGCTGTAACACAACTCCTTACATTTTTTTGGACTTTAAACCCCAACAATAATGCTGCCCAAGCCTCCCCCAGGCACTCTGGGCACGCAGCCACCCTCACTCAGCTGTGTGAGTTAAAGGTGTCAGTGCTGGAGCAGAGCTCAGCTCCCAGACCCCACCCGAGGGGGGCACAGGGTCTGCCCTGCCCCGGGCAGCCTCCCCCAGCATTTCTCTGCCTCTTTCACCACAGCCAGGTCAGAAAGAAAACAGCATCTCTCATTCTCCAGCCTCCCACTGCCCTTTCTGAGGAAAAGGGCCTTCATTATTCCATTTCTTTACTTTAAAAACCAATTCATTTTAGCTATAATGCCATTTTCTATACGCAGGGAAGCACAGCATTCCAGATGGAACAACTCTGCAGTGCAACCAGGCAAAACTGGGGGATGTGACACAGAACCTCTCCTCATTCCTATGGTTTTTGTGGGACCTGAGCTTTCCCCGGGCTCTGCCTGTCCCACCCTCAGCGAGCCTTGTGCTCCCTCTTGAGAGGAATGGCAGATTTGTCTTTCCAAACAAGCTCGGGGTCTGCTGGTGGATAAAACCAGCACCGGGAGATAAAAGAAACAAAGGGGAAGGATTCCAATGATTGATGAATAGAAAAAGATATTTGCTTTTACAAATAAACGTCAGGTTTGCTGATAAATGAAATTAGACATTGAAAGATGAAAGAAACAACGGGGAAAAACCCTAAATTCCGTAAGAATTAAAAATTAAAAGGGAGGGTTGTACATTGGAGGGGAATCTCTGGTATCAGGTGTTTTGGGAAGTCTGAACCTCTCAAGTACCTCAGAAATGGGGAAAGAGAGAAGGGAAATGCAGCTGGGAAATTGGGATAAAAAGGGAGGCTGCATCCTCCAAAACTTGGAGAGATCCCAGGGGAATGGCCTCTCCCTTTATTGGAATAAAGTCAAAGGACTCCTCTGCCTCCTTTTTGGATATAAACCTCTGGTGTTTGTGGATTAATGTTCCTGACACTCTGGTCATTCTCTCTGACACGAGCAGCAGGGTTACCTTCATCCACTCCTCTTCCTCCCCAGGAAGGAGAAGGAGGCAGAGCAGGGTTACCTTCATCCACTCCTCCTCCTCCCCAGGAAGGAGAAGGAGGCAGAGCAGGGTTACCTTCATCCACTCCTCTTCCTCCCCAGGAAGGAGAAGGAGGCAGGGCAGGGCTGGCAGGGCTGAGCCAGCCCAGCAGGGTTACCTTCATCACGGGCTGGGCGAAGTACTTGGCGCTCCAGTCGCAGAAGCCCGTCTGCACCGCGGCCGAGATGAAGCTCTTGTGTCCCACGGCATCATCAGCATCATCAGCTGTCTGTGGGGAGGGGACAGGGCTCAGCCCCTGCAGGGACACCCCAGGGACAGCCCCTGCCCCAGCCAGGCACCAAACCCACAAACACAGTGCCCAGGACAGGGAACTCTGCACACCCAGCCCTGGGATCAGGGTTATGGTCACTCTGCACACTCTGGGATCGGGGTTATGGTCACTCCTTGCAAAGGTGCACGCTCCCTCAGCTGCAGGTTTGGGCTGGAGCAGCCCCAAGGCACCTCAGGGAGGTCCCAGCAGCAGTTCTGTCCCAGGGATGGGGGGTGGGAAGCAGTGAGGATGACTCAGGATCCAGACACAGCTGGTGCCAAGGTGGATGAGTGTCTGTCACACAGCACAGGACACCCCAAGGGAAAAGGGAAAAGCTGCTCCACTCCCTCAGGTTTCAGCTTTCAGAAATGCAATCTTGGTGCTGCCAAACCTCAGAGAAGGGAAGGTGTGATCGCCTTCTCCTTGTGATCACAGCTGTCCCCTGTCCCTGCTCTGCCAGGGCTGAGCCCCGAGGGTCAGGGATCTGCCTCTGGGGTGTCACTCAGGCACACAAATGTTTACAGAGCAGTAAGCCATGGACTCTGATTAGACACATTGCTTAGTGGCAGAAGTGAATAATGCCCTATCAAAAGCTGTAAAACACAATTCATCCTGAAGAAAATAAATTAATCAATTTTTATTTGGCTGCTTAGAGGCAGCCAGCCTGGATTAGCAGCAGCTGGAAGCAAACGAGGGATGCACAGAAATAAACCACAACCAGCAGAAAGTGGGACAAACCCCAGTGGGGAGAAGCTGTCAGAGCAGTCTCCTTACCTGCTCTGGGCCTTTGTCAAACATTTTCCTGGTCCTGGGGAACTGGTGGGAGTGGGGGGTGTACTGCACGCCCACGTTGGTGACGCTGGGGCGCGCGGCCGCCAGCTCCCGGCTCACCGCCGGCTTGGGCACCTCGTTGGTCAGGCTGGAGCTGCTGGTGCTCGTGGTTGGAGGGGACCCTCTGAGGGACAGAGCAGGGCACAGGCTTTGGGTATCGCTGCACACGAGATTTACTGTGCATTATGTCGTTTTCACTTCGTTTCCTTCTCACAAGATTTGTGTTTCGCTGTGGTGCCTCCTCTGCAGAAACATCACAGCTCCCACGTCCCCTCCAAAGGCCAAACCCACCCCAAACCAAGAGTGAGCTCTGGCTGCGCCAACTCCAGAGGATGGACCTCAACGTTCTGGCAATCTGTGATGCCTGAGATAAGTCACCCTGACCTGAAGCTTCAAAACCATTCAAAACCATTTGAATTTAAACTGGGCCCTCTGTTGGGATCTCACTGGTGCACACTGGATATGGAACCAGCAGATTTAACGTGTGCTGTTTTCTCTTGGAGAGTTGTTTTGGGAAATATTCCCATTTTCAGCCCCCAGCTTTGCCCCCAGCACCCTCTGTTCCCCGCAGCTCAGGCAGGGTGATTTGTCCATCAGTTAACCCCAGCTTTTATCAGCTCAAAGTGCAGCAGGCACAGCTCAGACGTCACTGGGAATTTGGGCACCACAGCTCAGGAAAGGTAAAAGCAGCCAAGCAGCAGCTCTTCCTTTCAGTTCAGATGGATACCCAGTGGGCTTGTTACTCTTTGCCCTAAAGGAAAACAGGAAGAAACTCCCACCTTTTCCCAGAGCTTTCCTTCCTGGACACGTCACCCCCCATTCCCTGTCCCTGGGCAGGGAGCACCCAGCCCACCCACAGAAGGTGCTGGAAGGCCGGGCTGCACTTACCCCACTTGGTGGATGTGCATCCCCTTGTTGGTGGGGCTGGCAGGGGCCGACTGGGTCAGCGAGGAGGTGTCCAGGATGCGCTGGGGGCGAGCGTTGACCGTGGCCTGGGGAGAACACAGGGAGCCTGAGCGGCTGGCACGGCCTGGCACGGCCCTGGCACGGCCAGCCAGGGCAGGGAGAGAGCTCCCTATGGCTGTGGGGCAGAACAAAGCCCCCAGGCTGCCCCCAGCACCGGCTGCTCCCACTGCTGGCTGGGGCAGGAGCACTTACCCCGGAGTGGCTGCAGCCAGGACCTGCCCTGCACCCCAAACACAGGGCAGGGACACAGCCTGGGCCCCCCTCAGTGCCCCCACGGCCACCAGCCTGTCCCTCACGCCTCAGGACTGAGTCCTGCAGCTCCCACCGTGGCCATAAATCATAAAGCACGTTCTGGAGGAAAGGAGGCTCAGGGGGGATCTGGCTCTGCACACCCCCCTGGCAGGAGGGAGCAGCTGGGCTCTGCTCCCAGGGGACAGCAGGACAAGAGGAAACGGCCTCAAGTTGTGCCAGGGGAGGGTCAGGTTGGATATTGGAGAAAATTCCTTCTCTGTGAGGGCTGCCAGACACTGGTACAGGCTGCCCAGGGCAGTGCTGGAGTCCCCAGCCCCGGAGGGATTCAACAGCCACGTGGATGTGGCACCTGGGGACATGGTCAGTGGTGGCCCTGGCAGTGCTGGGGGAATGGTTGGACTGGATGGGCTCAGAGGGCTTTTCCAGCCTAAATGATTCTGTGATTCAGCCCCAAGCCTTCCATTAAAAACACCTGGACAAAGCATTCTGGGCTGAAGCAAACTTTCCTCTTAAGACTTTTTGATTTCAGCAAGTCTCTAGAGGCCCACACTGAACCCTGGGCCCTTGCTGTTTGTTTTGGTGCTCACAAAAAGCAGGGCTGGGCATTTTCCAAGGCTCAGGCCAGGCAGGAGAACTGCACCATTGCCATCTGCACCACCACCATCAATGGCAGGGCAGGCCCAGGCTGGGGGAGGCCCAGCAGTGCCTAATGAGCCCGGGGAACAGAGCAGCAGCAGGTTCCTGCAGGAAGGCTGCACGCCTGGGCTGCCCACACACCGGCTGCTCACACCCAGCACAGCCCTGAGCCCTTCTGGAGGAACAGATCCACAGCCCTGGCTCCAGGAAAAGCCTGAGCAGGACACTCTGCTCTCCTTTGGTAACAGCAATCACAGAACACTGGGCTTGGAAGGGACCTCTGCAGGTCACCCAGGTCAAACCCCTGCCAAGGCACGGCCACCTGGAGCAAGTGACACAGGAACGTGTCCAGGGATGTCTCCAGAGGGGCTGGCTTGGATGGGACAGTCAGAAGAAATTCTCCCCTGGGAGGGTGGGCAGGCCCTGGCACAGGTGCCCAGAGCAGCTGTGGCTGCCCCTGGATCCCTGGCAGTGGCCAAGGCCAGGCTGGACGGGGCTGGGAGCACCTGGGACAGTGGGGGTGTCCCTGCCCTAGGATGGGCTTTAAGGTCCCTTCCCACCCAAGCCACTCCATGGTTCTGCAATCTTTAGTCCCCCAGCACTCTCCAGATGTGGAAGCCCATGGAGAGTTGGCCCAGCTGGTCCCAATGAAGCCCCCAGCCCCAGCCAGGTCCCCCAGACCTGAGCTGGGTTCTGCTCAGCTCTGCCAATGGAAGAAAACCTCAGCTGGCCCAGCTCCAAAATAAAGCCTCTCCTTCCCTGAATTTTACAGTAATTAAACCAAAATATGAAACCCCTGGAACATTCAAGTGTTTTGCATCACCTGAGGCAGTATTTTTGTTTAAGCAAGAAAAACAATTTTTGTTTGCATTCGCTGGTAAAACTCAGCCCCTGAGTGGGCAGCGCTTGCACACACCGGGGAGGAGCAGTGCCCACGTCCAGAGCTCCCTTCCACATCCAGCAAGCTCCAGCAGCACGAAGGAGAGGTCTCAGGCCACAGTTAGCAAGGATTTAATTGTCACTGATTTGCATCAGACACCGGCCAGCTCCTGCCTGAGCTCCCACAGAGCCTCGAGCTCTCGTGGTCCCGCAGCACCGCTCACAGCACAGAACGGGACTGGGAACAGCCAGGGCAGGATTTGAGCCTCACAGCCCCCTGTGCTGGGCAGCTCACAGCCTGTTTGTTGTGTTTTGGGGGCTTGTTTTTGTCACAAAGCCTCCTTAGAAGCCACCCAAGGCAGGTGGTGCTGGCCAAAGCAAAGCCCCACATGCGCAGCATGACCCCAGGAGCGGCGCTGTCCTTGGGGGACTCGGGGCTAAGGCAAAGGAGAACAAACACTTTTGTTCCCTGAAGCATCCCCAGATCCAACCCTGGTCAGAGGGAATGCTTCCTGTTTTCCAAGGCTGTTGGAAGAGGCGTTGCCTTAGGAGCAGGGGCAGAGCAGCTGGCCCAGCCGTGCAGGGTGAGATGCAGAGACCCAGGGCCTGAGCTCAGGGCTGGGTCAGCACAGCACAGCCAGGCCCTCACTCGTTAGAGACAGCACAGAGCCCCCCATCAGCCCCAGCACTCCCTGGGGATGTGACAGCACAATGATCCCAGCTCCTGCTGGCACAGCAGCGTGGACACCAATGCTGATACTGATCCACCCCTCCACTGGCCAGGGAGCAACTCCTGAGAACACATTTCGGTCAGGAAAAGCAGATCTGCTTCCTCTTCATGTCCCTTCTAACAGCAGGAGCAACATTTCATTTTGCAAAGAGCCTTCCAAACACAGAACTGAAATAGTTTCATGCATCTAGAGCAGAGAGAGGGAAATCTTCCACCTTTTCCTTTCTTTCTTTCTTGCCCTCATTTGGCATCTCCAGCCTGTCATTTGTTGTACCCCTGTCTCTCCAGGGAAGGGCTGAGCTTGCTGCCCCCACTGCCAAGAGAATCCTCTGTCCCAAACCCAGCCCTTACCACTCACTGGCACGTGCACTTTGAACAGACCAGAGTTCAAGTCAGTAACTATTGTCTCAAGAGAAAAAGTGATTTCCAAGCAGAGATCTCTGAGGCATCAGGATGGCAGTGCACAATGCTGGCATCTCTTACTGCAGCTCCAGCTCCACAGCCCTGGGCTGAGGATCTGGGGTGATTCCCTGGAAAGGCCCAGTAAGAGAGTTCCCATTGCAATGGCTCATGGTCTGGATGCTTGAGAGGCCAGAAAGGGTCACACAGAGCTTTCTGTGCCCAGCCAGGGGACACACAGGCTGAGAAGATGTCCTGGGGAGGCCTGACCCGGGCAGGGAGCAGCTGCTGCCCCAGGGTGGCACCTCCAGGGACATCTTGTCACCCCCAGGATGAGATGGGATGAGGATGGAGGTTTAGGCACCCAGCCTGGGCTGGGGTGAGGAGTGGCAGGGGTCTGCATGCTGACTCACATGTACTAGTTCACCTGGGTTGGAGAGCCGTTGTGGCTTCAGTCTGCAGGCCAGTCCCACTTGCATTATCTAAATCGGTTTGCAAAGGGATAATTTAATGAAGGATACTTAAGGTTTATCCCAGGGACTGATCTAGACCTCATTTATACCCTAAAACAAGCCCGGGCCCTCCCCCATTTATTCATTTTACCTGATCAGAGTTCAGGGCAGAGTTTATCATGGTGAAGCATTAAAAGCTCCTTCTGCAAAAGGCAGAGCCCTCCAACGGACCCATCCAGGTCAGTCTGCCTAAGCCTTGCCTAAGCATGAGAAAATCCACATCCAAACAGCTGCAGGCACAGGTGAGCAGGGACAGGCACTCACCTTGTAGGCAATGCTGTTGAGAACCTTCATGGCCAGGTCGGACACGTCGGGATAGGGGTCAGCGGCCAGGTGAAGCAGCACTCTCCAAATTTGGGTATAAACACTGTTGAAACTCACACCTAGAAAAACAAAAACCACAACAAACCCCAAAGCCCTGCAGCACATGACAATCCATCAACTCCAATTCTTTGATCTGATGTGAGAAAATTCATTAGAACTCCGAACAACCTGATGGCATCTCGGGGAACATCAAGAGAGGAGCTCACAAACATCCCACATGGGCATTCTGCCTCCCTTTTGCCTGGCTGTGAACTCTGCAAGGGCTTGTGAAATCAAAGTGGGAGGAAGCAAAATAAATTAAAGACTCCCTAAATCATCTCCAGTCAAACTCCTGCTTTTGCAGGCTCCTGAAGCAAAGCACCTGAAAGGCCAAGTGGATAATGTCTGAAATACTTAATGGTGTAAACCCACACTTACTGCCCTATACTGTTGTGGTTATTTTTATGGAATTGTCCAGGGCTACACTCTACAAGTTTACTAAATGTTTAAAACAAAGCTTTAGGAGTTGAGCCCTCAGGAAGCAGCGAGTCCAGCTCAGTCTTTCCTATTGACATTTGTATCAATTCCTGCAATTTGTTATTTAATGAGCACATCAGCTGTTCGGTATTTCGGCAGAAGGGACTGACAGATTCAAAGTACAAATCAAATTAATAAGCATTTGCAACGACTGACAAAATCCTGTGAACGTTTTATTTTGCTGCTTTTGGGGGAGAATTTGTTGTTCTGCCTCCGAGCCCTGCCGGTGTCTGATCGTGCAACGCCCCGGCTGGGAGTGCAGCCATTTGGACAATGTGAAAGTGGTTGCACTAACAACAAAAAAGAGCTAAAATAGAGATTTCAGATGAGTCACAATCGGTGCTAAATGACAGATCAAGCTGTTACTGCTTTTCCTCTCGTGTTTCTGGAGGCATCTAAATATAAAGTTGGGAGGAGAGGGCCCCTTGGTCACCAGGCAGCTCCTCACCTGGCAGAGCTACACCTGGTCCCTAAAGCAGCACAGCAGGCTGGGGCAGGGCAGGTCTGAGCTCCAGGAGGCTGCAGGCTGCCCTTGGGCTGAAAGGGGAACCTTCCTCTGCCCCAGGTGCCCAGAGTGGGACAGATCACTGCAAAGGGCCAAGGCAGCCCCCAGAACCCAGCTCCCCCCTCTCAGCCCCCTGCAGAGGGTCTCTGTCTCACCTGGCGTCCAAAGGATGCTCCAAGTGATGTCTGCTGAAATTTGCACCTGGGAATCTCACCAGGGAGCACCTGGACCGTGCTGTTTGTGTGCTGGGGGTGTCCCATGCAGAGCCTGCAGCTGATCCCAACCTTCCCAGGGCAGGCCAGGGACAAACCAGAGAATCCCACAGCGCTTGGGCTGGGGGGGACACCCTAAAGTCCATCCTGTTCTACACCCTGCCATGGGCAGGGACACCTTCACTGTGCCAGGTCATTCCAACCTGGCCTTGGACACTCCTAGGGATCCAGGGGCAGCCACAGCTTCTCTGGGCACCCTCACAGGGAAGGATTTCTCCCCAGTATCCCAAGGAACCCTTCCCTCTGGCCATGGGAAGCCATTCCCCCTCGTCCTGGCACTCCAGGCCCTTGTGGAAATCCCAGTTCTCCTGGAGCCCCTTCAGGCACTGGCAAGGCTGTAAAACCTCTAACAATGTAAATTGTTATAAAGCTGTAAATTGTAAAGGCCATAAACATATATTTATGCAATATTGTATAATATTTATATAATACAGTAAAATTGCAAAGGCTGTAAATATATAACAATGTTAAATCCTGGAAGCTTCTATTACCAATGAAAGAAAAACTGGAGGGGGGAAGGATGAAGAACAAGAAGGGAGAGAGGCAAAGTGCTACAAGGTGTGGGAGGAAAAAAGGCTCAGCTCGTGAAGCAGCAGCCAGGTAATGTCTGAGGTGTGCCCAGAGCTGTGCCCAGAGCTCTGCCTCCCACACTCCAGCCTGTTACATAAGGGCCGGTGGGAAATCTGGATGCCTTCAATTCTTTAAAGCCCTTGAAAGAGAGTAAGAGGAAAGGGGGAGGAGGAAGAGTGAGGGGGGCACCCAGCTGATTTCCCAGGGGCCCTGGTAACACCTCGATCACAGAGCAGGAAACCCAACGGCATTTTTTATACATCTAAGTGTCAGGGAAAAACCAGGCTTTAGGCAGAACTGTGCCAGTGCAATTCCCCCTTCACCTGGCAGCCTTTGAGGAGAACACAGGGAATTTCTCCAAAGGCACCTGGGGCTCAGGGCTGCTGCTTCCAGGGCTGCTCTTTCCAGCTGCCACCACACCTCTGTCAGAGCAGGAGTGACACTCCTGCCACTGCTCCCTGTCACATCCTGAGCTCCAGTCCCTGGAAAAGGGAGCAGCAGAGGTGCCTGAGGAACAGCAGCTCCATTTCACCTTTAGGGCTCCAGTGCCCAAACCGTGCCTGAGATGCAAACCAGGAGCTGAGCAGGGCTGGGCACTAATGGAAGCAGACAGCTCTGTAATTAGTCACTGACTGCCAGCCAGTTCAGTGCACCTTGCAGGGTGGACTCGTGTTTACAAAACCATCCCTCCCTGCTAACAATGCCAAAAATAAATTGCCTGCCTTTCCCTGAGCTGGATTTTCCCTGCACACACGGGGGTCAGCTCACCTGAGCCCTGAGCACAGGCTGGGCTCCAGCAGCTCCAGGGGGAGCACAGTGCATGCAAACCCCACTGCTGGTGGCTTTACTTATTCCCTTTGGTTTGCCAGCCTGGGACAGGGCTTGTTTCCAACCCCCTGTAAAAATCCCTGCAGTGATTTGAAGCCCCACAGATGGGGCAGCTCCACTTCCCACCAGCACTGCAGCAAAGCGAGACCAAGGCTGCTCCTGGGGAGGGACAGGAATGAAATCCTCACACACCCCACAGGCCATGCTGTGCAGGGAAATGCAGCTGAAATATTCCAGGCTGAACAGCTCTGAGGACCTGGGGAGCTGCTTCCCCTCAGTGCCAACCACAGCTGCTCAGTGTGCCTGCCATGAACCCCTCCTCCTGCCAGGAGGGACCCCGGGTGAAGGGGACACCCCAAATGCTCAGTGTGCATGCAATTAACCCCTCCTCCTGCCAGGAGGGACCCCGGGTGAAGGGGACACCCCAAATGCTCAGTGTGCATGCAATTAACCCCTCCTCCTGCCAGGAGGGACCCCGGGTGAAGGGGACACCCCAAATGCTCAGTGTGCCTGCCATGAACCCTCTCCTGCCAGGAGGGACCCCGGGTGAAGGGGACACCCCAAATGCTCAGTGTGCCTGCCATGAACCCTCTCCTGCCAGGAGGGACCCCGGGTGAAGGGGACACCCCAAACCCCCCACAGCTCCCTGAGCTCTGCTCCCTGCAGGCACAGCCCAGCCCCTGAGCCCTCCTGAGCTCACCCTGAGCCCTGGGCAGAGCTGCAGCTCCCTCTGCTCCACAGGAGCAGCTCAGCAGAAGGAATTCCTCAGGGCAGGCACCCCTGGCACCAGCAGCAGGGACACAGCCCCCTGTGAGCAGCCCCTATTCCCAAACCCCACCCAAACCCCTGGGTTTTGCCGCTGTGCCTGTTCCCAGCTGCACAGGCTGCTGGCTGACCAGCTCCTCCTCATTATCTCGGTGCATTAACACAGAGTAGGAGGCTCCCCAGCCCCAGCTCTCTCTGTTTCCTGCACCTCAGTGTCCACCTCCACCTCTGCTCTCCTCATCCTCGCTGCAGCAACCTCCGCCCTCACTGAGGCACATCCTGGGAAGTGGCAAACAGCTCTCCACCCCCGGCCTCTCCTGCTGGAGGAGACAACAATTCCCCAGCATTTCATGGCTCCAAGATTTATTTTCCTCCTCCTTTGATCACTCCTTAAGATAATCTTCCCAGCCAAGCTCTCTGTAGGACAAAGGCTTTCATGGTGCAGTTTGGATATGAATAATCAGCCTCAAGGTATGCAAACCCCCATCTTAATTCCATCCCTTTTCCTATCTTAAAGCTGAACATTTCCAGGACACCAAGATTAATGAGTGGCTGTATGGAAAAGCAGCAAGGCTCAGCTTCCCTTCCAAAATGATGTCTTTGTTGACTAACCACAAACTGCCTCTTGCCAGCTGGAAAAGTGGGCCAGAAATAAATGTCTCTCCTGGTGCTGGCCTGTCTGGCCAAGGAGCAGCTGCCAGAGAACACAGAGCTCGGCTCAGAGCGTGCCTGGTGGCATTTGGGGAGCCATAATGGGCACATTTGGCCCACATCTAGCCAAGGAACTGCTCGTAAAATGGGACAAGGAGGAATGGAGAGGTTCTCCTCAAGTTTCTGGGAAGGAGTCCATTGCATGGTGCTTCAGTGCCAGTGTAGAGACTGATCCAGAACAATCTCTCACAGGCCAAGTTCCTAAAGCTGTCAGAGAGGAGCAAAGAGCTGAGCTTCAGCGGGTTCTGGCTGCTCCTGGGTCCCTGGAAGGGCACAAGGCCAGCCTGGACAAGGCTTGGAACACCCTGGGACAGTGGAAAGTGTCCCTGCCCATGGCAGGGGTGGCACTGGATGGGCTTTAGGGTCCCTCCCAAGCTAAACCATTCTGGAATTCTGTGATCAGTGAATCAGCCTAGGACAGGAATGCAGAGCACAGAACACAAACTGCGGCTGGAAACTTCTCCTTTCCCTCTTGCACACCAGATCCTGCTTCACTTGGGGTCCTCACCACGTGCCCCAAACACCTTTCCCATCGCTCTGGCCATCTCAGGTGCTTGGCAGAGGCCTTGCTGAGGAGCCAGAGCCCCATCTCCTCTCTCAGAAGGCAAGAGCAGAGCAGAGCACTTCCCTTCAGGCACAGGTCTCTGCTCCCCTGCAGCAGCAGCCCAAGGCACAAGGAGCAGGGTTAGCCTGGGCTGCAGAGCTGTGGGGGTGGCTGGGGCTGGTGGCATCTCTCCTCGGGGAGCAGGAGACAGGGCTGGAGGATGGTGATGCTTCAGAAGGAATGGCTTTGCAGCAGGCAAATGGGGAGGTAATGGGATTCTGTGCGAGTCATGAATTTTAAACACTTCTCTAAGCTCCAGCTGGGTCTGAGCTCTTTGATGGATCAGGAAGAGGGAGGCCTTGGAGAGCTGCTCTCCTCTTTCCAAAGTTCCCCTCAGCACCTCCAGCTCCTCTCCAGAGCCTTTTCCAGCTGTGCTGCACAGCCCTTGTGAGACTCACACTCCAGCCATCAAGCACCCGCCAGTGGAGATGGGAAAACTCAAGTCCTAGCTCAAGATGGAGAGAAATTTCCTAACATCCCTGCCATGCTTCAGAAGATCCAATGTCATTACTGATAATCAAAAGCAAATTAACTGATCAAGTTCCTAATGAACTCATGATTTTAAACTGCCACGGGGGGCTCAATAATTACAATCCCTGAATCTATTCAACTGGGGAGAGCCAAATCACCATTAATTCTCACTAGAAAACAGAGCAGAGAAAACGTTTCTTTGGTCAAGGCAAAGGTGATTTCTCCCGAGTTACTCTCTTTGCACTCATTTGTGAAATAGGGGTCATTTACTGATTACAGAGGGAGCACAGAGGACTTCCCCCAGCATTTCCCCGTGCATGCTGCTTTCCCTGGAAGGAGGCCATTCCAAAAGCCAGGTCCCTTCTGCATGGTGCCTGTGACGCCCGTGCCAGAATGGCTCAGATTCTTTGAAAAGCTACAGGTACTTTAAAGCCAAGCTGTTGTGGCCCCCACATTTTTGTGCCTGAATTCCTAACAGGATTTCAGTGCAGCTCAGAACCTGGAGCCAACGGCTCCCGCTGCCACCCCTCTGCCAGCGGGGTGACCCTGCCACAGACAGCAGGGAGGGGAATGTGCTGGATGCCAGCACATGAGAGGATGCCAACCCTCCCCAGAGGCACCCGGGCAGCCAGGGGGCCTGTGCTCACCGATCAGGGAGTTGAGGGAGGAGTAGGAGCTGACTCTTCTCATCTTGTCGATGGTCTCGAAGGACAGGATGTACTCCTCGTTCTCAGGGCTGCCCAGCGTGCTGCTGGCGCTGCTGCTCGTGCTCAGGTTTCCCAGGGGAAAAGGCACGGAGCTTCCAGCTGCCAGGACACAACAGCAGATGCTGGAACCGGGACTGGCAAGGAGAACAATTTTCACGCGGACAAAACAGCCCTTTTCTAAATCCTGCCACGCTCAGGGAAGGAAAGACCTTACCCAGGGGGCAAAGCCACAATTCCCCTTTTTCATACTGAAGGATTAAACACAGATCGGGCAAAAAATTGAGTTAAAAATCCACTTATGCTCAGAAGCCGGAAGGCACATCTTCAGTCCCCAAACACTCAGAAAAAATCAATGCTAATGACCAGAAAATTGCAACTAATTATGAGGGGGCTCCTCATCCAAGTCCTGTGAGCTGGACAATTTGGGATGAAGCACCAGCTGCAGGGCTGTGGTGTTCCCTGGCTGGCACAGGGGGCACAGGGCAGGTGCCCTGGCTGGCACAGGGGGGCACAGGGCAGGTTCCCTGGGCTGGCACAGGGCAGGTTCCCTGGCTGGCACAGGGCAGGTTCCCTGGCTGGCACAGGGGGCACAGGGCAGGTTCATGGCTGGCACAGGGCGGGTTCCCTGGCTGGCACAGGGTAGGTTCCCTGGCTGGCCCAGGGCACAGGGCAGATTCCCTGGGCTGGCACAGGGGGCACAGGGCAGGTTCCCTGGCTGGCCCAGGGCACAGGCAGGTTCCATGGCTGGCACAGGGCAGGTTCCCTGGCTGGCCCAGGGCACAAGGCAGGTTCCATGGCTGGCACAGGGGCAGGTTCCCTGGCTGGCCCAGGGCACAGGGCAGGTTCCATGGCTGGCACAGGGCAGGTTTCCCTGGCTGGCACAGGGCAGGTTCCCTGGCTGGCACAGGGGGCACAGGGCAGGTTCCCTGGCTGGCACAGGGCAGGTTCCCTGGCTGGCACAGGGCAGGTTCCCTGGCTGGCACAGGGCACAGGCAGGTTGCCTTACTCTCCTCGTTGAGCTGAGGTTCTGCAGGCTCTTGTTGAGGCTCCTGGCGCTGGTGACGGCGCGGATGTTTGCCGTAGGAGCTGACGGAGCGCAGCCGCGGCGTGCAGGGCCCGTCCCGCACCGGGGTCAGGCTCCGCCCTCTGCAAGGCAAGAGCAGCAGTGATGCCCTCAGAGCCCCAGGTGCCATGTCTAAGTGACACCCAGCCCCTTTTTTCCCCCTGGAAAATGGCCTCTGTTTGCAGCCACTCGCACTGGCCGACACTGGGGTACCGACCTGAAAATCTGCAAACTTTGCTGGGTTTCTCCAAAACTGAAACTCCAGCAAGCAGGACCCTGCAAGGCCATGGCTGGCACCAAACCCAGCCCCAGACCTGCATCAGTGGCCCAGCAAATGGGCACTAACCTTCCTGCCTATGGGAGGTGTCCCTGCCTAGGACAGCAGGCCTTGGAACGAGATGAGCTTTAAGGTCCCTTCCAGCCCAAACCCTCCTGGGGTTCTGTGGCTGATTCTGACACTGTCAGACTGCTGCAAAATGAGTCACTAAAACAACCCCTGATGTGCACAGAGTTTGGCATTCTCTGTCAGGCTAAAAGGGGACACGCTATGGCCACGGATCCAGCATGGATTCTGTGTCTCTGCTGCCCAGGAGGGCAGTTTGGGACATCCAACAAGGCCAGGTGAGCCCAGCCCTTGCCAGGGCCTCCCAGGGGCCCTGGTGACTCCTCTCTGCCACTGCTCAGCCCCTGTGTCAGGACAGCCTGAGGCAGCCTTGGCCAGCTCCTCTCTGCTGCTGCTCATCAAACCCCCTTGGATTTGCTCATCATCAGGAGCTATGAAAATTCTGCTTTCCTGACCAAATTCCAGGCCTGATTTAAATCATATTAAAGTCCCATGGGCTCAGAGGAGCTGCTCTGTTTTCCCTGCAGAGTGGCTGCACTGTGGTGGGGGGCCAGTGCTTTCCCGAGTGTCCCCACTTCAGGGTTCTTTTGGATCAGGAAAAGCCCTGTAGAAAGCCCTGTAAACATGCAGTGTTTATCTCCTGCAGCAGATGGGGAGGAGCTCATTTTCCAATATGATTCAGTTATTCACAGGACAAGGTAGACCAAAGCACTCTGTGCAGAGACAGCACACAGTCTTGTCTCCAAGATCCTCCTGTTATCCTTCAAGATTTCCACTGCAGTTCACATCTAAAAGGAAAGGTGAGGTCAGAGACAACTTCACCAGGACATTTCACTCCTCACATAAAGGCTCAGACACAACAAAAGGGGGGGGCCACAGGCTCAGAGCACAGACTCTGGCCTCCCAGCAGCAGGGCTGGTTCATGGTGTAGCTGGAGCTCTCAGCAGGTCACTGTGACACTGAACGTTCACGTGTGCCTCCGGAGGGGAGGGAGAAAATGAGCCTGTGCTGCCTTGACCAGCATCTCTCTGAATGGGCAGGAGCTCCTGGTGAGCTGCAGCCAAGGCTGAGGTGGGGACTCAGTGCAGGATGGATTCTCCAGTGTAACATCTCACAGGCTGAACAGACACCAAGTGTCCCCTCCTTGTCACCCACCATGCCAACAACAGGGCTCTTTAATAAACCCCCACCCATCAGAAGCTCACTGTGCTGGGAAAAATCCTTAAATAATTCCCAAGTACTTCCAAGGCCCCACATCTCCTGGCCAGCCAAAGCCCCAGCCCCACCTGGAGCAGCTGGAGAAGGGGAGAGGGTAATTCTTCTCCTCCTCTATGAACTGCAAGGCACGGTGCAGAAATTGCTCTCGTACTGAACCACCAGGTGACTCAGGGCCACCACCAGCTCCTGGGGAAAGAGCACAAGAAACATCTCATGGGTACCCAGAGAAACAAGGGACTGAGGTGTTACTGGGTGGCCATCCAGGGTGGAAATTCTCCTTTAACTCAAGGGGTGAGCTGCAGAAAGGCAGAGGACTGTGTCTCACACCTGATTCCTCAAAGCCTTTTCCTACCTGGCTCCCTCCTTTGGAGCAGCTGCCCTAAAGGAGCTGTCCCTGCCTAGGACAGCAGGCTTGGAATGAGATGAGCTTTAGGGGTCCCTTCCCAGCCCAACCATCCCGTGGTTTGTGGCTGACTCTGACACTCTGTCACCCTGCTGCAGTGCCACCGGCCTGGCCCAGCCCCCAGGGTGTGTGTGGCTCCCTCAGAGCCAGGGCTGTGCCAGGGCTGGGGGCCTCTCAGCCAGGCTGGGACCCTCCTGGCACTGCCCAGCCCCCTCCAGGAGGCACCTGGGGAACAGCAGAGAGGAGACAGAGCTGCCTTTGGGCTGCTGTCTCTGCTCAGGGACTGATTCTCCCAAGGAGAGATTTATGAATCTCCCAGAGCATTCCGTGTGACACGCAGCTCTCTCCTGAATTAAACTGATTAAATGCTGGGAACGAGACAACAGAAATGAATCTTTGCAATGCTGCTGACAACTGCCAGGGTGTTGATGTTCCAGTAAGTTAAACACAAACATTAGGACACTTCAGAACAGCCCTCAAAAACAATCCAGAATGTCAAAAACCATTTAATGTACTATTGATGTACGATGGTGCCTCAGAAACTGTAGCTCTCCCAAGCTGGAGAGGGTGGCAGCAGCTCTCTGGCCACGGAGAGCAGGCACAGGACTTTCCAGAAAAATCCTGGGAAGCTGGCTAGAAGCTGTGAGAAACTTAGAGGAAAAGAATTCAAACAATTATTATCTCTCTTTCTGCAACCCTTGTTTATAGACACGGTTCTCTAGACTGTGTTATTGATAGCCACCAATGGTGCATGAAAAATGTTCACTTTGAGACCAATCAGGTCTTAGTTCCACCACTGTTTCTAGAAGAACTGTATATTTCTAACAATAAAGTGTCTTTCATGCCTTCTGGATGGTGGAGTCAATAATTATTACCTGGCTGGGGGTCTGCTACCACAGGAGAGCCACTCTGGGTTCTGAAGGCAGGGAGAGCTTTTCCCTGGCCAGAGCTCCCTCATTCCCTGCCCAGGCCGTGGCTCAGGGAGCAGGGGCAGCCCCAGGGCCCAGCCCAGCCCAGCTCACAGCTGAAGGGGGAGGGTGTGAATGCCCTCACCTTGCGGACCATGGGGCTGCCATCGTTGATGAGCTGCGCCAGCATCATGGCCACGTTGTGGTCGATGGTGGTCGAGTGGTCCGTGCGCTCCGCAGAGTTCCCCACGAAGGTGCCCAGGGCAAAAACTGCAGCACAGCGAACCTGGGGGCACACAGAACAGCCCTGCCTGTCCCCTCTGGGTCTCAGTTATCCCCACATACAGCAGCACTGCAAACCTGGGCTGCTGGGTCAGTGCTGCAAACCTGAGTGTCACAGACACATTTTATGAAAAATCTTTTCTGTAAGATTTTTCCTCCTGAGAAGCTGAGAGGCCTCAAGAACAAAATGCAAACAATGGTTATCTGCTGCTGTGGAATGCAACAGGTGCATCTGGGATTGGTCTCATGTGGTTGTTTCTAATAATGGCCAATCACAGCCCAGCTGGCCTCGGGCTCCTCTGTCCGAGACACAAACCTTTGTTATCATTCTTTCTTTTTTCTATTCTTAGCCAGCCTTCTGATGAAATCCTTTCTCTATTAGTATCGTTTTAATATAAATATATATAATAAATAATAAATCAAGCCTTCTGAAACATGGAGTCAGATCCTCATCTCTTCCCTCATCCTAAGACCCCTGTGAACACCGTCACACCAGAGCTGCTGGGTCAGGGGAGCCCCTGGGGAGCAGCAGCCCCAGCAGCCCCAGCAAACTCAGTTTTAAGCATCCACAGAAGCAGGATATGGTTAATTTCCCAGAATACTCAGTGACCTTCCCTTTGGTGACTCCTCCAGTTGGTGTTGCCTTGAATATAATTAGGTACACACAGCTCCTGTTGGGATGTGGATCTTTTACAGGAGTGCTGACTACAGTTTTCAGTTATGGGCTTAGATGATGGAAAAATGGAGAAAAATCAGGGAGAACCTTGGAAAGCCACCCCACCTGTGCAGAAACACTGCTCTAAAAGGGGGGAGGATGGGGCCAGGACAAGAAGAGGAGGATGCAGGGACAGAGGCTGGATGTGGAGGGGATCTCATCCCTAATCCCTGCACGTATCAGAGCTGTCTATCTCAGCTCCCTTCTCCCAGTGTGTGCTGGGTGTGATGGGCTCTGTCAGTCACTGCCAGGCCCTGCACAATCCCTCCTCTCCTGGGAGTGTCACCAAGGTAAACCACAGCCAATTAAAGATGCATTTCCACAATGAGCAGGGGAGAAGAGTTTTCTTACTTGGACAAAAAGACTAGAGGGATTTTTGCAAAACACAGTGAGTTCTGGGACCACATTTTTAACAGCTTCTGTTAGCAATGAAGCAAAAACTGCGGCACTGCAGTGCCCAGGTCCCAGGGGTTTGGGGCTCTGTGGAACTCCCTCTGCATTTCTTTGGGAAGCTCCTCTCCTAGGGTGATAAAATTTTGATTTTGGGGCTTGTTTGATTTGCACCACCTTGAAGAAACAGCAGCAAGCTCCTTCTCTGAACCAGACACAAACCCAAAGCTCCAGAATTGCCCTGCTCTGCAGAACTCCCAGCCCTGCCAGCTCCAGTGGGGCTCACCAGGAGAGCTGGAGTTTTACCTCTGGGATTGGGTCTGAGAGGAGGCTGTAGAGCTTCTCATGGGCGCTGTCTCTCACTCCACACCCACCCGGGGGGGCTGAGTCGAAGTTCTGCCAGATCCTCCCCAGACAAATGGCCACCCACTGCCTGAGGAGCGGGTGGGGATCGTTCAGCTGCTCCAGGCAGATCGCTATCAGGTTCCCCTGCAGGCAGGCATCCTGCAACACAAACCCAGCCTTTTGTTTGGCATGACAGCTTCCCACCTTCATCCCCGCACAAGGAGACTATTTCTGAAGGAGTCAGGAAGCCAAGAGAAAATAATCGTTCAGTGGTTCCAGACTGATTTGTTACAGAATACCAGCAGCACCAAGGGAAAGGCACTAGAGTTGATTAAGTAGTTGAGCATTAAAATGCTTTCTGCAGTGCATAAAGCTTGGTTTTTCTTCTTTGGAAACATTTCCTTGCACCTGTGGGAGCCCCAGGGTTTATGGCTCAGTCCACAGACCATTCCCAGCCATCAGGGTCCCACTGGACAGCACCAGGAACTCCTCCTGTGCCCGTGGCTGTGCAGGGACCCCTGTCCTTGTCCCCCACTGCCAGGTGCTGGGTACAGAATGTCTGTCACATCTCCAGGCCAATTCTTCTCTTAATCCACACACAAATAACAAAAACCAATGTCCCAGTTCTGTTTCCAGGTTCAGGTTTAGTGCAAGGCAGGACCCCTGCACAAGGCCAAGGCATGAGGCAGAGAGAGGTGGCCAGAGGATGAATGAGGGGAAGGGCTGCTGGGACTCACCTGCCCCGTGTTGTAGTTGTTGACAATCACAGGCCAGGATGAACGCTGTCCATCGTCCTGTGCTCAGCCTGCAAACAGCACACACTGAGGTTAGCTGGGGCAGGAACAGCCACAGCCCACCCTCAAACAGGACATCATACCCAGAGCAGGCTTGTGCCATGGGGAAAGAACACAATTCCAGCTTTCTTTCCCCTTTCTTGGCCCTGTTACACCCCAGCATGCTCCCAACCAGCTCTGGGGAGACCCCCAAAAACCCTTATGGGATACCCAGGGGCTGCAGAGGGAATTGCCAAAGCTGTGGGGCAGTTCCCTGCTCCAGCAGCCACCCCGGAGCCCCAGCTGCACCACCCCAGGGACCCTGCTTTCAGAACCCCAGAGGAGTTTGCAACAGGCCCTGGCTGGGTGGTGCCTGTGCCCAGTGCCCAGCACAGCTCTGGGTGCCACTGCAGGGGAGGCAGCCCCACATGGCACCAGGGACTGGCAGCACATCTGCTAAAAGAGGCAAGGAAATGCCAAAGAGCCTGAATAAATGAGACTTGTCCTTACTGGCATGTAGGGATCTGCCAGGGACTGAGAGGAAATACTTGTGCCGTTGTCCTTCACCAGGTCAGCCTGGCATGACTGAGAGAGAGACAAGAGAACCGCAGTGAGAACCAACAACACACACATTGCTTCCTCCAATAATGCATAAACCTTTCCATTTCTCAACCCATTTTTTATCCCTCCTTGTTTCCATTTGAGAGGGCCCAAAGGAAGCTCCAGCCCCTTCCTGGGGGGCCTGCAACCAGAGAGCCCCAAGGGGCAGAGCAGGGAAGCCTCTGCCACTGCCAGCGTGCCACAAAGAGCAGGAAACGTGGGCAGGAGTCAGAGCAGCCACCTCTGGGGCACACTGACCCTCTCCAGGAATTTCTGTGTCCTACCAGAGCCAGCCCAGGCTGCAGAGCAGCCCCTGGGGAGCACAGGGCAGGCTCCTGGGCTGGGCTCAGGGCTGGGCTCACACACCAGCTCAGGCTCCACTCCTGGGGTCACTCGGAGAGGATCCACGTGGAGAATGTGAAAAATCACAGCTCCCTGTGGCACGGGACAGGATCATGCATTTTTCATCAGGAGGAGAAGGGGAAGGAGGGAACTAATTGCTGAAAGGGGATGGGGGATGGCAAGGCAGAGATGCAAGGGAATATTTGAGTGCTGAGGAGAGGGAAGCTGCTGCTTTTGGCAGAGGCAGGAGCAGAGGGCTGGACTGCTGCCAGGCTGCAGCTCCAGGAGAGGCTTCCCCGGACTGCTGCTCAGCCCAGGCCCCTCTCAGAGCCTGCCAGGGTCAGCACCGTGTTGCTCCTCACCCAGAAGCAGCCCCCTGGACAGCAGCACAGGGACTGCCCAGGCTGCTCTGCCCCTGCTGCCCAGCTCCTGAACCCCTCCTTGCTGGGAACACAGGGGAGCCCAGCAGCACTGACACCTCCTCCTCCTCCTCCCGAGGGAATAAGCAGCTCCTCTTGGCAGAGGGAACACAGCCTGACCCAGCCAGGCTGCAGGGCTGGGTGTGCAAGCTCAGACTCACAGCTAATATTCTGTTTGCAGGGAGCTGCTGCCTGTGCCCCCCCAGCAGCATCCTCAGCACCTCCCCCTCCTCCCCTCCCACTCCCACCATGTGCTGCTGGGAATGGGTGAGGGAAACAGGCACAAAGAACCCAAACCCACCCTGCAGAGTGGATTTTTTTGTGTGTTTTGCTGTAAAGCTCAGCCTGCAAGTGAGTGAGGCGATGCCAGAGCATGGGAGGGAAGGTGTGAGGGGCAGGACAGCACATGGGA